>JAWWES010000081.1:138975398-138989505 GCA_035583135.1 Lophotriccus pileatus | reverse complement strand
AATGAGTATCCCATAAAAACAGGGAAAGGTTTTCAAGTATTTGTTCAGTACTTTCAAGTCCCATACTGAGCTCAAGAGATATGCACGAAATGAGCAAAATGAAATCACCTTCAAAAAGAGGAAAAATATTTCCAAAATTTCCCAGAACGTCCTCATTGTATTGTACTTCACACAATGATATTTTAGACCAGCACTGCAAGTAAAAGGAATGAAAAGAATACAAGTTGAGTGGGTTTTTTTAAAAACTGGATACACAAAGTTTTAATTTTAATCCACAAGTAGGACTCCAAATAATGTTTCTTGCAGAGATGCAGAGAACTGCAAAATTAATGAGAGATAATTCAGTTCAGGCCAAGATTATATCAACCAAATATCTACATTGTGGTCAGAATGCAATCCTTACTGTCTTTTTCTCACTCACTCTCCAATTCTCAATTAATTGAGTTGCTGTTTTCATACCAGTATGAGATGCTAGAAATAATTTCAGAAGGGTGAGTGCAGTGAAATCATAATAAAAATCTGGAAGAAAATAGTAACTAAATATCTCCTTAAAAACACTTAAGAACAAGACCTCCATCTTAAATTTTCATCCATACTAGTTTACATGTACTTAATGTTGTGAATCACTTTAGAAATATTTTTTCTTGGTTCTGGCCCCAGCCTACAGTAATTTACATTTCACTGTCAAAAGCAGCAAAACTGAAGATGTCTCTTCCTTTCCTTGTTAATTCACATTTTACATATTTTAGTTTGTCTTTGAAGCAACTGTTCTTGGAAACCATTCATTCTTCTGGCCTTTCATACATCAGGGGTGTCAGAAGTACTGTATAATAATTCACATAAAGAACCCCGTTAAAAAAATCTCATGGTTATGAAGTGCTGCTGAAGAGGAAACCTTCCCTTCTGACTCTGGATCCACACTATGGACATGTCCTCTCACTAATCCTGGGCTCCTGGTCAGGGTTAGTTCATTGGAAGTCTTTTGTTGGGGTCCATGCCTCTCCCACCAACACAGCTCTGCAAGGCAAGCCTGGTGGCCCCTCTGTCTGCCTGCTGTGGAGAGCAGGTGTTGGCAGCTCACCTCATAAACCTCTGCAGAGACCTTGCTTTGTTTTCTGTCTTTATGTGAGAAGAGTTTAGACTAACGAGCCACTTCGTAAGACCCTGGCCAAATCCCCCTTCTAAAGGCTCAACTACCGTCTGGTTCATAAACACTAATCTATACCAGACCTGCCCTTACTCATTGTTTAAAAGAGAAATGGGGAAAAAACCAACTCTCTTTCAGTCTTTGCCCTCACCCCATGGTCCCACACTGACAAATCCCACCTGCACTAGTTATTTCTCAGCTTTGGACTGTTGGCAATGGAGATCTGAGACACTGGCAGGATCCTCATCACACACTGACTACTATTTGATCACTGCTTGCAATTGTCAGCCCAAATCTTGTGTCTTTTAATAACATGAAATGCCAGAGCGTTTCCCATGGTAGCAAGTGAAAGTGTTTCTGAGCAGGACAGGGTGAACGGTGCCATTGATGCAGAGGTAGAAATGCAAACCCCCTTCTTGAGCCCTTCCAGCCACAGCCAACAGCCACAGGCTATTGACAATACTGCAATTTTATACGTTTGTAAGACTGGGTCAATAGTTAAGGCTCCAGCCTACAGAGCGATGCAAACACAGAGCCCAGTTGCCAGATCCTGTTAATGAACACACAAAGAGACTAAAGGATGATCTGGTGGTGAGATCATACAGTCACCTTACAAACAGAAGTCATGCCCAGGACGGATGAAATCTGAGTGCTGTCACAAGCTTCAACCAGATAAATCATGGGAGTTGCTTCCCCACAGTGTCACAGCTCAGGTGCCAGTTCTTTTGCAGTAGCTGTTTGAAAGGATTAAATGAACCATATTCTTTGCAGCGAAGTAGCTGAAATATACCTGCTCTTCGTCTTACGTGAGAAAACCCAGTGTTCCCTATACAGCATAAGGAACCACTTTTCCCTTCTCCTTGAGCTGTGTGCATCCAGGGCACAAGGAGAGCTGACTAAGCGTTTCGGTCTGGACGCCTTTTGCTCTCTGCTGGCAGCCTGCAGGAACAGCAGCACCTCTGCATTCAGCATTCACCAAAAAGGACCTTCCCACTGATGTGAAACACTGCCAGTTTATATTTCTGACCGACTCAGAGTAACACTCTAATGTGTTGTATGTATTCTCTGCCTCTGTGTATGAACTCATGCTGAAAGGTTACATTTTGAGGCAAAAAAAGTTAATGTGTGGTGAAAAAGTACTGTTCTTGAGTGGCTATGTATATGACTGTCTACCTTGTAATTTAATGTAAAATTTAAGTTAATGAATTGTAAGGGAAGAAAATACTTTGGAAAATTCTGTCTGTATTAAAAGTAGTCAACCGGGAATAACGGATTCCTCCTCAGAGAGGAATGGTCACTCTTCCATATTGTTTTTTCTGTTACATTTCCCTTTGTTTTTTGTGGGGTTTTTTGGTCCTATTGTAAGTAAGAATTGTCCTTAGTCCTCTATTTATTGTGACTAATTCTCTGGTTGACTCAATAATCAGCTAGAAACACAACCACATTTATATAGCAAATGCATTTACTGACAGAAAAAGAAGATCTTGAGGTCAGGTGGATCTGATAATATGTGACCACCCAAATGTAAAATGAAAAAATTTCCCTGTAATGATGAAAGTAAAAACCTAAGGTTTGTGCTGCTGGATGAACAGGAACAGATGAAGCAATCACCTTTCCCACAGCTGTAGTTCAACACCTGGTAATGGGGTGTGTGAACACAGCTACAACCTCCACCCCACAGTTTAGATGCAGCTTCTGTGCAGGGCTGTAACTCTCAAATACCAGGCAAGAATAAGGGGTGATTGAGTTTAACATGGGAAGAAAATTGCAAGCGGAGACATTTAGTCAGAAAGGAAATGAATCATTGGGGTAAGAAAAAAAATTGGTGGGCCTTAGCAAGGGATAAAGCCACATCAAAAACACTGTGTATTTGCTTGGCAGAAAAGCCCTGACCACACTACACCTACAAACCACAAGGGTAAGAAAGTATTTCACGGAATTTACCTGGATACCGTGCTCTATCTTCGACAGCTTCTCCAGGTACCTCACACTGACTCCTGGTCAGATGATGCATTCAACATTGTGTGACTTCTTCATCACTCCCACCCTTTGTTAGCCCATCTTGGCTGCCAGGTAGGAGATAATAGTTCTGTGGTGTTTGAAGTGGTTTTATTACTTAAAGTGAAGCATTGCTGGACATCCAAGTGGATGGCAGAGCAAAATCGGTTTCTCGTGGGTTCCTAGTTTTGAAGTCTGGAAGACAATATTAGACAGGACATCTAGAGCACATGGTATTGACTGTCACCTACCTGTAAGGCAGACACCCCTGGCATATATCAGGGGCTGAGACAGGTGATGAAATCCTCTTCTCCCTTCCCTATGAAGATCTGCGGATCAAAAGAATTGTCTCCAGCAGAAAATCATACACTTGTACCTCACTTTCTGCTGACAAAGTATTTCAGTAAACAGACATGAAATCGGCTACACCATAGTAGGACAAGGAAATGAGGAAGGAGAAAAGAGGTGACTGCCAGAGTTCAGAAGATCACTTTGTTTCCCCCAGTAATGAAAGAAAACACTCAGAAGAGGAGTTTGATTGGTCTTACCTTACCCTGCTTTTCAACACAGAGTTTCAACACAGGACATGGACAGTAGGAAAGCAAATCCAGTGCTCAGTTGTAGTTTTCTAGAGGTATTTTAGAGGGTCTGGTCCCAAATGGTGCAGGCCCCCCTTGAGATGCTATGTCAGAGTGGACAACTTTGAGGCAAATGTTCTGGGTACCCTCACATTCAAAAAGGGTCATTAAATGCTCAGAACTGGACATTTGGCTTTCAACTTAGGCATGAACCATAGCTTTTATGTCCGGAACCAAACATCCTGAGGTAGTTGGTGTGATCCTGAAGACCTTGCTTAGGCCAAAGATACTGTGGGTTATTGCACACGAAGTGTGGTTCAGTGAGAACCTCTAAGGACAGTGAACTTGGACAGCTCAGGTCTCATTGTGCGCTCCTACTACATCCCCACCTGCAATAATGATACACAAGTTCCAACCCCTTGGCTCTGCTGCCCTGGTAATCCCCCCATGCTGGGGTTATTGAGGTAGAGAGGGTGGCCAGCTGAGATATTGCTGGGGATGACCAACTAAAATGGCAGATGCTTTTGGGTGGAGTATATGCTGGAGGTGGATATTTTCTGTGTGAGGAGGCATCACTATTCCCCATCATGTCTTCACCTGTGGTCAGGTTTTCCACATCTGTGGCTTGTTCAAACATCTGAACACCATTGCACAGCAAACTCCACAGCTCAAAATTGAGGGAATTTTTTCCCCTGCGGTTCCTAACATCCTCCTTTCATTTAATTTCATTGCTTCCCTGGAGCCATTAAAATATGTTTCAAGAAAAACTGCAGTAAAGAGTAAAGTTTTCCAGTTACAGCACCTGATTAACAAGGAAACAGGCAACTTTCTCCTTCAAACACAGAGGCATGGGCTTGTTCTTGAAAAGCAGACAGGTATTTTGCAGTCCTTCCTGGCACACTGCCAAAGGGCTGTGCTTTCGGAAAGTGAGTATAAATCATGCTCTGAATACTAATGACTATGCATCACATCTGAGTATCCATCAACAAAAGCCCTGAAATTATATGTCCTGATTATCGCTGTAAGAGAACACTATGAAATTAAAACAGAGCAAATAAAACAGACATCAATATCCAACTTAAGATGAAAGTCACACACTGAACCTGCTAATTGATACAAGTTTGTAACAGTGTTCTAAATGTCTAGTACTTGGGAATTACCTTCAGGACATTGTGGTGGTCAAATATAGGGAAACATCAGAAATATAGCCAGTTCTGGAGCACGTGCAGAAAGTTTGCACTATCAGTGCTGTCAGATATGTTCTTTAGGGCAAATTTGAGTTATATTTCCCTTTTAAGTAAGAAGATCAGTTTGAAAGTGGCCCTTCAGTTACTTGCTATGAGCTCCTTTTCCTGTCTTCAAGATGGCAAACAAACTGTCGGTGCCTATTTCTTCTTTCACCTTCACTGATGTTAAATCCTTAACTACAGTGTGAAGTATCATAACCTGCTTCACTTCCTGCTGCTTCTTAACATCCCTGGGGTACCACTAAGGTAACAGCTCCAGATGAGGGAGTTGTTAGCATCCTTCACTGAATAGAAGCACTGAAAGAGCAATAGGAATGGAGCAAAATGGATTGGACAGAGTTGTCACAATAATATCTTTTTTGGGACCTGATTCTCACGTTTCTCTGCTATAGACTAGACAGTCATGGAATTACAGAATATCCTGAGTTGGAAGGGACCCACAAGGATCACTGAGTCCAACACCTGGCCCTGCACAGGACCCTCCCCAGGAATCACACCAAATGCCTGAGAGTATCATCCAAATGCTTCTTGAACTCTGTCAGGCTTGGTGCTGTGACCACTTCCTTGGGGGCCTGTTCCAGTGCCCAGCCACCCTCTGGGGAAAGAACCTCTTTCTACTATCCAACCTAAACCTCCCCTGACACAACTCAGGCCATTCCTTTGGGTTGTCACTGGTGTCTACCCTTCACGTTCCCCTCATGAGGAAGTTGTAGACTGCAATGAGGTGTCTTCAAGCTGAACATACCAAGTGCCCTCAGCTGCTCTCATACGGCTTCCCCTCAAGGCCCTTCTCCACCTTCTTCGTCCTCCTTCGGACACTTTCTATAACTTAGTGTCTTTTTTATATTGCAGTGACCGAAACTGTCAGGTCCTTTGATAAGGAAGATGGAGAAGCTTTGCCTTCAGCGCAGGATCAAATCTCTCACTCATGCAAGGGGTTGTTACAGCTGAAGTATTTACCAGTAGCTGCTTACAGCATGTTGTTTTACAAGACAATCCTTTCATTAAAAAATTCAACCTTAAATTTTCAAATGGGTCTCATTTGGAAAGAGAGGAGAAGCAAAGAGAAAATAACTAAGTAATAGCAGGCCCCTTTGTGTCAGAAGTGCTCAGTTGTTGTATTTGACACTTCATCTCAGCAAAACTAACCCGATTTGATACTTCCTCTAAGTGACTTTAAATGGAACTTAAAAAAAACAAAACAAAACAAAACTAAAAAACCGAACTAAAATTAAGAAAAAAGAGTTAAATAGTCTGACAATGAGAGAAAACTTTTCATTCCAGATCACAGAAAACATTAAAGCTTGAGCCAAAACACATTTTTCCACTTTGTTAATTTCCATATAAAACTTGGACAAATTTAGTTTTGGTTTGTCCAAAACAAAATTTCTTTTCCCTCTAAACAACCCATGACTTACTGACTTCAACTATCATGTTGATTTTACCAGAAAGGCCAAATCATATATTTTCTGGTCAGTTCTCAAGTGACAGTAGACAATGGTGAAGTGAGAAAAAGAAGGTCCTGCAAGACACTTTGAACCAATTCATTTATGTTTGTAATATAATCCAAGGTGCAATTAGACCACCCACAAACAGATAAAAAGCAATATGTTAGGGGACCTATTGAATGAGATTTTTATATTGAATAACATGGTTAGGTCACACAGATGTTTCTTCTATTATACTGGTTTTAAATTTCTATTTCTTTCTGTAACAAAGTATTATGGTATTGATTCTCTCAGTAATAATAACAGTCCCTACAAAAGAGATGACTCTCTGTACCTGTTTTTGGGAAGCTATACTTTTGGCCACCTAGAAATGGTTTTTCATCTCTAAAGCTGAAAGTTCATCTTCCTACCAGTCTGAAAGTCACCCAGTAATGAATGAGCAAAGTTTCTAGAATTAACTGACTGAATTCATACTGGAAAATGTGCAATGGAGAGAAAGACAGTGCTTTCATTTGAGATTCAGGGTCTGTAAGTTTCTGTTCAAGCTGGAATGATACTGGAAACTGCTGGAATGATCCTGGAAACTGACTGAAATTTGGACACAAATCAAACAAAAAGCTGTTTTCAGGGCACCAAACAGGTGTGAAATTTGTTTGAAAGTTTGAGAAGTTTCCTGTTTTACTTGACTGCATTAACCCATGGCCACTGCAGAGCAAGTAGAAATCTGACAAAGTCAGCTGTGGCTGACTTACAGGACACAGAAAGGGCTGCAGTTTAGTAATGCTTAATTCAAAGAAGATATGGCAGCATTTTAACATGCACAATTATTTATACATCCTATCTCCCCTCTATGGGAAAGAATTTAATTTTCACAATCAGTATTTTCTGAACAAAAATGGTCTTAAGCCTGTTTTAGTATTCATGAAGCAGGGCTGAAACCTCTGTTTGTCTAAACTGTGTATCAGGTAGAGGTATCTTTTTAACCGACCTGTTATTATACAATCACCATAAGCATCTTGGATATCTTAAAACTGTTTTACTTTTGTTTTGTAGAAGAAAAAACAAGAAAGAGTTTTGGGAGCTATACAAAAAGCTTGGATGCAAGAGTGTGGTGGGCATAGCTGGGGCCCCCCTGAGGTCACCTTGGGGGCTTTTTGTATTCATAATCACTTCCTACTGTGCCTGCAGGAACTCTGTCAGCCAGTGCTGGGCAGCCAGTGGGTGAACAGGCCATGACTCCACTTCCTCTGGTGTTCCCTTGGGATGGCAGGGTGTTCCCAGGATGCTCCAGGGCAGCTGGGAGAGGGCGGGACAAATGTCTTTCACAAACCGCTGTCTGAGTCTGTCTCTCATTCACTCAGTGTCGCTGTCACCAGAAGCCTTTCATCATTCCTGTTTTTGTCAACCCTCTGCAACCAATTAGTGGAGAATGGTTAGGATAACGAGAGTTGGAGGGGTTATCTGCTTCGAAACTGTGATATGTGGTGCTCTCTAGCTCACAACCCATCTCCTCTATCTCCTGGAATATGAAGAGAATTGGATTTCTGCTGATACAAGATCTGTCCAATGAGGTGACTTACATTTATAGTTATCACATTTACAGAGTGAGTGGATTTTAAACACCAGTCAGTCTTCCAGACAAATATCTCAGTGAGCTCAGATACACAGACATGCTGCAAAAAATGTCATAAGCACATTTAAATGGGGGACTCAGCTGAGTCCTGTGCAGGTTATACCCAGTAGCTCTTTTCTACTGTATCTGGACTATCTGATACTAAAATGTTCCATAAAAAATACACTTCATTGACTTCAGACTTTGTACTATTGGTGTGCTGGGTCAAGCAAAAAAACGATGTTCTGCCACTAACTGGGCACACCACTCTTTCTGTAGCTTTGTAGTCTTGCCCATATGTTATATAGCACTCGTGTATTTATTATTAATATCAAGTATTTACAATATCTTGGTCCATAACTTATAGAAACGCATATGTTTACCACAAACATTAACCATGTTTCCCAACTCATGAAAACCAATCAGTGTTCCAGACATTGGCTACTTCCTGCCTAGAGGACCTTGCTTCCTGAGGAGAAAAAAGAGGGGAAATTCATCTAAATTGTGAATGCCGTTAGTGAAGGTCTCTATTTCTGGTTAATCACTGTAGATTCCCTTTGTAATCAGGGGAGATCATGAATAGAGTCACTGCAATTTGTGCTCAATAGATCCATCTGATCCTGAAATGACCATCAGCTTTTACACATGGCTTCAGGCTGGATCGGTGGGCTGAGACCAACAGCAATGGGTTCAACAAGACCAAGTGCCAGTGCTACAGGCTTGGGACAGAGTGGCTGGAAAGCTCACTGTCAAAGAAGGACCTGGAGGTGCTGCTTGACAGAGGTGAATATGATCCAGCAGTGTGCCCAGGTGGCCAAGAAGGCCAATGGCATCCTGACCTTCATCAGAAATAGTGTGGCCAGCAGGAGCAGGGCAGTGATCATCTCCCTGTACTCAGCACTGGTGAGGCCACACCTTGAGTACTGTGTCCAATTTTGGGCCTGTCACTACAGGAAAGACATTGATGGGATGGAATGTGTCCAGAGAAGGGCACAGGAGCTCTGTGAAGGCTCTGGAGCATCAGTCCTGTGAGGATTGGCTAAGGAAGCTGGAATTGTTTAGCCTGGAGAAGAGGAGGCTCAGGGGTGACCTTATCACTCTCTATAACTACCTGAAATGAGGTTGTAGCCAGGTGTGGATCAGCCTCTTGTCCCAGGCAATTAGCAATAGGATGAGAGGATATAGCATCAAGATGTTCCAGGGGAGGTTCAGGCTGGAGATCAGAAAGAATTTCTTCATGGAAAGGGTTATCAAGCATTGGAAGGGAGCGCTCACGGAGCTGGCAGAATCATCATCCCTGCAGATGTTCAACAAATGACTGGACATGGCACTTGTGCTGTATTCTAGTTGACAAGGCAGTGATTGGTCAAAGGTTGGACTGGTGATCTTGGAGGTCTTTTCCAACCTAAATGCTTCTATTATTCTGATTCTGTGATTGGACTGGGTGGACCTACATTGTCTGGAGAGTGAGTCATAACAACTAGTTCACGAGTAGACACCCAAGATTGAGCAATATGGTTCCCATTTCTAATTCCTGTCTAGAACCTTAGTAATTATTGAGATCAGCATAATTAAAAATGATGTACTTGGATACTGTTCTATGCATGTCTGAGGAGCTGGACCTCTATTTTTAACTTCATGCACAGGATAGCTCCACTGTGAGACTGACTCACACATGTAGGGAAAGGTTATATGTCTGCGTAAAAGGGGGCACAGGGTAAAGTTCTTCCTACAAATGACTACTTTTTCTTCTTGGAAAACCAGTATGAATGAGTGAATGTTGAGATTTTTAGATGTTACTGTATCAGCTTTGTCCTATGTGCTACAGAATTTGGTTAAGATAGGAAGAAAATGGCTTTATTCTGCTAATTTCTCAAGCACTGGATACAAATGTGTCAAAATCATTGAACTTCATCACTCCATATTATCTGTACAGAAGTGCTTGGTGAGTGCCAGTTTTCTTATTCCTACATACTCAAAAGGAGCTCCATTGGTTTTGATTAGAATATACAAATGAGGAAAATAATAAGGAAAGAAAGAAAAAACATAAAAGTGCAGCTGGTACTAATTTCAGAACCAGGGAAAATGTACATCTGAACTTTGGGGAGCAATTAGTTTTGAAACAAAACCTGCCTCCGAACTTGTCTGACCTCCCTCTAAATATCTTGTGATCCTTACAGCAATGCTTTATTTACCTGCTGACCACATTGCAATATATATTTTATTTTTACCTGTGGCTGGTATGTTCTGTCCTGTCTCCCATTTTGGTTATGATCTACAGATGTCAAATGCTCCTTTGAGACTCAGTAATTTGTGATAATGCTTCAAATGGGACAACTTTGACTTCTTCGCGAACCTTTCAATTTACTTTACAAATGCCAGGGTGTATGCTGTTCCCTAGTTTTGAGAACATTAGAGTAGGTGCAATCTATGTGTTCAGGGTATTTCTTTGGCATCTGATCATTGCTCTTTCTCATTTCTAGCTCCTTTTTGTTCCTCCTGACCTTTGCGATATGTAAATATCACACATGCACCGGAGAAAACAAGCACGGAAAGACTGCGAGGTAGCGGCGTCCTTGTGGATGCTCCTATACAGATTCAGCAGCTTTCACATCTCTTGGGTTTGCAGCAGTTTGATTTTAATGCAGCCTTGCTTTCAGATCCCAACTCTCCCGTCACTGGGAAGCTAACTATCTCCATATGTTCAGGCACTTCCTGAGATGGAGCTAGGCAGTGCTTGATCATGGGTGAGAGTCTGGCATCCAGCTCAAAGAAGCTCTTTGTTTAAAACCCATTTATTGGTAGAGAACACCAAGCACCCCTTCCTCCTTATCAGTGGAGAGATTTAAATGCTCACAACATTTCGTATGAGGTATTGCCTCCCCCTACCCTTCTTTGACATTAAATAACTGTTAAAGGACCAAATGGAAAAGCAATAGCAAGTTACTGGCCTCAGTAGTGTTAAAGAGAGATATGGTCCCCCACACAGGAAATGTCACATTTGATACAAAACAAGTTTCAGACTAATAGAGTTGCCAAATCATTTGAAGTGATGTGTGCTTCATATATGTATCTACCACCCTAAATCAGTGCCAGACAGATAAGGGAGGCATAATTCTGAAAGCAGATGAGCTATAAACAGACACCAAGGGCGGAAGGAGTGTTACAGCTGAGCTGCAGTGAGTTAGTCTATCTGTTTCCCACAGGTTACCAGAATTCAATATTAAAGAAGAAATAAAAACTGTGATCTTGCTTGTTCCCCTTGAATAGAGCTAAGGAGTAGAGAGACAGACATATCTTGATCCATCCTACTATAATGTCTGACACAGTATAGGCCAGCAATAATTTGTATTCCACCCACTAGATGAATAAAAATAGAAGGAAGTCTGACTCAGAGACATGTCACTGTGTCAACAAACTTCAGTAGTAACGTATCTCGTGTATGTCATGTCTGTGACTTGACAACCCAATCCAAAGACGTTTGGTGTGCTATAAATACTCCAGGTGGTTTTGAAGTATTGGGAAAATTACAAAAATTGCTATAAGCCAGTAAATGTTAAAAATTCACCATCACATTGTGATAGAAGAGAAAAATTGTTCAAATAATAAAGCAAAATGGGGTAATGCACCCAAAAAATGAATACTGGAAATATTAATTAGTGTAAACAATTTCCTTGTTTTTTTCTTTCTGGTTAGCTATTCTCCCTTTCTGAGGTACAGGGAAGGTATTAAAGGAACTCTCTGGGCAACTGATTCCAATGTTCCATCACCCTCACAGTGAAGGTGTCATCCTTGGATTTGGGTAGAAGTACAGCCAAAGGAACTAAGAAAAGTTAGAAGTGCAATTATCCAGGAACTGCATAACTGCATTGAAAAAAAAAATTAAAAATCATCCCACATCTGTAAAGAACTTGCTACAAAGCAAGAAAACCATCTTGGCCAGGGGATTCACTTGTCAATGATCATGCAATTCACACTTAAACAATTTGTACCAGTTTTCATGCCAGTCCTGTGAAAACTCGAACAAGCATATAGTTTCAAGCTCCCTCAAGAGTCTCAACTTAATATTTTAAGAAAGACTTTTTGTCAGACTTTGACATTTTGAATGGAGACAAGGTAGAGCATGATTTTTATCATTAAGGTACAAGGCAGGAAAGACAATCATGCAGCAACTGTGTGAACTGAAGTATGCAGAAGCTGATAACAAGACCTTTTCACCAAGCCAGCTGGCTGGTGCTAAATCTCACTGGCTCATATTCAGGCAACTGTAGTTGCTTCCCCACATCTGTAGTTTCCAAAATGTATATCTTAATGCTGGCAACTCCATTCTTGCATATGGGAGGATAAAATATTTACCTTAGAGTCAACTGCTATAATTGTTCTGGATGGGAATCATAGGGCTCCTCTGAAGACCCAAATGTATGGTTACATTACAACATCTTTCCAAATTTTTGTGCATAAGGTGAGCTCTCAGGATTTCCAAAGGCTGCTTAGGAATTTGCTCAGAGCGTCTCCAGAGCTGAGGCAATACAGCACTGCTCCTGACAACTGCAGGAGTTACAGCAGCAAAAATCTGGCCTGATGATTTCAGAACAGAGAACACTTAACAGCAAAGCACATGGAAAACAAGAGGAGCAGAGCTCCAATGTTCCTTGAGAGCTGTGCAGCAGCTGTTATCACAAATAAAGTGACGTGCCCCAATGTCCATCATACAGGAGACAGACAATCCATCAACATTTAACTTGTGCTTACTCCATGTTGAAATAAAGATCCTTTCTGTCATGTCTGTGATCCCACTTTGCAGGTTTGCATCTTGTGATTGCTGAGACTTCAGCCTGTGGGATGATTCCAAACAAAGGACATTTCCCTCCTGTTTCTGGCATACTGCTAAGGCAAACTCACCTAAAATTATAAAAGTCATATGGTGTCAAAAGGATATGCTTTCAAAAAATGTCCACAGCTACCCTGTGGTTGAGATGACAGGAGGGGAAAAGGGTAATTGAGCAGTGTGGGGACTATAAAAACATTTGACTGATAAACAGATGCTGTGGGTGATATTAAGGGAAATGAATTATTTAGGATTAGGAAACTAGGAAAACACAAACAGATATTGTATCAAATTCAGCTTTCATAAAGTGGCTTTTGTGGTTATATGTAGTTACACCATTTGTCTTTTTGACCAGAAGCTACTTGAGCTCTAAACTTTCTAGTGATCTGTGCTTGTACAATGCTAGCCACTATGTCTACGTTTAACCATAGGGGCCAGGAGCCCTTTGCCTCTGGGGTCCAGCTGTGTGGTGTGATGACACGCTATCTCTCCTCACAGCTTGTTTTTTGGTAGCTACAGCAACTTGGGCAGTAAGCTCTGATGACAGTAGAAGAACAGGGAGGCCCATCTGTGTAGAATGCACACCCAAGTGCATCTGATACTCTTTTTGAGACTTAGTCCAAACTGGGACCTTTGGGTAATACCAAAGCATAAACAGAAAATACAAATTGAAAACTGATGTGGTGCACTGTGCTGCACCCTGGCTATAACTACCCTGGCTGATTCATTAGTTATTTCTGAGTTTTTCCTGGAGTTTGTTCTTTGAGACTGAAGCTGTAAACCCCCACCAACTTCACTTTACACTCCTGCCTGTTGCTCTCAGCAGACCATCCTCCCTCGACAGTGCCAAACCCCAGAACAGCTCTCCACAGAATTGTGTCCAACGCAGGAGTGCAAGCGGATCTATGGAACCCAGCACCCTGTGCATGGATGATAAAGTAATTTGACAAGTCCCTTTGCCTTTTACTTGAGCTGCTCGTGTGCAAAAACTTTCCTCTTCTGCCCCAAAAAATGTCTCATTGAAGGTGAAAAGTCCAAATGAAGAAAAGGTGCATTCTGAAAGCAAAGGTCTTAAGAAAGAATTTTTTTAACATTTCCCTCTTCTTTTTGGCTTGGAGAATCTAAACAATGAATCACTGAAAAATCTAGTTCAAGGGGAAGAAAAGCTTGCCCACTCCTTCCTTCCTTCCTTCCTTCCTTCCTTCCTTCCTTCCTTCCTTCCTTCCTTCCTTCCTTCCTTCCTTCCTTC
>JAWWES010000081.1:138955373-138971531 GCA_035583135.1 Lophotriccus pileatus | reverse complement strand
GAGGCTGAGGGAGCTGGGGTTGTTTAGCCTGGAGAAGAGAAGGCTCAGGGGAGACCTCATCACTCTCTACAACTACCAGAGAGGAGGTTGTATCCAGGTGGAGGTCAGTCTCTTCTCCCAGGGGAGGTTTAGGCTGGATATTAGGAAGAAATTTTTTACAGAGAGAATAATCAGGCATTGGAATGGGCTGCCTATGGAGGTGGTGGATTCACTGTCCCTGGAGGTTTTTAAGATGAGACTGGATGTGGCACTGAGTGCCATGGTCCAGTAACCACGGCAGTGTTGGATCAAGGGTTGGACTTGATGATCTCGGAGGTCTTTTCCAACCCAGTTGATTATATAATTCTGTGACTAATCTCTGTAACATATAGAGCCACTGAAATAATTAGCCTTTGTAAATCTAGATGAAAGAATATAAAGCAGCAACAAAATCCAGTCTGGATTCCAGACTTTATTTTTTGTTCTACCTGAAACCTGGAATGCTGCCTCAGAAAGCAAATAATTAATAGACGTAAGCAAATTTTGGGACCAACTTATGCTAATAACTCAAATTCCAAGAAAATACTATTCTTGCAGTAGTAAGAAAAATTTGTAATTAGCAAGTGTAATATAATTACATTCTTATGTTATATCCATAATCACAACACCTGAAATTGTTCTTCAGTACAGGTTAATAGGATGTCTATTTAGGTTTTTCTTGAAGACAATGAATCTTAAAGAAAACATTTAGAAGTGCAAGTTTCACCTGTCTGGAGAAAGAAGAGTTGCTTCTGAACAGTGATTCTGAAGTCATCAAAATTCAATATTCAGAATCTCTGCATCCATTAGCTTGACAGATGTTCTTAAAAACATTCCCCATTTTCTAGGATTGCTATAATTACACTGTCACTGCTTTATGTCCCTGACAAACATCCAGAAACTCTTATGACTTTCTGAGTGCCCTTATGTTTTCTGAATCCAACACTCAAATGTTTATTGCTTGTTCAGTTTTAATCAGTATGTGTAATTCGCACTGCAGACCAGCCTGGGTGTAGCTTGAGATGCAGACTTGCTTTGGCACTATTACACGTCTGTTTGTGCTCTTGTGACTCTCTCTCCTGGTGAAAACCCAAAGAGATCCTGAAAGTTACACCCTGGGCAAGATGGTAGGTCATGCTTTTGGGTCCTAATGAAGACACTCCTTAAACTGAAAATTTTTGGTTACAAGGTGTCTGGGCAGTATTGCACCTGTGTCTGACGGAGATGGTGTGCACCGAGTCGTGCACTCAGAGGTTTCTCACCTATTGCACTGTTTGCAACTACGTAGAAGTTCCAAGATGGACTAGATGGTGGCTTTGTGCAGTGTTCTGTGAAAGGAGAGCATCAGGTCTGCCAACTGTTGTGCAGGCAGGATGTCTGATGGATTTTGCATTTGCCCACAAAAGAAAACAAACACCTCTTCGTGGCAGGGCATTTAAAGCCCATATCCAGGCAAGCTTCAGATTGGAAAGGGAAGAAAAGCTCTTTAAGCCTTTTTGCTTTAGGAGCTTTATAGAGCTGGCACAATCTGAACTAATTATAGTCCTAAAAGGTAGTTGTGTCATAACAATGTCTGATATGCTGTGTCAGGGTGTGCACGTGTGCACATACCCCCATGTATGAGAGAGAAAGACACAACCACCATAGCAATCATAACCTAAGTACTCGCAGCATTGGCACAAAAGGAACTTATTTGACAATGAGTCCATTTTTGTTAAATACTGTGGATTATCTTCTAGATTGCTTTGGGAAAGTAGAGAAAATTCCTGCACAGACCTGAGGGGAAATCATCTTACTGATCTGTTAGCACCTCTGCTGTTAATATAAACATTGGCAAAAGCCATATAAATACTGGTGGATTCTGGAAGGGCTGTGAGCAATTTAACAGCAAGAAGCTCCTTTTTAAATACCGGAAAATTAAATGCTTAATGTGTCCCAGGATGTGCTGTGTGTATGTGAGTGATTACATACAAATGCCATATAACGAGCAACCTGAGAAGATGTAAGTTGCACTACTTCCAAATTAATTATTCCTCAATTAAAGCCACAGTAGTGTACTTGCTCTGGTTGGGATTAAAGTTCCTTTTCTGACATTATTCACCTGCTGCTATGAAAACAAACACATTTAACTTGAGAATCAATAAGTCTGTTTTTCCTAAAGCTATTTCTTGTTTTCTTGGGTAAATTAGGTCCAGATCCTCCATTTAGTTCTCTTGTGGCAGCTCTCTGAGCTCAACAGAGTGGAGTGTGGGCCAATTCATGACAGACCAGCAGCCAGGAGGATGATACACTTCATATTTTCCCAGATTTTTACCAAGTCTACTAAAGCTTGCCAGAAGAATGTAGGGTCTATCCTGAGCCTCCCCATCCCTGTTATCCCTCTGTCTGTAGTTATAATTTACACTGCATTGAGGTTTCTCATCTTAATTTAGACCTGACTGTGCTTTTTTAAGCAGTTCCTTAATAAATGGAAGCTGTTCACACTGTGAACCTAAGGAGGTGAATATGCCCAACTGTATGGGGTTCCCAAAGGTGGGGATTTAGGGTGATATGCAATAGCCCCCTCCAGAAATGTTGGGTGAGCCCTCATTCTCACCAGGTCCTGTGGCTGACATATGGGGCACTGGAAGCCCTGACCCCACCACCTCCCTTCTGAAGGAGCAATCTCATGGCAGCTGCCAGGACTGGTTAGATTGGGCTTGCCTTTTTTTTTTTTTTTTTTTTTTTGGTTTTTTTTTTTTTGGTGGAAGACTGCACATACTGACAAAGCAGGAGTTTCCAGCTATCAAGTCCTTCATGGAGGTGGTTGGGTCCTGGGTTGGTCAACATGGAGGAGAGAAGTGTTCGCAGGAGTGACACGTCTAGAGTGAGTGAGCTGAAATTCACCTGTGGGTGTGCCTGGTTACTGCATGAGCCAGTCTGAAAATCAGAATCAAGAGGTCTAACCCCAGTAGCCAATTTCACAGACATATGAACTGAAGAGAGGGGGTGAGTGTGTGCTGACTACCACCCTCCTCATTTTGTTTCTCTCAAAATCTTCCTCTTGAATTACCTCTGACTTTTCAGTGGACATTTGCACTGTGTGTGGTTGACTTAATGTTCCCTTGGGCTGTGTTTTACCCTGGGTGGGACTGTATAGGAAAGGAAGGGGCAAAGCCTGTGTTATTTTCCTCTTTAGTTCCTCTTCTGCTAAAATATTACAGGACCTTACCTTACTGTTCCTGTTATGCCTTTTATTTTGTTATAATGCCCAGAGTCTTTGGGCATGTTGTGCCAAAAAATACCCCTACTAGTCTCCTTCCATTTCCTCTCCCACGCTCCTCCAGGGTCAAAACCCTTCATTTAACTGGGGCTACCCACCCTCCTCATTGCCCAACAAAGTAAAGGGTGAAGAAAAAATTATTGTTTAACAACTTTGAACAAGAAAAATAAATCACAGCTACTTAAAAAAAATAGGCAATTTGAGCAATATTTTCACCGAAAAGAATGATCTGAAAACACAGACATTGTATCACCAAGAGGCTTGGAAATGCACAGAAGGTAAATGTCAGTACAGTTTCTGCAACCATGCCAACTGCAAGAGAGCTTTGCAAAATCTTTTATTAATGTAGCTGTGTCAAGATTGTTTTCCTGGGCCTACAGACAGTCTGAAAGGCTAGTTTGGGATTAATTTAATTTAATTAGACATCTAATTTAACACTGAATATCACCTAAAATTATGGGACTTAAACTAACATGTAATACCAACCTAGTTAAACTAAAGGGTTAGTGCAGGTGAGCAAGCTGAGCTTGTCATGTGTGGAAATTATATCTAGTTGAAATTCAATTTACTGGGTTAATCTTGAATGAATAACTTTAATATAGTGACTGTTCTTATCTCAAGGATGGTGAAATGAAGTATTTCTTTGTTTCATGATGGGAGATGATAGCTATTACAGGAAAGGAAATGCAGAAGGGGGGAGAGAGGGTGGGAAGAAGGAGACAACAGGGGATGGAGGAGATCAGGAAGAAAGTGCAAAAACCTGAAAAGGGAGTACATCTTACTCAGCAACACAGACTGTAAGAAGGCATTAGGCAGATAAACAACAATTTACTACTTAAAAGTCATATTCTACCCTTGAAGTATGTGCAGACCTCCCCATGAGGTCAGTGGGTGTGCCAGTCTGGCTTGTCAAAAAATATGTTTTCTGAAATTTATATCCTGGCCTTATGGGAGTAGTTGGATGTGGAATTTGGCGCTGGCTGTGGAACAAGTTTGATATTACTGTACAGAGCCACTGATGATGGGGGATGCATGTCTGAGGTGTGATTGTGCAAAGATATACTTTACCACCCTCAGTTCATAGGAAAGTTGATCAAACTGCTTAGTGTGGGTAGGTTGTCTATTAATTTGTGGCCATGGGCTGCTCCTGTGATGTCCTGTGTACTTATTCTCACACTTTCCTGAAGGTGATAGCTTCTCCTGGAAGTAAGGGTGTTACCTGCTTTATCAGGTGCAACAACTTGAGTGTGCCAAGATATTGATGGAGGCTCTTTTTGGTGACGCAGAGAGTTCATAGGAGAGAAGTGAATGGATCCATGGCAGAATGACTGCCCTCCTCTATGTTGCTGCATGGACTTCTGTAGGACCAAAATTCAATTCTGTCCAACAGTTTGAGACAGCATTACTTAAATTAATAAAAAAATAAAATAATTCTAGTAATTAAATAGCAAACAAGAGCTAATGTTTAGGGTTACTATGTGGTTCTCAGCACTTGTTTTGATCCTGCTGGCAGCAATGTGTTCCAAATGGTATAACTTGTACATGACAGGAAAACCAAGGAAGCATCCATCCACTGAGCAGCATCATTTGGGGTGAGGGAATATTACCAGGTCTGGGGCTGGCAAAAGCTAGAATTCTCAGAAACCTGATGGAATTGGAGGATTCTGATTTTTCTGGGCATAGAATCTAGGCTAACACAAACCACTTTCAGAAAGATTTACAGGAGGTGTACTTAATAGCAATATAAAGTTCCTGAAAGCCTAGCTAGTCCAAGATTCTTTCTGAGAATGATCAAGACCAGTTATATCTCACAAATTATCAACAAGTACCTGTAAATCAGTTGAAGTATCATCCAAAGTCTACAAAATCTCCTTCTAATCCTGAAGAGATTAGATAAAATCTTGAGGCACAGGGTTTCTGTTCTTCCCAAAATACTTCTGGCTTTGACTTCCAACATCTGCATACTCATGTCTTCTTCTGAATATGTTTCCAAATCTCATCTTGTTTTAAAACATTCCTTAGTCTTAATTTGCTTGATGCTGTGTCAAGACATATATCACTACAGGTGCCAAAATGCGAAGAAATCTTCTCTTGCTTCCATTTTGGACTTGCTATCTTTGAATTTCATTGACCCTCTCCTTATTCTTCTGCTGCAAGCCAGAAGAATCAACAAAACAAAGCAAAAAGCCCTCTGACCTGCCCCACCTTGGGTAAAAGAGCTGTAGGGGAAAAAAGTCACCACCTTCTAATCTGTTATAGCAAACAAATATGAGAATGGTCACTAATGGATGGGCTGTGCTGGGAGAAAGATACCTGCTAGATAATAACCCAAAGACAATTTGCCATGCAGGCAACAACTGCAAGTTGAGCTTTTACAGGTCTAAGCATCCCACAACTCCTTTTTTCTTGCAAGCATCAAGCTTCTCTTCACAAAAGATGATAGCTGTCCTCATCTGGCATATACATTAAATATGTTTTAGATTTTGGCTGTGCCGGAATTTTTTCACTCCCTTCATTCTGAATTTACGTCCCAGTGGGGCATTTAAACTGGAGGTGACAGTGTGTCTGTCTGTGCCCCAGCCCTGTCAATCCAGTAGCTGACAAAGAGAAAAAGTGAATTGAAGAGTCATGCTGCTTCAGTTCAGCTTCTCTCTCAAAAATAGATATCAGTGTGAAGTAGCCATGAAAGGACTTTTTGTATGTGGCTTTATGCTGTCATAGCAGGGGTTGCTGTAATGAATTGAGGAAATGTGAGATGAAGTGGGAATACAGGCATAGATGAAAAAACTGACAAAATGTCAGGAATCCTTTTTTTTTAAATCTAAATGTAGAACTGAAACCAGAGCTGAAATGTATTAAATAACTGTCAAGTGGAGACTTACCGGGAGCTGCCTTCCGCTCTGTGTAGAAGATGCCTTTCGAAATACTAAGTAGCATCATTTTCATCTGATGTTTCACACAGCAGTATACAGTAATGAAAAGTTGGGATTAGATGCACAGCCTGGGTAGAACGGCATCCTGCTACAGGCTTTAGTGAACAACGACAGCTGACGTCCACTGGGAACCTCCCCCTGCACCAAAGAGCTGTGGAGGTGTAGAAATGTTCAATAACTCCTCTGTTGTGGCCTTGTGCTGGAAGCTCACGCTCCCTGTGAAGGGCTAATCTTGATCAAAGTTGTCAAGAGCTCAGCATGGAGGGAGACTTTCGTTGACATTTCAGGTGCAATCATAAAAGAAAGCAAGAACTACGTACAAAAGGAGCCGACTGAGTCATGGATAATATTGGGATCCCAGACCAGCCAGATGCTTTGTCAGTGACCTCATGGATCATCATCACCAACTGGTCTGCTTTATCCTTCCCTCTCCCTCTCACCCCACACCAACAGCGAAGGCTCCCCACCATGAGCTTCTACAGACAAAATGTAAGAGTGGAGACTGGAGTCTGAAGCTCTGCTGTGCCTGGGTCACAGGTTTTGGTGTGTTGTGCTCTAAAATAATCACACCTGTGTCATGATGGTGACCACAGGAGGACGTGTGGATAGAACACGATATGAGGAAACATTGATAACATACTGATACTTACAGAAATCTGGAGAAAAAGATAGAGAAAACCATAATAATCAAGGACAGAATTTGAACTTTCTGCTTCACCTTTCCTGATGAATGGCTGAAATGAAGATGGGTTTCTTGAACAGGACTCTCATCCTGGTCATTCACCCAGACTGTGAGAGCATTGCAGCTCAAGGCAGGTGCCTGTGAAGCTGTCCATCTGACTTCATAGTGCATGAAAGAACTTCATAAATAGTTAATTTGTGCCTCCAAACAAATTTCAATGGCACTGTCTTATACCTTTCCTACCCACTGAGAGAGAAAGAGCTTCTCGATTCATCAAGACAACACCACTGGTACTTGGTATTTCTGAGCTTTGTTTGATCAATAAAAGCACAGATCAGCACTGGCCACAGTCTAAAAACTGTGCCAAACCTTACCAACAATGTTGTCCTGTGCTGACCCAAGGAGGGAGAATTGCAAAAACCTCTCTCTTTCATTTTGACAAGTCATCTCTCATATGCCCAAACTCACTGGGTTAATTGACTGTACTTGATGAAAGAGATATTAAATCTTTCTGCTGCACCAACTAATTCCCCCTAAGAAAGGTGAGCCAGGCTTCAACTTTGGCTCTTTTTAAGATTGTGATATTGAGTGGCAGTGCTCTGTCTCAGCACAAAAATTCAGCTGTTCTGATGGTGGAATCTCACTGCAGGGATCACATCTGAATGTGGCACTTGTAAACCAGACGCGTGGCATCATTCACCCTGAGGCATTTGCTTCAGGACGCCTCTCCTTGTTTCTGGACCACTCCAAAGCTGTGGGATGATTTCTTCTGAAGCAAATCATGGGCAGACTACTGACTGCTAACTGTGCTTGCATAAAGGCACTGGTTCCAGCCACCATCCCCATGGACCAAGACTGTGCAGGGTGCTGAAAAGCTCCAAGCTGGCTGTGGGACACATCCTGTCTTCTGGGCATTGCATAATTTTTCTATCCTTTATTTATTTTTGTTTCATTTTGTTTTGTCTTAAACACAAAAACTAAGAAAAGATGTGGGAGGTTGAAGACAGAGGCTGAGACAACCTGGTGAACACTATGATTTCACCTTTTCTGGTGGGTTTGTTGTTCCATTTAGACTATATTAGGGCTCTGCTTATCATTTTATCTCAGACCCACTACTAGATTTGCTATAAATAAAATACTGCTTTTAAATGATGTTTGCTTTAAATAAGTCTGAGTGTGATTATTGTGACTTGAGAAAATAAGAGACTGTTTGTTTTGTTTTAACTGAATTCATAACATATGTTTGTAATAAATGGACTTGGGCAGTTGTCCTGATAATAAATGGGCCAAAATTTGAAATTACTGCAGCCGTGGTGAAATTTCATCACTGCAAAATCCAGGAAAAAAAAAAAAAAATCATGTGTGAAAGATAACAACTGAGCAAAGTAAGGGAGCTTGGGTGCAGGATTTATGGCTGCACAGTATGCTGGGGGATGGGGAGCAGTGGAAATGTGAGCTCAGAGGGAAGAAAGATTTTCTGAGGCCCCCCGCAAGACTGCACCCTGTTGCCATTTGTAGGGCTGAAGACTGAGCTCAGCCGTCAGCCACCTGTATTTCTCCTCAGGAGCAGCAGTTCCCGCTCAGACCACCTACTTTGAAAACCAAAGCCAGTTAAGGCAAAATTTAACTGCTCGGGTTCAAGACAGTGATGCAAACTGCCTGTTACCCAGGGAGTCCAAGCTGAAGGACTTCTTTAGCTGGCTGTGACTCCAGCTTTGTCTGAAAACTTCACAGAGTATCTCTAAGTGCAATGTCTTATTGATGGTCTGAGGTGGTGGCCTGAATTTCATTGGGGGAGTTTCATGTCTCAGCTCCCACTACCACTTCTCTGATGACAGAAGTTCTAGGATGGGCACCAGCAGAACACATGCCAGGCAGTGACCTCTGGCTACAGAAACTGGTCATTTACAATGGATTTCATAAACCAAAGACAAGTTTCTTTATTATAGTTGCTTCACAGTGCAAGTGCTCTGCTTCTGCCTCCCTTGACTTGAATGAGGAGAAAATGTCACCCTGTGCTCTTCACAGTCACAGGGTACACAGAGCCTCTAACTCCTTGGGGCTCCCCAAACTCACCTCCTCTGCTCGACAGCCATCATAGCTCAGACAGGGAAGTTGTCTCCATTTCTTTATTGAGATTTCCTTAATAAACTAGACTAAACCTTGGACTTAATCCCAGCACAGTAAGCAATGACTTGAAGTACTGAACAAAGCCTTGAGGGAAAACCTCACAAGAACATTTTTGAATCAAAGCATCTAAAAGCAACCAAAATTATAAAACAATAAAGTCCAAAACATAAGCACCCTGCTCTTCAGCTTATCTTTTTTGAACTTGGGCTTACAAACAGTACCCTTGGACATACTGCTTTGTTTCTTCCCTCCTGAGAAAGGGGTTTTAGTTCTTTAATTTTCTTCTGATCTCTTTATTATAAGGAATTGTATGGACAAAACAACTCTACTGTTTCAGCCTGTGGTCAGGAAACATGCAGATGTTCTGAAATTATTCTCTGACTCCATGTCAAGAAGTTTCTCATCTTGATCTATTATATTACTTCCCAGATTGTTTTTCCAACAGCTGTCCATTAACCAAGCTAAAAACACCCACACAGAGAGTAATTCTTTATTACACATAAACTGATCCTTTCTGTCAGGTCAGCTCCAGTTGCTGGTGTTGTTTACACACAAGCCAGGTACAGTCTTGAGGATGAGGAGCAGGGGGCCAGGGGTAGGCGAGGGGTGAGCTAATGTGATCATCTACATTCCCACTTGCAAAAGTAACAGCTCTATGAATGCCTCATTTAGTCTGTGCAAGGTTGTCACTGCTTGGCTTGATGTCCAAGGCCCTGCTAAATCCCTCCATATCTGCCATGCCCATCAACAGGAGAAAGACAAAATCTCTCAGGAAACATACCTATTGGGTTGCACACATTTTGTTTGCCAGGGGTTGAAACTGCACATGAGGGGATGGATTTATCCTTGTCTGAGCACTGTGTTGCTCTCACTTCTGGGTGGCACAGATGCTGTTTCTGTTGCATGGCAAGGATGTCCCAAACCTTTAATTTACATTCCTATTGACTACAGTGCAAAGAAATGATGTAACTGTTCTTATAGGCAATTACCTCTTAGGTAGACCTTTTCTATTTCAGTCTTAAGTGTCATTACTGATATTACTCCCCACCTTCATAGTTTTGCTTAGAAATGGCATTATTTTTACTATATTTTAACCCTCTTCTGCCTATCAGTCTCTTCTGGAGAAGTTTTGGTGCAATTACTGATGACTATTATGTTGCAATGAGAAAAGCTATGCTTTTCCCTACATCATAACCCAAATGGGCTCAAGGTGTGCTTCTAAAACCTATGTGCTACATGATGCCAAACTGGGACACTGTTAATGGGAGGATATCTTCAACAGAACACAGAAGAAGTTTTTAGTAAGGACAGTATCTACACGTAACAGAGACTGCAAAGAGAGCAGCACAAAGGTCTCATATCCTAAGGCTGTTGCCTCTACTGAATAACGGTTTACAGGGGAAGGACTGGATGCTATAATGTCATTTGGTGCTTAGCCAGTGACAGCACTTTGCTGTGTGTTGTTCTTAAGATAAACTGTAAGGAAGGCAACAGAGAATGTGTGGTGGGTGTGTAAAGAATACATCCTTCATTATTCCCACACAAGCACACTATAGCCAGGTACTATATCTATAAGGCAATCCTGTTTGATGACTTCCAGTTACACTTGCATTTACATTTACAGTTGAAATTACTTTTGAAATGTGATTATAACTAAATCCTTTAAAGGCTTATGGAAAAGTCATGCCCCTTCTGCAATATCTGTGGACTCTAAAACTGTGCAAGATACTGAGAGACTATGGAGCCTTTGTTTGATTACACAAGTAATTAAATTTGAAATTTTATTAAACTTGTTAATAAAGGCATAAAACATACAGCTTCATACTTAGCTTTGATTTGTTGTGAGCTTTCCCTAAATCCACAATATCCTGGTACATGCATACACTGTGTTTAACCACGTAAATGCAAAGTGGTGCTGTCCTACAAAAGAAACCTCTGAAGCTCACTTCTGGGGATTATTATGATCTGTTTCAAAGGGGAGTAGCTAGGACAGACACACTCCTCAAAGACAGTCCAGGGGGGGCTCCCAATCTTTTGACTCCTGGAGGAGCCAGAGAGGCATCCTGGATCCAGGAAACAGCTCCCCATTACTTCTTCTTGCCTTATTCCTTCAGACTTGAGGTTGTAATTCCCAGAGTGTAATCAGTGAATCATAGGCTCAGGTCCTTATTTTAATCTTATTTAGGCTTTTATAATATGATGAAAGATAGAATTCAAGTTAAGATCTTCTCCTGTGAGCTTCTACATTTCAAATACTGAGTTCCTTTCTCTCTCTCTTTTTTAAGAAAAAAAAAAAAAGGCAGAGGCTCACAATTAATACAGAAACTGGACTATTCATGTGATGCCAGCAGTAAGAAAAAATACTCCAAAAAAAAGATCAGTGATGCTAAAGGCTATACAACTTTTCTTTATAACGAAACCCTTCATATGACTGGCTTTACCAAGGTTAATTTGCAAAGGATTGCTGTGATTGCACATTTTAGGAAAGACATGCAGAAGGTTTTATTTTCCTTTCTAATATGAACTATAATATGCTCACACTTGTGTTGTTAAAAGCACAGATCATAAAACACAAGTGCTACAAGGTGGCCTCCCTGACTCTGCTATTACATTGCTGACTCAGTTCATTTTCAAACATTTACGTTTGTTCGTCAGACATTAACATACCTTTTGCTATGCCATACACCGTGAAGAAAACTGTGCTCCTAGGACAAGGCAATGAAGTAAACCTTCATAAAACTACTCAGCCTCACAGCTGTAACTTGAAGAAATTTTGACCTTTCACGGGAGGAGAGAAAACAGAGAGGAAGAAGGGTATGTGTATATTCATTATAGGCCTTAAAGTTTACAGAAACACAGGTTCCCAAGAGCCATCTCAATAATGGTTTTACTCAAATATTTATATTGCCATAACTTTATATGTTTAATGATTTTGCCCATTAAGGTTTTTGTGGTTTAGCAAGGAAAATCCAAATATTCTTGATGATGATTTGTGAGTTAAAATCTCTTGTAGCAACACAGTGTATAAAATCCTCTCCAAGTAAACGTCTTTTTCACACATCTGGAAAGACTCCATTTTTTTATCTGTTAGAGCCTTACAAGGGCAGCTTATTACATAAATAAACAGAAGAATATACACAGACACAGAATGACTGAATTGAGTATAATCTTACAAAAACAAGCCCTGTCTCAATAGTCCTTTGTTTGTTGCCTTTTGGCGCTATTATTGACTCTCCTGTGTGTACTGTATAATCATTACTGCCCCCACTTTCTCCCTGATGAGAGAAGTGTCCAGGTGGTCAGCAACAAGGCCAAGGCATGCCTAGCACTGCAACCTTTTGGAGCCAAGTGTATCCTGGGAATGGATCTCTGATTCTCACTTGCTTTCCAAGAGGGTAAGAGCACCATCACTGTTCAAGATGTCACAGATGTTGTATTAAACAAATCTGACCTGCTGAAGCACAAGTTATTTTTTCTGAGTGGCTCTACAAAGAAAGTAAGGGATCTGAATCATAGAATCATTTAGGTTGGAAAGGACCTCTAAGGTCATTGAGTCCAACCATGCCCATGACCACCCCAAAAAAGTACTTTCTGCAGGGACACTAATTCTGTCAGATGAAAGGGGAAAGTTCATGAGCTACCACAGGGGAGGAAATAATCCTATAAAACAGGGGAAATTCTCTCTTGGGGGAATTAAAAGCATTTTCTAATCTCTTGCACACTAATCTTTTGCCACTGAGAGAAGTGCTGTCCCTTTGTTCTGATCCAACAGGAAACCTGTACGGTGATTACCTCCTGTTCTGTCCTTTGATGGGAAGGGAACCATGCTGCTGCAGCACTCCAAGACTTGGTGTCTGTTTCATACACTCACTGGTGAAACACAATCCTCCTGGGCCAGCACCACATTACAAAAATCTGGTACCTTCTGGCAGTGAACAGATTGGAGCATTCTGCAAGCATGGGATGTACTCCCATGTGTAGAAGGCACATGGCATTATAACTATGTTATAATATAACTGACTAAAGCAGACTTGCTTTAGTTTCCTTGCATTTTTGTAGTTTCAACAATTACAGTTAGTGGAGCAAAACAGAAAATGAAAGAAAGATATTAGATGTTTTTGCTTACAGTTATCTATCTTAATTTGGTCCTAGAAGCAACAAAAAGGCACACAAAAAAAGCTGACTGGTCTAATTAGATGACATTTACTGAAAACACATTTTCGTTTCCATCAGTTAAGACAAATTATTTTTTGAGTCATGATTTCTGTGATACAGCTTTATCTATTCACCCTGTTGCAACAAATACCTGCAATAGAGATAAAGACTTATCTCCTGCATTTTTTGAAACTTGGGGAAGGGAACAAATTACTTGCCAGGAATGCCTTTGCACAGAGTTCATCATTCTGGAATATTCCTGTGATGCTGCCACTTAAAGCAAACATAAAGAAGGAAGCATGTGCCTGAAGTTGTCTTGTCTACAAGTATTCATGTATTGGCTGAAGGAATTAAGTTCCACTAAGTAACTGAAGTTCAGCCCAACCCCTGGAAATCCAAAACTCAAAGTAAGATTCCAGTTTGGCATCATCTTACATATGGGCTCCGTGCTCCCTCAGGCACAGCAGTTTGGAAATAGGGGCACTCTGGCAGCAATTGCTCAAAGCTTAAGGCTCCACATGTTGGGTGATGTGGTTCTTGCTCTGCTGTGGTAGGATGCTGTCTCTGGGACATCACACAGCTATCTGTCTGCACAGCTCCAAGGCTTCTCTGGGACTCAGCAGCCCAGAGCAGCCGGCCCAGAGTAGGGACAATCGCCATGTGTAGAACAGCGAGGGAAAGCACAACAGTCATGTTGCTTCACAGGAAGCCTGAGCTACCCCCACAAAAAGCCAGAACGTAGGTGGGAAGCCACAAAAAGCCAGAACCAGGAAGCAGGTGGGAGAGTCACAAAACCAGACAGTGCTGGGACACTGACTCAAGACTGTGAAGGAGCAGGAGCTAGAGCTGTGCAACTGCAAATGCCATCTTTCATAGCCGGCTACTAACCCATGCCCATCTGGAAACAAACCCCTCAACCTCAGGGACAGGAAGAGGGGCAGAGTGCCTGGCAGGACTCATGAACACCAGCTGGGGAGCACAGGGGCGTGGGACACCCAGAAAAGTAACACATTGTTTTGCTTGTCATTAGAAAGTTAAGCCAGTTCCAAAACATCAAACACTCATGTATATTGAACTCAGCTTTCCATATTTATAGAGCTGAGCACTGAAAAGGACTCATTTAGGGGAGAAGACAGTGAACTATTTTGCTAGGATCCTTCAGATGCCATGGTTTAAATGCATTCATCGTGTTAACCCAGCTCTGCTTTCCGAGTCGTGTGCTGCAAACAGTCCCTCCACACAAGACCCAGATCAACCTTGTCATTACAATTTGTCACACATCTCATTTTATGTTCAGTGTTCTACTACAGTGTTATGTCCTCCACATATTGCTGTAGGCTGTGAATCTGGAGTAAAGCATGAATGGGGGTGGGGATGGAAAACAGGAATGGGAAAAGGACAGAAAAGAAGGAAATTGCATACATTAGTAACTACCAGATTTCCTCTGGAGGTTTGACATTTCAAATAGAAAAAAGTCTGTGCCATGACAGCGACGACAGTATAGTAGAGACATACTCCAGCTAACTTTAAAGGTACCTTTAGCACCCTCAAAACTATGGAAACTGGGGCTGGTTACAAAATCTGGAAAAGACCTAAAGAATCATTGAGTCCAACCATAAACCTAACACCACTAAGTCCATTCATCTTTTAGCAGCATACTTGTGATAATCTTCCTCCCCTAACATTCACTTTGACTGAGTGAAATAAGCTGTCAGTAAGCAAGTAAGAGCACAGATTTTCCCAGGAGAAATACAGGTGCTTTTATTAAATCATGTGTTGGGCACTTAAAAAACCCCCTCAGCCTAAGCCTTGCTTACGACAAACCGCCCGTAGCTTTATGTCAGTAAAACACTCAAGAAAAAAAAGTCATGCTAGATAACTCTGCCTAATGGTCTCTCCTGATTTTGTTACCCAAACAAAAACCAAAACAAATCCCTCCCTACATCCTCCTCCCCTTCCCTCCTACGTTAAAAGAGAAGCAGCAGCCTGCTCAGGCTATAAAAATTCCCAGTCTTTTCAGAGCCCCAGTCCCCAGGGGTCAGTCAAGCAGCCAGCTCCTCACTAACCTCCCTCCAAAGAAACACCCCCACCCTTTGCAAGTGAGTCATTTTCATAGGGCTCCCTAGGGTGTTCCAGACTGCTTTTGCCCAGAAATTCGCCTCCTCTACCCTGGGATTTCCACCTGTGAGGAGGTGGCCTGCGGGAGACTGAGGCAGCTTTCGGTTACCTCCCCGCCTGCCAGATGCAGGGTGGAGTCTCTCACACTCCAACATCCCATGATGTCAAAAGATTATTTTTTTAAAAAACCTAAAAATAAAAAAAAAAAAGATCTCTGTGTTTACATTTCAGGAGCTTTTAATTCCCCTTCACAGGCTTTACAAATTGTATCAACTGCTGAAGTTTTCTCACTCACTGGAGCTGATTAGAAAATTTTTCATGTTACTTGA
The DNA here is from genome assembly GCA_035583135.1 of Lophotriccus pileatus. Lineage (NCBI taxonomy): Eukaryota > Metazoa > Chordata > Aves > Passeriformes > Tyrannidae > Lophotriccus > Lophotriccus pileatus. The sequence goes on along the minus strand of JAWWES010000081.1, from coordinate 138,955,904 downwards.
TTGGATTTTTTTAATTGGGAAACACCATTCTTTTAAAATCAAAATGCCATTTTTCATCACAGTTATGTTTGAATCTCCTTTTGAAAGTGGACCAGGAATAAATGGCCTGACACAGCTGAAATCTCTCTCCCATTTCAGCATTTTTTATGATGACTCTCATGAGTATTCCATTCAAAATAACAGTGAATTTATGAGATTTTTCTGTTTAATATGTTATATGTTTCTACCAAAACATCCCAAACCAAAATGAAACACTTAGTTCAATCCAACAATATTAATATCCAATTTCTTTTAAGTGGAGTTTCAAAACTTGGTGGTTTTGTTCTGAATTGACAGAAATTCTATTACAGAGATAAAAAATGCATATTATGACCTGTGGCCATATTATGGCCTGTGTGAGGAGAGTGCTTGGGCAATGACCATTTTTTAAAGCTCTGCTTGTGGAAAACCACCTGTGATTGTCTGTCTGTGGCTGCAACCGTATATAATGGCCCGTCTTCGTGAACGAAGAGCCGGGGAAGGTCCTTACCC
>JAWWES010000081.1:138806516-138955273 GCA_035583135.1 Lophotriccus pileatus | reverse complement strand
TTCAGAGTGACCTTCTCTTAGATGGATTGCCTTAAGGGCTAACGAGCTCCATCTGCCCGGGGAGGTCCCTGACCAGGGATCGAACCTGGGTCTCAGCGGTAACAGCGCTGGCAACCGTATAAGCAACACAGGGATTTGTATCACACAACGTGCAGAATTTGCTCTGCATCCCTTCCCCATTAATGCTGACCACCAGGATTTAGTGCTTTGCAACTCTCAGCATTACATCACTGAATTTTCAGGCCCTGACTGTATATCCACTAGTCTGATATAGATGTTCATGGACTGCGTGAGAAGGCTGGAGGTGGCAAGTGTCAACAAAGGTGAAGACTGCTGACCAAAAGCAGTGCTTTGAGGAAATGAGAAACAACAGAGGACAAGGGTGTTTCTTAGGTCCCTCTCCACTCTGTAATAGCCTTGCACAGCTACTTTCCTCACTGGATGACGCTACCTTTCTTGGAGGATTCATGCCTTCAACTCTGCTGAGAAAGGGGTTATCTAAATGCCGTTTTTCAGAAAGCAAAATGTGAGCAGCAATGTTACATTTTTGCAGTTTTATCTTCTGTCCTTATGGCTCTGATTTCATCCAGGTCAAGATACAGCCAGGCATGAGCCAGCAATGTGTACTTGCAGCCCAGAAAGTTGACCATGTCCTGAGCTGCGTCACCAACAGTGTGGACAGCAGGTCAAGGGAGGGGATTCTGGCCCTCTACTCTGCTCATGAAACCACACCTGGAGTGCTGTGTGCAGCTCTGTGGTCCTCAGCACAGAAAGGATGAGTTGTTGAGTCTGACAAGGGCCAGTTGGAGAGAGGCCAGAGGAGAGCCACAAAGATGATCAGAGGGCTGTAGTGGCTCTCCTATGTGGAAAGGATGAGAGAATTGGGTTGTTCAGCCTGGAGAAGAGAAAGAGACCCTATTACAGCCTTTCAGTACCTACCAGGAGCTACAAGAGAGCTGGAGAGAAACTTCTAATAACAGCATGTAGTGACAGAGCAAGGGGTAATGGCTTTAAACTGAACAAGGGTAGTTTTAGGCTGGATATTAGGAAGAAATTCTTGATTGTGAGGGAGGTCAGACATGGGAACGAGTTGCCCAGAGAAGCTCTGGATGCCAGACACCTATAAGTGCTTAAGGTCAGACTGGATGGATCCCTGAGCAAACTGGTCTAATGGAAGATGTCCCTGACAAGAGAGTTGGAGCTAGAAGATCTCTAAAGGGCCTTTCCAACCCAAACCATTCTATGGTTCTAATACTGACCTGTTCTCCTGCTGCTAGCAGAAAATTCAGCAGAAAATCTGTGAAGTGCTCTGTGTGTGATCACATGCTGAGACCAGCCTGGAGTCATGGGGCTGGGGGGGTCCTTGATCTGTGCAGGTGCTGAGGTAATGATGGGGAAGTCACAAATGTCAGTAAATTTTTATCTAAATACTCCTTTGGAGCTCATTCAGAACAACTCTATGACACACAAGTGGGTGTCTCCCCACTGACCTTACCAAGCCCTGCTTTCACAGAATCAGCTAGGTTAGAAAAGACCTTTGAGATCATCGAGTCCAGACTATGACCTAACACCACCACCACTTCACACAGAGCACAGAAAAAGGGTGGGAAGTTAATTCTAAACTTTTTTAGGTTTTTTTTTAGGATAAGAATGCTTAGGATTAAAATCTAAACTGTTTTCATGCAAAGATGTATAAGGATTTTTGAATGGCCACAGAAATCAATTTTATAGAAGTTTTAGCACCGCTGGAGAAATTATATCTGTGATTGCACAGCAGAATTAAATCATCAATTTTGCTTTACAAAGCTGCTTTTTATTGTGTAAGGACAGCAGGAAAACCCTCAAAGAGCTCCCCAAGCAGTCAGTGTCCTGAGAGAGAGTTGTTGTGACTCATCTCCATGGCAACTGGGGCTGATGACGTGAGTGGACACTCTGGATTATTCTTGTTTAGCAACAAGCGTACAATTCATAAATACATGTTTGGTGAGTAGAGTGTTACAAAGACAATGATCAATTGTCTACAAATCCTTATCCATCAAACTAGCCAGTAAAACTGTGGGTGGCAGAGATTATTGGAAACCAACATGGTTAATAACAGGAGCTGCTGATCTGCTGGTTTAATTTTCCTTTTACTATGAAGATAAACAGAAGGAAGTTAGAGTATCCTTGAAGGATTTTTTTTTTAAAGAATTAAGAGATTACTTTAATTGTTATTTATTTTTTAGCATGCAGCCTACACTGACAAGTGTTAAAATCTCTGCCTATGCAATGACTCCATCCTGGACTGTGACAGAGGTGTGTTGTGGGAGCCCAGAGCTGAAGACTGTCCACAACCCTCTGTCAGCAGAAGGCAGCAACTGTTTGGTTTGAAGTATCGTGATATTTTTCACATCTACATGAACTGTACCTACATAGTTTCATCCCTAGTGTGTGCTCAGGGAAGAACAGATTTTTCAGAAGCTACTCTAGTAATTGAATTTCTTCACTGAATATGGAAAATGCATCTGGTGATAATGATGTCTTTTTTACAGATCCTTTCTAGGTAAACATGAAGGAATGCCCCTTCTGCATAGTAATTAAAAACTTATATTCTTCTTTTCTCCCTGAAAAATACATTAGTTCCTGTTTTAAAAGGACCCATGCCCCTATCTCATGCGTCCCACCTGTATTTCTGTAATATCTATTTATGTGTAGCACTCTCCAATATGCCTATAGGGCACTAGAGTATCACTCTTCTTCAGAGTGCCCTTGCCAAGCTATGTGCACATCTCCACCTGGGTGGCAGATCAGACTCCTTGGAGCACATCTGCTCTGTAGAGTCATAGCAGACACTAATGCTCTGACGGGGAGGATGTCCTTTCACTCAAGTAGCTGTCACTGTCTAATTCATTCCTATGACAAAACTGGAAGTCTGTGAGATGAGCCTGATATGTCTAGGATGAAATATCTAAGCTGCCTTTGTCTGTAGAGGCAGGAAGCACAGTTAGATGACCCACCACTATGACATTTTCTTTGTTGCAGTGACATAGAAGCCTTTATCTACTAGTAAAAGTATTTATCAAACTGTTTTTTCCATGTCCCCTCTTTACAATCAGGCAGATTTTTTCCCTTTCTTTTCATGGGGGAAGCCTCCTACAGCAACGAGTATAGTGGCTTCCATGTTATAACACAAATTTGTTCAATCTGTTTCTGAAGCATGTCATGTGAGTCAGCAACTCAGAATGGGGAAATCAACTATCTTTGCTGAACTGTGGATCAGTTAGGAAATGCGTCTTCACCAGCGTTAAAACAGACATGGCAGGGAGAGAGTGAGCAACAGGCAGCCTACCATGGCATAAAACAGCCTTGCATGCATAAAGCCCTACTGAAAGGTACACAATGCTAAATCCTCCACCACGTCTAGAAGAAACAAAAGTCACCTGCACACTGAAGAAGGCTCTTTACAAATGAAAGCGGTCTGGCAGCTCTCCTGGAGTAAGCAATATCTGGCTGCACAGCAGTTTAGACAGCTTATCTCCCTGTTTGCCTGGCAGTTGGAGATGCAAGACATGCTTCATTAGGAAGGATCACTAGATAGGGGTGTGATTGTTTCTTAAAATTGAAAATAAGCAACATTCTTGTGACTTTAAAGTATCAGTTCTCTTTTGAAATTTAGAAGAGGTCTGGTAACAATTACCGTATTTTAATGGTTATCAACAAATGGAATATATTTAAATCACAGTAAGATTTTACTAAATTTTTGGTGGTTCTGGAAACATACATTTTTGGTGCATGACTTGCATCAGTTTTCCAGTGCCTGATTTTCAGAGGTCCAAATGTTCAGTGCTTTCAGAAAATGAGATGCAATTAATAACTTGGAACAAAACAAGGAGGCATTTAAACGCATAAATTTAAAATTTTTGGCATTATATGGGCTATTTGTGCCTGCTTATCCAATTAACTTTCCTTTGTGTGTACAGCTACCAAATTGACTGTGCTTGTGCTCCTTTCACTGTTCTCTTGCCAATTCAGAGAGCTTGAGAATCAGCTGCTCCTCTCCACAAAAAAAAAAAAAGGAAAAAAAAAAAAGAAAGAGAGTTCTGCTAAATTTATGAGATGTTTTATTCCCCAAAAAGTTAAAATCTTATGTTGATCTAGAAGACCTACTGAGGTACCTTCCAATTCAAACTATTCTCTAATTGTCTTATCCTCATCATGTGGAAGTTTTATCCTTTCCTTTCCTTTTTCTACTACTTACCCATTCCCAGCAGGCATAGGAAAAAATTCTTCCAGCTTTCTCCTGAACATGTTAGTGTAGGGGTGAACTTATCAGGTCCCACAGATGCCAGCTGGCTCTCAAAGCTTGTATGAATCTGAACAACTTTCTGCATGTTGAAGCAGTTTTCAGCTCTTATGCAGATAAAAATTTTGGCATCAGTTGGCCCTTCCTACTAATGTCATCTTCACCTGTGGCTGAGAGCCAAGATCCACTGACCTGAGCCTTGGACAAGCCATGACCAGACAGGAATCCCTCCCCAGGAAATTACACACTAAATGTAAGACCAGAGGCAATAAATAGATACAAATAACCAGAAAGAAAGTGTGAGACAACCTTGATTAAAGAGATAGGAAGACTATCCATGATCTTATCAGTCTATCAACTCAAATAGTGTAAAAGGGATTGATGAGTTTGACTTGGCAGGAGTTTACAGGAGCTCTAGAAGGAAGCTTGGGGGAAAAGCACTGAAGGTTCTGCTTGAAATTTCACAAAGGGAGGGTTGTTCAGAGCTGGAAATAGATCTTCCTATAGTGAGCAACAGATGAAAAAAAAAAACAATTGAAGATAATGAAGGTCCATGAAAGCACAGATATCAGTAAGGTGGATGTGTTAGAGAAGTAGTAATTACTCGTGTACACTTCAGCTCCCAATTAATTTCTACAACTTCTCATTTATTTCATTAGAATCCAACACCTGCCTTTCACATTCCACCCCAGTCTTCCCACGCTCATCTTCTGTCCCCAGGTTCACTCACTGGTGCCTCCAGTGTCCTTCGTCTCTTTAACTCATGTTTTCTTCCCTTGAGCATCTGCTGTCAGGGACTGCTCTTCCTTTCCCTTGCTACTGCTCAATTCTGTTTCCCCTCTATAAGATTATCACAATCTGTTTCTGTATGTCTAAGAGGAAAGTCAAACTGTATAAACAAAACTGCTGTCCTTCCACAGTGCTCAAGTACATTTGTTCCACTGGTGGAATGGACTGACCTCTTTGTAAGTGTGTGATATAATATGGGCACTTTCAGCTTCAATTAATAGATAATAATTATTATTATCAGAAAATCAAAGCAAAAGTTTCATATTTTCCAAGCTCATGAGAAAAAATCTCAAACATTTTTTTCCCCATTTTTCATTATAAGGAACTCCCGTATTTTTGGCTGAAGTAGGAAGATGTTGAGATGATCACTTTGAGGATCAGATGACTGCAGTCAGAGATGCAAGGTGTGTAGGCTGAGGTCATAACTTGTGTTAAACCAGTAAATGTAGCTGCAAAATAGCACACAAGCTTTCATTGCTCTCAGGTCTGAAATGAGAACAGTGATCTTCCAATCTTAATAACAGGTTGATAGTAACTGCTCTGGACTTGACTAAACCATTTGAGAAAAAAGGGTGACAAGAACTTGTGGGTCAGAGATATGAAAGGGATTTTCAAGAAAAGTGAACAAGAATTTTAAACACTATGAGGCAGGGACAAATATACAATCATTAATGAAACCAATGGTGTTATATAATTACAAAGAAAACCCCTCCAAATTATGTCATTGTGCATTTTAATTTTCTCCTGTTCTCAAAGCACTTCATCAGAAGAAAACTGGAAAGAAAGAATTGTGGCAAGTAAAGGTAACCAAAACAAATCTTCACTATTTAAAGGAAGTGAGGGAAAGTAATATCCCTGTATCCATTAGAGCTCTCCCATATCCCAGATTTGCCAGGTGCATTTAATTCACTGACAACAAACACAGATGTATCTCAGACAGAGGAAGACTAGGATAGGAAAGATTGTGGAATGTCAGATTCTGTTTAGTTTATTTATTTTTGCAAGTTTGTTTTTGGTTTTTGGTTGGTTGGTTGGGTTTTTTTTACACAGGACTTTTACATAATGTCTTTAAAGATCTGTTATGGAAGTCTAGAAAGCATCTGTATCCAGCACCTAAGGAATCCAAATTCTTTGTGAGCACAGCTCTGGATTTATTACTATATCCGCTTTGGAAAACCAGTCCGGGTGGAGAGCTGACCCTGCCGTTTTATGGTTCACTGGCTCTTTGACAGCTGCTTCTGGGTGGCTATAGGTTATGACACAAATATTTCTTCAGTAACCATTTACCTGCTCCCTTATACATTTCCCTTCCTTAATGTATCCCTGGCTTCACATGAAGAACAGGGAACCCAGCCCTGTGTGAGTTTTTAAAATCATGGGGGAAAGGGAAGTGACTGACTAACAAAAGGTGTCAAACAACTTCTAATTCAGCTCTTTCTGTAAGGGTCACGTACATGGAGTTTGTTCCAGGAACTTGTTTCAAAGAGGAGAAAGCCCCAGCATGCTCATGTTGCCTATCTCATCTTTTTTTCCTGGATTTTTTTATGCAAATACAATGCTGAGTGGAAAAAAGGAATGTTAAAATCTTTAATTCTTACTAGGCTTTTGGGCGCAAACTAAAAAGGAATTGGTCATGCTCAGTGGCTTCGCTCCGTTTAATCAGGCTCAGATGAAATGTCTGTTGATAGATTTCTGCAGAAACATTGAGAAATATTTCTGACCATTTCTGAAGAATTTATTGTGTTTCAAAATCAGGAACCCAACAAGGTTCATTTATTGCTTCATTCAGGATAAATATTTCCTGTAAAACCCTTATCTAGGAATTCTTAAAAATATATTGCATAAAATTTATGTATTTTTTTGTCTTAGGTGTTCTCCCTTTTTACTACGGTAGGAGCTGTTTTGACACATCAGAAAAAAGGGATCTTGACCTAAATAGGTATCTCTCTGAATTGCTGATAGCTGATAGTTGCTTGTTGTAAAAGCTATGCAGTAGTCCTAAACATGACATTTGATTTAGCATTTTTCACCAAGTGAATTCAATTAATGTTGCATTATGGAAAAGAAACTGAGCATTATCTGCTCTAAAAGTCCTCTCCTTCAAGATGTTTGCCTAGATTTGTTGCGGTGCACCAGTGATCTCAGCTGGAATTTGTGCAGGTTTAACATCTCTAGGAAGATGCATTTGAAGAAAAGAGGTTAGTTTTAAAACCACTGATAATTTGCCATTTCCATACTCTTTACTTCCTCCCCAACTACAGCTTTCTGCTGTTGTGTTTGCAGGACAATTAATTTATATTGTCATCAAATTTGGTTTTTTCCCATTTCTTCCAGAAATTACAATTCCTTAACCAGGACAAGGAAAAGAGATACAGATGGTTTCCCACATATGGGTCATTGTACAGAATCACTACCAATGTGGCCACTGGTCTCCTTACCAGTTAATCTGTTGGGAGAGCTTTTTCTTAATAAAAATGCGTTCAAAACCGGTCCATATGTGTGAAAAGTCACATTTGGATGAATCATCTTTTTTTCATTACAAAAACTTTCAGCTGAAGAAATCCTGATCAGAACTGAAACTGAAGCCACATCATATTGGAAAAAAGTTATTGGCAGATTGGCTCTTCTCCCTTTCTCTCACTCTCTCAGATTGATCAAAAACATGCAGCTCAGACCAGAAAAGCCCTTCCAGTGAAAATCTGTCAATGTCAAGATTGTTTTCACATTACATATCATAATTCTTAAACAAATAGCATTAAACTCCTTTTTTTTTTTAAAGTTATGTTTTAATTAGAACAATTTTTTTCCTCAAAGGAGTGAAAAGGTACAATTTCACTTTGCCAAGACAAAAAATCAGCAAAGATGCCATATTGATTCTTCTTCTTGCAGCAATGGAATTGCATAATATCAAACACACACAGTTGTGCCAGCATGCTCTCATTTAGGATACAAGCTTTTTGAGCCTTCATCCAATCAAAAATCCAGAGAGAAAATGAAAATATATGTCTTGGACACCTTATGATTAATTACAAAGAGGCCTAGAAATGTTAACTTATTAAACAGCCTTTGTAAGGAATGCATGTTATTAAAATATACTTGTCAATACCCACTTCTAATAATGAATGAATGAATATCACTCCTGTGATGTATGAGGTGATGGCAAAAGGGAATGATAAGAAGGATGTCATAGGTAAAGGATTAAATTAGGCTGTTTGAGGAGGGCTAAGGCACATAGAGAGTTTCCCTAGATGCCCTGGCTGTGAAGGAGGAGAGCTGCCATCATTCATACCTGTACTTTGCCTGGCTCTTCTCCCATGCGGGCATAAGCTCTTGCACATGTCTAGGATCCCTTCCAAAGGCCATCCTAACTTTTCCGGCATCTAAGTATGGTCTTTGCTTTGTACAAAGCTCACATACATGCTTTGAGATTTAAATTCACCTGTAAATTATATGTGGCACTAAGGCAGGGGAGTTGGCAAACTTTGATTGGATTTTTTTTCTGAACAATTTATGAGTCTTTGGTGTACGTGATTTAATTTCAGGTGGATAACTAAAACAGTTCTGCCCATCATCTTGTTGGTTTTGGAAAAATAAGAAATTATCTGGAAAAATCCACACTAATATGTATTCTGGCAGAGTCTTATATGATCATAATATCAAAGCCATTAAAACTATATTCCCTCATCAGTGAATATACAAAAGCCTTAGTTACAGGGCATTGTACACATACAATTATTTTAATGGGAGCAACATTTTCTTCATATTCAAGACTGGCTCTGTTTTTTCTCAAGCTCCTTTTTTTATGTCATAAATATCAGACAGACTAGGTCAGGACTAAACTTGTTGTCATTTAGAAATTATTAAATAATATCCCAAAATATTTATTGGGAAATATTTCCAGTAATCTAGAAATAAAACAAGTAGAAAGTATAATAGAGGGTGATTATTTTCCATATTTCAAAAATAAGAGAGTCAGATTTTCTGGGTTTTTGTTTTTTGTTTTGTTTTGTTTGGTTGGTTGGTTTTTTTTAAGACTAAAAGTCTTTTACTAAAAAATAAAAACACTGAAACTCATGTTTGAGATTTTGAACTTTTTACTTTACAGGAAGCAGCAGTTAATCTTCTTTCCATTGTGGCCTTTAAAAACCAAATTATTACTAGTTTTCATTGTGTTGCCATTAGTTTATATGCCGCTGAAATGAAGTTTTATCCTTTAAATCACAGTATAAAGTCTGGTGCTCATTAGAAAGTATTTGTGTCCCATTCACAGCACTTGAGTTCTAGCCTGATTCGCCTCAACTCCAGCTCCTGAAATGGTACTTTGCTCATTAGTTTCCCACGATACAGTAAAACTGATTCCACTTTTTTTCTCCATGATGATGACATTTCAAGCTACCCATATGGCTGGATCCTTGTTTTCCTCCCCCTTCCCCTTTTACTCTGTCCCTCAAAGCCCTCACCTTCTAAGTACTGGTCCCACTCCCTGTGTGCCCATGCTGGGCTTTGAATTAATGAAACAATCTGGGTAAAAAATTTTTTTTTGAAAAATTAAGTCTGAATAATTCGACTGAAATGGTTTCCCCTGCTTGTCCTGTTCCAACAGAAGGGGACAACGGGCTGGAGGAGCTGGATGGAGCTGGAATTCAGTGCCTGGGGACAGGGAGCCAGCACTTGGCTTTGCCAGTGAGTGGACAATGTGACCACACCTTCAGCCAGCACCACTGGTCACCAGATCTAGAGGGAAAACACTTCAGTCTTGTTTCACTAACAAAGCAAATTATGCAATCTGAAGTACATTGGCTCCTTAAAATGCAAATTGCTTATCTCAATTCTAAATCATAGAATTTTCAGCTGCAAGAAACTTTGGCATTACTCAAATATCACTGCTATGTCTCTGGCTGGCCCAGTCAAATAATTTTGTCTTGAGAAGATAAAGGACCCAAAGGGTCCACAGTGACAAGAAAGGATCTGTCAGTCTTTTGCACTGCATGCAGCACATTCTTCTCTGTGAACATGAGTAGGTGTTATCATTACATCCAACTGAAGTGATTCAAATGTACAGCAAATAATCGAAGGTCTTAATGGGGTTTGGAGCCACTGTTAAATAACCACCATCAAAACTCATAACTATCACTCCCTAAGAAATACTGCTAATACCATAGCTATGAAAACAGAAACTCCATTTCTTACCTTGTTACTGCAAAGCCAGAGGGATCTTTTTCTTTTCTAAAGGAAAAACAAAGCAAAATAAAACAGAAATATAATGAATAAGAAAAAAGCTGTAGACACATGAAGGAGAGAGAGAAGGGTCAATGAATAATTAAACAGGAGAGGGGTTTGAGTATATCTGACTGGGTATTCACAGGGCAGTATGACAGTGCTAGTGCAGCTAATGATCCACTTGGATTGTTAAGACCCAGTTATCAACATGAAGGGATCCACATCAAGGCATATAACAGACTACATTTTTTTCAGTTCTTACAATTGTTCAATCTAATGCTCATCCTTCTGTAAAGAAACAATTTTTTTTTTCAAAAAATATTTTTTTTCTCTTCACTTTCTTTTGGTAGGATTACAGTGACAACCTTACCATACAATTCATCACCACCACTACAGGACAGTGTTATGATGCACTGCCTTGAAATATAGCAGTTGTAGGACTGGGAAAACACTTTCCTTTAGACAAAGGCATAAATGGTTTACACTGTTATACACTAATAAATGGTTTAAAGGTGTATTTGATTTTTTTTGTGGCTTTGTTTTATATACATCACATATGCACAAACCCTGGGTGTCATAAGCTTAATGTGTGTGTACATGTGTGTATGTTTCAATAAAGCAGATTTGTCTAACATAGCAAATACAAAAAATGCAGGCACAAGTTGTCCATCTCCTCAGTAATCTTTGTTAGACATTGAATACCACCATCTGCTCTGGAGGGAGAAAAAGAAGTTGTTCACAGAAATAACTTGCCCTAGAAGAGAATCACCTGCTAACCCACTATTCATTAGAGGCTGATTTATGCACAAAAGCCTGAGGTTTCTAACCTTTCCAAAACTCTTGGGTATGTTTGTTTTACAAACTGTTTTGGTGAAGGGAAAAAAAAAAATCAATTTTGTTCATACGGTTTACCCTAATAATGTGCCTATTTGCTGAGATTATATTGTTACTTAGGTGGTCTGGAAAAATCATATATAGTTTCTTGTGTTTTACACCAGTGGAAAGGCAGCTGGTTTGCTTATATCAAGCCCCATCAGGATGGTCAGTGACTTCATCTCTACCAGCAAATAAAGCAGTACCAAGCAAAGCTCTGGAAACAGGACCTCAGTGTTCTCCACTGGCAGGCTATTGAGATGGTCCATGGCATTCTGTTGGTTGGGTTCAACTCCCACACAATCCCCAGGCAGTGTTTGGAGATTAATGTAGGCCAAAGACATTTCCTTCTGGTGAAGGCAGTATGGACCTCTTGTTTCTGAGTGTACCTGGTGAACTAGAGCCACCAGCTGTTATGTACCACTGCAAATACTGTCATATTATGTTCACTGATTCTATATATTTGTCTGTGTCTTTTTTTTGTTGTTTCTCAGGTTATAGACTGAAAACTTTTTACTGCAAGGATCTTTGTTCTCTTTGACCATGTGGCACTCTGGGATTCTGGTCCGTGACTTTGTCCCCTTCTGCAGTCCAAATAATTTATAATTCTGAAACTAATTCAGAATAATGCTCCAGACAAGGGTAAAGAACAGTACAGAACAGAGCTATCAGAAGGTAGAGAAGACTGCAAACTGCTACCTTTTCCACTGTGGAAACCATTTATTTACTTACCTTTTTTATCCATGGACATTTTTGCTGTTCACAGAACAAGCAACCAAAGGAAAGCAAGAACATATTTTTCAGCTGTTGTAGTGTTGAAATTATGTGCAGTTGCTGTCACGTAAGATGCTTGATGCAGTCATGAAGAAGTTCCTCCTTATACCGTGTGTTAGGAGGCTGGAATGACGGGCTGACTGCCATGAGCTTTTCTATCATTATTTTTCTTTTTCCTCCTGACATTTCTGAACACAAACACTTGTAATCACTTCTAGAAGGAAACCCTGTATTCATACAAAGCAACAAGGGATTCCAGCAGCAAGACAGATACATCTGGACAATTTGGTAACCTCCCAAGCTTTGATTTAACTATTAAATTGTTGACTATATTTCTTTCCAGTCCATGTGGAAATCTTCAGTCTGGAGCTATGAAGGTCTGGTGTTGACATTTTTTGATGCATTCAGGGCACTCCCAAACATTGCAGATGTTCTGATGCAGCAATTGAAGTTCTGACATTAATGAAAATGTATAAATATTACAAACAGTCTGATTTTAAAACTCACAGATAGGACCAATTAATTGGGGAAGTGTTTTTTTAAACTAAAAGCAAAGATGTTACACCCCAGAAGTAATTTGGCATGAGAAAGTGTCTTGAAGCATACTATAGTGTGTCTGAGAAAAGACACTAGCTCTTGAAAGTATACTGGGGAAAAACTCAACCATTTTGCCCCAGGGATAAAATGCATTGGCCAGGTCAACACATGATGAAAGCTCATTATGTCACACATTATGTCACTGAGGGCCCTCTGCTTCAAACATCCAACCTATTATCTTCAATAGTTAGGAAGGCAAAACTTTTCCAGGGGATTTGGGTTGATGAAACAAATACAGTGTTGGAATTTTAATTCAGCTGAAACACTAATTCTAATTAATTAATTATGTTAATTCAGTGGTTTTCCAGAGTATGTAAATCAAATAACTGTGTCTTTGGCTGCAAGGCAACTCTGAAATTTAGCTTGGGGATTTTTCCCATTCTCCTTTAACACCAGCCTCTGCTGGATACATTCCAGAACAGTGCCTGTGAGAACAGTTGGTCAAAAACAAAGGGAAAAAACTCAGAAGAGAAATTTTAGGCTGTATTTTTAGCCCTTTTATATTTGAACACTTTCATTGACTTCAGTGATATTTGCATGTCTCTACCAGCTGAGTATCTGGTTCACAATATTGAAGCATCCAAGACCAGGCTTCCCAACATTGCCACATTACATGGGAACATGATAACTTCCCTGACAGACACTGCTCCAGGCTTTCACTTGGGTTTTGTGCCATGGATCTAATAAATTTTCCCTGCTGTTCATGGACTTCTAGATCTAAGAGTCTGAGCTTTCCTGGAAGTTATCCTAACCTCAAACACAAGTTACAGATCTGAAGCACGGATTATTAGGTGACATAGTATGCAGTAAATCAAATTATAATACTAATCCCATTTATAAAAGAGACATCAGCTCCTAGAGTCTTTTGATTGTGTTCTGAAGTTTTAATGAATGTTTCTAGCTGTCAAACATAAAAGGCACAAAAATTGCTTTAAGAGGCATGTGCTTCCTACATCAGACCAAATTTGTAAACTCCAAGATCTACTACTCTGGGATACTTCAATAAAATTACCCCATGAAAGATAGGTGAGTGTGCCCCATAAAGATGGCAGAGATCTTTGGCCTACACATTCAACCACAGAAAAGATACTTAAGAAGAACCACAGCATGGGAAATGACCCAGTATATTCATGAGACTCCATGGCAAGGTATTTGAGGGACTATTATTGTCCCAAATCAGTCAAGTATAAAGTGACTTATTCAAATTTGGTCCAAGATTTTAGACTGTTATATAACTTTTCAGTAAGTTGCATAATTTTGAAGGAGTCTCGATTTCCTGAGAAGCTGAGAAATAGCTTAATGGCTGAAACTGTGGATATTCAGCAGTTCACAACTTTTTTTTCCAGTGGACAATTTTTGTGAGTGCAGCTTCAAAAAATATATTAAAATATATTAAAAAATTTGTGGACAAAAAAATATCTATCCTGATCTTCTTCCCCATAACCTGTTAACCTCCAGTCTCCCATGAACATTAGGAAATTTGAGATGTGATTGTCTATCTTGGTAAAATACTCTGGTTCCTTTTTGTTTTCCACAACACCAAGAGTTATAGACAGAGTGTCAAGTACAGCAGGTTTTCTTGGTTACATTTGATGGTATCTCAGATAGGCTTCCTCTTGTTGCAAACTGGAAATAAGTATTTGAGGTGCTGAATGTTCCTTATTGTCAGTAGTTAAGAGCTATTGAAAATAAAGTTGGTTTTGCTTCCGTCTGTTGTTGACTGCACTTGCTGATTACGTTGGCCTGCTGTCTTTGTCAGCCCAGTGACTACGGTGCTGAGGAAGTGAAGTTCATTTACTTTATAACAAGCATAATAACATTCTCAAAGGGTGTATTTTGAAAGAAAACAGGCCATTGTGAGATCAGATTCAAACAAGCAGGCTGTTCAGAGCAAACCTTTTTGGTCATACTGCATTTGCCAGCATCTAAACTGGAAAACACATGTGAGCCCACAGCAATGGTAGGACAAACATCTGCCTTGCTCTGGACTGCAGGCAAAAAAAAAAAAAAAAAGTAACACAGGAAGGTTTATTTTGAGTTTTCATCCACTTGTTTTACTGTATTTTCCAATAAGTTGAATTACAGATGATACACTTTGGCCGAAGTTTTCACATCTGCCTGGGAGATTTGGTTATTAAGCTCCTAAGCTTTAACAGGGACAATGGTCCAATATCTTTGAACAACTTTGGAAATCTCAGTCAGAATATGTAAGGTAAACACATAAAACTCATAGACATTAAAATACCTTTTTGGTATTTCTATGGTTTTTCTACCATATATTGTGAGTCTCATCTGCTGACCAAGAGATCCTTTCTCTCCTTTTTCCTTTCTGCTGTGCTCTGTATGATTGACATAGGTACTTGGCTCAGCTGAGCCATTTTGCCACATTTCATGGAGATCAGGGTAATATCCAACCTTGTTTCGCACCAGCAGAAACTTACACAGTTTGAATTATCTCTGGAAATCTGCTGAGTACTTCTTGGAGCTAGAGCTCAAGTGTCTACATGCCTGGTAAGGTTAGCAGAAAAAAAGACGTGTCTGTGTTTAGCTGAGCTGCAGGAATTGATAGTATGGACCTTACAAATGCAAAGTACTTTTGGGTATCTTAATCACGTGCTATTTTAGTGTGAGCATTTTAGTTGTATCAGAAAGGCTGTAAAATCAGGCACATGGTCAGTGAGACACTGCTATTCATTCAAGTGTTCTGCCTAACAACGCGTCTGTTTTTAAGGAGCTGCTGTAGAGGTCCACACAGCCCCATGTGGATTTGGGCAGCCCACACCAGGCCTAGAGCTGCCAAAGCCATGGTGATCCAGTTACCTGAACTTGTAGGATTAAAGCTGCCTTGGGTACAAGAGGTCACACCTTGCTTCACAAAGCAGGTGGCTGTAGGTGCAGAGAGTGGATGTTTTACAAGTGACCAAACTCACTGGTTTGGTCTTCTGGGTCAGGCAGAAAGAAAGGCAAAACTGGCCTTTCTTCAGATCAGAAATGGGTAAGAGCTGTCTCTACCTCTACTGACACCAGGCTGCCTCCAGCCTCTTACCCCTAGCCATCTTAGTAAGGCCTTGGCAAGTGTTCACTTGTTTCCTTCTTGCCTGAGCTCTTGTGTTCCTCCTTATGGAAACCCAGACGAAAGGGTGGAGGGCTGGGATACACTTAGGTCATTTCCCTGCAGGGCTCACAGGGTGGTGGAGGCATGTAGCCAAGGTCCATCATTTTACACAGACCTTCTGCTTACGAAGGTTCACCCTTAACAGCACCATGGTATTTGAAACAGGTTTGTCCACACTGCCTCAAGGCCAGCCTGCCCTTCCATGTAGATAGTCCTCTGGCAAGTCCAGCATCTGAGCATCCAGAGCCATGAGGCCAAGCACACCTGGCTGGTTAGCACAGAATTTCTGCCCACACACTGTCCACCAGCTTCCAGTGGGATGTCAGTAAATCAGTCAGGAGTATTGAAGGCAAAAGGGACAATCTACAATGCCCTTAGCACTACTTTGTGTGACAAAAGAGGAAATTATAGTCAAAACAGGAGGGCACACGGGTAAGGAGGCTTAGTCTGTCTCTCCAGACAATCCTTCTTAAAAAAAACCAAAAACTTGTTTACAGGACAGTGTATAAGGAAACTTGTAAGCTGTCTTCCCTGTGCAATATGTCTTGCAGCTGAATCCAACTCTACTTATTGCAGCCACTCCCATTGCAGTAGTTCAGGCACTTTGGATTCAGTGTAGCATATGGATCCACAGGGAAAAGCTCATTTGCAATTTGCCTCACTGTAAGGTTCATCTTATTACTGGAGAATGTTACTTTAGACAGATAGAGAACATGGCACTACTTCTCAAAAACAGCCTTAACACTATAGACTTTAAAAGTTGTCTAAGAGCACAGTAAAAACATGAAGTCTTTAACGTAAGAAAATCACAACCTGAAATGCCAAAGGGATTTATGAAAGCTTAGAGCTATGGCTTTCTTTGGGAACTTAGTCTTGGATCTACTCAAAGGTTAATTTTTTCATGGTTTTCAAAGATTTTTACTTTTTTTACTTGAAGTATTGACTCGAGAAGTGGCAGCATTCCTGACAGAAGGGTACAGTGATACTGAAGTGGTGCTGCCATGTATTTCTTTACAAGCCTAAGTTGGTAAAACATTTATTGACATGCTTAGTGTTACTGAATTTAAGGACCTGACTGAAGCTCGTCTTTGTTGGCTAGGTTTGACTGCAGCGGTACAATCTCAGTGTTTTGTTCTTACCAATGTCTTGATATTGACATGGTTTGATGAAGAAGCTACTGTAAATGAATATCACATGCAATCTTTTATTTATTTGGCTCAATCTGTTTCTATTGGGTCCTGTGAGGCTGTTTCTCTCATTTTTGTTCCCTTTTGGTCCTAGTAAAGAAAATGGCCATTTTCTGTTCTCCGCAATGCTTTTTATGTTTGTGTTTCAAGTCTTGTGAAGTCTCAGAGACTTTCCATCCCTGTAGACAGAGTACCAGATGGGGTAAATCAGTAGTAGAAACACTACAGAGAGTTTCATCTGAGATGTTCTGTTGTGTGTTCCCCCTTGGTTTAGGTCAAAGTGATCACCAAATATGGGTGTAAGAACACACTTACCCTCAGTATTCATTCCCTTCCTTGGCAGTGTGTGGCACTGGGACAGCAGGGGCAAGGTGGATCTGATGTACTGTTTCACATCAATGCATGGCTATGAAGAGTTTTTACATGTTTTTACCCTCCCTCTGCTTTTGGCACATAAATCCATTTTAGCCACAGCAGAACAGAATACCTGCAGACCCACTGGAGTCCTGAGTTTATGACAATAGACAAGCAGATTTAAAATAGTACTTTTGTAAATATTCTAAATCTTATTAATGTTTGACTAGACTCCCATGGTGAAATGTATTATGTGCAATTACCAGTACTATTATTTTTATTCTGAGGCAAATTAATAGTAGCTGTTTTTACACTGACATGCAAAAACTTTAGTCAGACAACTGCTAAATACACTTAAAAGCATATTGTGTATGTGCACGTGGACTGGTATAAAAGGCCAGAATCTTTGCTAGAATCTGAGATAAATGTCGTGTGAGAGAGAGTTCCTTAAGTATACTGACCCCATGTCATCATCTCAGCACACACCAGAGTAACTGAAGTACAGAAAGGTGTTGCCCCATTTTTGTACCAGAAGAACTGTTATTTTATGTCTGCAGAAAGGTAAGAAAGGACAGGGGTTTGGCTCCCTTTTGGCCATGATGATGAGAAAACTCCCTCCTTTTCTTTTAACCTCTCCAGATCCCCCCAGCACACCTACAATAGTAAAATCTTTGAAACACATCTAAGAAATACAAAAGCTGTATACCAGTAAGGCATTAAAATAAAAAATTAACTGTTATAAGGCAGACATCCCTCTGCTAAGAGGAGTCTTCACACCTACACCCACACGAAGACAGGGGAAATGCTACAGTCACTGTGATGCACAATATATTTGTATGACACGGTGATGGGCAACAGTGAAATACATCATGGAGAGATGAATAGGCAGTGACCTAGACAGACAGATAATGCCATGGGAGCTACAAAATGCTGCCCCAAATGGATTTATGAGGCTTGAACTAAGCATGGAATTACTCATGTAACTCAGCTGCATCTCCGGTGAAACACGTGGAGCTGTTGGTGTTGAAAGGGTCTCTGAACTAATAAGCACTTTAAACATTCTTCCAAACATCTTTCTGATGTCTGTGAATGACCTTTTCTTGTTCCCTCATGTTATCCCACAAACCACTGTTAACCCCACGACAGCGTCCAAACAAGAGGCATGTCGGGTGGCTCTGGGGGAACGACTTGCCACCACATTTATCACCAGCCTTTTCCAGCTCTCAGACTTTTGTGATCCTGACAGTTGTTTGGGCTCAGTTTCCAGTGGCTGGTTGGGATGAAACTGAGTCTGCCCTTCAGCTGAAAAACGCAGTGGCTGGGTGGGCCCACAGGAATGGCCCTTTTTTCCCCTCCCTGTTTAAGCCTCTTGTGAGTAACTCCCTGCAGCTGTCCGTAAACATCACTTTCTGAATGGAGTGAGAGATGTCTGGGGCAGGCCCTGCTCTCGCTGTTTCTCAAATGAAAATAAATACTGCTGTCAGCCGTTCCACAGAGGACTGCCGTGTGTTACACCATAGCTTCACAACCAACTCAGGACACTTTTTTTTCTAACTATTTCCAGCATTTATTCTCTGAATTTAAAATATTTTTTAAAATGATGAATTTACAAGTAAACGCACACACCACACGAGACAGAAATGCACTTGGTCAGAGGCAAACCCCATAATCCTTCTCACCTCTAACAGACCACATAATTAACAGTGAATAGAGGAAGATACTTATTAAAAGTGCAAAGCAGAAGACTGTGTATTACGTGGGGAGTAGCAAGACTGTGTTTGCAGCCACTGCGAATTTTTCCTCCCAGCAAACTGTTGTTAACCTGAAGCTGTGTGTGCACACACCTTTTCCAGATGAGGTTTCTTCTCTTGTCCTGCTGAGGACTGTGCCCATGCTGGATCATGGGAGTTGGCCTGTGTGTCCTCAGTTATCTCACACTCCCTTGTGTGAAAAGTCGATGAGCTGCTGATGCACCACCTGCTACCTCTGTGGCATGAGGGAATCAAGGTCCTTTTCCCACACCCTTGCCACTGGTGCTCTCTCTCTGCCCTGCCACCACTGGTCATTACATCTCCAGATCTCAGCATGGTGTTTCCTCATCCGCTGTGGTCACACAGCCAGACAAATCTAAGAAATATTGACAGTAAGCCCTTTATTACACAGCCTATTTTGACAAAAAAAGGTCTGGTTTTAGCCTGTTGTCTGTCTCAGACAGAGGATCTGAGGAAGCAGAAGCCTCCCTCAAGGGCTTGTTAACAAGATGTCAGGAGTGGGCTGGCAATGGCAATGTCCTCAGCTGGCACCGCCAGGGCTGGCCACGGACGTCTAGCCACAGCCATATTTTTTAGACCCAAGTGTAGGATGTTAAAGCAAAGTCCACTTTTTTCCAGATCTTTTTTTGCTTTCCCTTTGATCTTTCCAGCTCTAGTCTCTTCTAGGCATTTGGGTTTGCTTGCCTTTTTGAAAACAGGATGAACCATTTTAATAGTTGGAGTTTTCATTTTTGCTTGCTTTTTTTTTTTTTGACTGAATTCTGTAGAACTGAAACTTCATTCCCACCCTTTCAGTTAAAGTTTTTCAACATCCTAGATTGCTGAAAAAATTTCAGTATGGACCCGAGATCTTTATTTGCTACAACACAGGAACATAAATACTGGTGTAGGCTCTCAGGGTCTACCAAGCCCACACTCACTGTGTCTAAAAGCAACCCACAAGAAATGCATATGAAAAGAATAAAGAAAGGGAAGTATATAATGAATTCAAGCAAGACATTTAGATATTCTGGCTCGTATTCCTCATATATAAAGCAGAGGCATCAAATAAAGTTGGCCACAATTTTTTTTCAGAGCTTATTTTTAAAATTTGCTTTCATTTCAGAGATACAATAGAATAAAACTTTAAATACACATTCATGAAGTAAAGCACCATCAGAACTTTGCTTTTCAGCTTAATAACAGGTTATTCAGGTTTTTCTACAAACCTGGTAGTGTCCTGTGTCATGTCCCTCTGCCCTGCTCCTTCTAAAGGCACTCAATACCTGCCGAATAAAACACATTTGAAATGAATTTAAAACCTTAGTGTTTTCAAATTGATACAATGCCATATTTTTATGAACCCTCACTGCTGAAGATATTCCAGGTGGTCCCAATGCTTGTCCTCCTTTCTCTTTACCATTAGGTCTGAGTGAACTGTTGGGAGGATCAGTGTGTAGAACTGTTGTCAAGATTCCTTGCAGTGAACTCGTTGGTGTATTGACCACCTTCATACACTGATACAGCAATTAAAAGAAAAGGAGTTTCAGACCTAGATGAGGAGACTTACATGCAGTTGTAACAGAACTAATAAGAAAACTTAACCAATAAAGCAACAACCTGTGTGAAAAGAGGGGATTAAAGTGGGATGGTTTTGTTCAGAACTTATAGGATTATCAAATTATATGGTAGAAATATTCAGAAATATTTCAATTAAATCCCTTTAGGATGCTGCAATTATCTCACCGTTTTTGAACGCTGATTAATTGTGATTTTGACTTCACCAGTTCAATAATGTTACTTCAATATAACTTTGTTTTATTTTGATCTGCATAACTAGCCAAGATTTTTCAAATGCCCAACTCATAAAACAAAGTGAAGCAACTCACAAACTGTATTGTTTGACATCATGTATTACATGGACAGAACATCAAAAAGGTTGGATCTGTTAGATCCCAGATCAAAACAATGCTCAAAAAATGGATAGCACTAATATACCATAAAAAGACCCTGTAATCTTGAGGAAACCTTGTGGTGCTGCTACATTATTTGGTGTCTATGCCCAAGTTCATGATTCAGCTTCTTGATCTTGGGTATTACAGGAAAATTTTTCTTGGTCCTTAAATTTAGCTAACTTTACTACTGAGATTTCCAGATGATTTAACTGAGAAACTTCTGTCAATTCTGCTGTTATTGTAGTCAGAGTGCAACAAATATGCTGCATGGGAAAAGTAACCAATTTTCACCAAATACTTACCAAAGTAAACCTGTCCTCTCACTTATATTTTGTCAGGGCATATGGAGCTATGATTAGACAGATGACTTTAAGGCTGAGATAATTTCTTGTTCTCTAAAGAGAGCCAAGAATTATCTTTGAACAAAAGCAAGTTGGTGTCCAATGAGCATCTCCTTGTCTCTGTCTTTGTTGCTCTCAGTGTGCGACAGTCACTTTGAAGACTCATTTTACTACAAGGGCCCTTGTGTGAAGAGTAGCCCACAGGACCCTGCAATGGTGATTAGTCTTTGTGTACTCCCGGATCCTTTGTGCCAGACCTTCAGCATGACAGTTCAAATGGGTTAGGAGTTCACTCTCACTTAATTAATCCCAGATTTTGTTCATATGGCACACGTCGTTGGTGGCAGGACTTCCAAGCAGGACTGCATAGGTATGAAATCAGCAAACAATGACTTCATTTTTCTTTGTGGTTCTCTAAGAAGCAGGCCTTAATTTAACAAGAAAAACCCAATCAAATTAGCAAAAATAAACCCAAACATACAGATATCCTTTCCAGAATCAATATCAAGATAAACATCATCACTTCCCATGTACATTTTAAGTGTTATTTACAAGACCCAGACTCACAGATTGCCAGAAAAAATTATAAAAGCTTTTGATTTTCCTTTAATATGTAGTCAATATTAGCAAGCACTGATCTGATTGAAGCACTTCCTTCTTAAATCATTCCCTGTCTTGTCCCTCTACCAAGTTTCTTTTTTTAATGCAGTTGACACTTTTTATTTACTTGAAAGTAGCTAGAATATCTAGTCCCATGGCTTGAAAGAGCTCATGATATGAATGTCTTTGCTTTTCAGACTGTTGCTAATGAACATGTGACAGTGGGATTACATTGTACATGTGTATATACTGCAGGTTTTTGTGCTAACCTTAGTTTTTATCTCTGAACGTGTAGAACACCAATGTGGTTTCCCATTTATGAAGGATTTTTAAAGCCTAAAAAGGTGATAAAATATATAAATGAATAGGCATGTATTTGCCATGCTGACATTTTATACCAAAGTAAATTTCAACAATATAGGGTTTTCTAGATCTATTCTTCAAAATTACTAATGGGGTTGGAAATGTGGTTTTAGTTGATATGG
The DNA here is from genome assembly GCA_035583135.1 of Lophotriccus pileatus. Taxonomy (NCBI): domain Eukaryota; kingdom Metazoa; phylum Chordata; class Aves; order Passeriformes; family Tyrannidae; genus Lophotriccus; species Lophotriccus pileatus. The sequence continues at coordinate 138,932,950 of JAWWES010000081.1, read as the reverse complement.
AATTCATAATATCTTTGGATACCCATGATGTATATATCTTCATCTGAGGTGGGAATCTTCTCATTTACAACAGTCAGTAAACGAAATTAGGGCATTATTTCATGCACAAAACTGATCTCAGCCTAAGGAATATGACTAAAAAAAACCAATAACAAAACAGAACAGAAGAATTGTTGTCTGCACAAGTCTGTTTCCGTCCTTAAGGATTCTTTTTTGATGACTAGCTGCAATACATTCTGCATTACAGGCATGTAAATCTAGGGAAAATAAACATGACCTTTGTCAGTTGTCTGGGCCAGATCAGCATTTTATTTACTATGGCTGCTGCTAGAATTTGGTATTACAGTCTTTCAGCACAGGATTTTAGGAAACCCACCTCCTTTTCCAGTGTAGAAAACTAGAACAAATAAAGTCATCTAATAGGCCTATAGCAGTGAAATGCCATTAAGGTCCTGGAGCTGACTCCTTAAGTTATTATGTTTGGAAGATGTGATTGCTGAGACAATGTCCAGTATGCCCAGAGACTGGGAAAAGAGCACTGACAGGCAAGTATTTGAACACCATCAATGTGCAGAGGATATTTTACTGTCCTCACATCTGTATCTCTTCCACTGGTGTTGTCTGTATCCTGGATGAAATTAGTTTTTGGTCAAACAGAGTTTACCAAGGCTTAATCCAACCAAAGCAGAGGTAGGGAGGTAGGCAAGAAACAATGCTTTGGAAAATTCTGCAGGTTTGGTACAAAATGCATTTAGACTAAAAGTATTGAAAGAAAATTTCTTAACTTGGGGATTAATTTAAGAATGCTCATTAGTTTCTTGATGTTGTTAATGCCATGATGCACAGCAACTGCAGAGTCTATCTAATTTTGGTGAACAAACAAATTACTGTAATTGTACATGTCTTTGGTCTCTGGGCTATGTGTATTGCTGCATTCAGAAATAGATGATAACTAAGGTATTAGGAGGTAAGTAAATTCTGCAAGCCCTGAAATGCTGGAGGCCATCTCTGTGGGAATACGGGCCTTGATAAAAGAAATGTCTAGATCACATATCAGCATGCCCTAAAATCAATAAAAATTTCAAAGGCACGTGGTTGATGACCCTTTTCCTTCAACACAAAGGGTCTTTCTCTCTGTAGAACAATGCCTTACACTTTGACCAAAGCTACACTTTTGTCTAAGAGGCAGGAATAAACCCCTCAAAGAAGGAAAGGTCTTCATAGAGCTCACTACATTTCCTCAACATGCACTCCAGAAAGGAACAACACATACCATAAGAGCAATTCTGTTAGATCTGCTGAATCCAAAGGCTACATATTGTCCTAAATGTTCTCCTGAAGAATTAATATAGTTATATGTCATAATATCAATTGTGCCACTTAAAATACAACTATTGGGTGCTTAGATACTAAGGCTAAATCTCTAATAAGTGTTGAGTGTTGCCAGGACTCTTGTCTGGCACTGAGGCCACCTGGTATGGAGCACTGCCAAAATCAATACTACTAAATGCTATTAAATACTACACCAGTGTATTAAAATCTCTTGCTCTGCAAAACAGGGCAACTGCCTATTGGGAATGGCTCCTGCCATGTGCTAATCTCAGAACCATGCCTGGGAACAATTTCAGAAACTGCTGAAGTGGGCCAAAAATATGCCAGAAACTTCTCTAGTAATTTAAAACTGTAAAAAATTGACTTTCAGGGCCTGGGAATATTCCTTCACACTGCTAAATTTATAGTATGAGCGTAACCTGTAGAGATGAAGGCAGTGTAAGAACCCATAGGAATTAGGGTTTCTGGGAGTATGGACCACTCAATGCAGTGACTCAATTCGACCAGTGATCTGCAACCTTGCATTAAGTCTATGTGTCATTAAATATGTTGCCCTAGAAAACAATTTATATGATGAAGCAATAATTTATCATTTCCTATTATTCCACAGTTAATTTTAAAGTACAAATTCATTCGGCTTAGAGGGAAGAAATGCAGTCATTATAAAACAGGGATTAGCAGATAACACATGAATATATCAGAGCACTGGGACCAGGGATTAGCTTCACTGAAGCTAGATGCAATTAGAGATGTTAGGTTCATTGAGCTGAAACATTCTTCTATTTACACATCTGAACTGTGTTTAAAAGTTTTTAGCTTAAAGCCTTTTAACAAACCTCTTTCCTGCATGTTGTAGCAGCCTCACTTTGTCTGCATAAGTTTTTTAACTGCTCTTTGTGGGGGAAGATACAGAATAATTAGCATGCTGACAGGCTCATATTTTTATTTAAAATATGCATTGTTGAGCATAGCAGGCAGTGCATGTGCAATAGCATCAAATAATTTGTTCCATTAAGATACACAGTGCTCTTTGCATGACAATATGCACCTTGTTCTCTTAACTAGGAGATGTAAAAATTCTTTATGAGCTTACCATATTTAAAGGCGAAAGGAAAAAGCGCTAAATCAGGCAAATACTGAATTTCTTCTGGCCATGTGTTGCAGATCAAAAAATACTGAGTTGAACCCCACAAAGTTAAATCTTTACGTCTTCAAACAAAAACAGAATTTTCTTTCTGAGGCTATTACATCTTTTGCCATGTAATATTATCACTAATAAAGATTGCGTGTTAGCAAGAGAGGCCCTGAGTAGGTTCAAGCAATAGACACTTTTGTGGTTTCTGTTGTTAACAATCTGTCAAAGTGAGGCTCCCAAAACAGTGTAAAGGAAGAAATAGAAAGAGACAGAAAGAGAGAGAGCAAGAAAGGAAGGAGAGAAAGAAGGAAGGAAGGAAGGCTGGTTGGCTTAATACCGAGGCACAAATTAAAAGCAGCAAAAAAAGAATGAAAAGAGACCAGGGCTCAGGGAGGAGAGATGAAAGTAAAAGAAAAGACAAACATACACAGCTAAGGCCAGAGTGCAAGTCCTTTCAAGTCCTCATTAACCCCACAGTAAAGAGTTTCCTTGTGAACATTTAGCCTTTTCATTGAGCTCTGCTTTTTCATTGACAAATGTCAGCTGTGAAACATGTTTGGACTCAGCAGTAACCCTCTAAAACCTTTTCACAGAGTGCAAGCCAAATCCACCACTATGTTTTAGCTCCTTGAGCAGATGCACTAATGTGAATAGTATATTAGACTAATGTGTGGATGTGAAAATCACACCCACGTTTATGTGAGCAGCTGTGCAAGAACTGGGAAACTAAAATTCCCCTCATTTCAACCTGAGCACCAAAGTCACCAGGGCAGCAAAATTGTGAGGAAAGGATGAACACGCACTCATGGCTGATTTCTTCTAAAACCCCTCAAGAGGACATGACTGCCTCATTCATTTTGAGGGCCTTGAGAGAGCTGTCACTAAGAGGAATGATGGCACCACAGCCCAAGATAGCTTTTTTCTTGCAAGCCCAAGGTCAACATTCAGGCTCTCTCCCCGACAGCTTAAACATGTGCTTAAGTTTTAAATTCATAAGTAAACCCACTAATTTCATGTGGTTTTTCACAGAGGTGAAGCTCAGCTGAGGACTGGGATTTTTTGAAAACTTTGAAGTACAGATCTGTAACAGAATCTGCAGTCCTTTGAATTTAGAAAGATTCATCCCAGGAAAAAAATTTCAACTGCTCCGCAAATAGGTTTGATATAGGGTGTTATATGATTTAGAAGAGACAAACACAGAGTGATATTTACAAAAACCTCACAAGGGGGGTTTATTTACTAGTTCTTTCCTTGCCAGTGGTAGTTAGTTTGTTCTTTCTTCATGTAATGATGTTAAGGGGAAAAAAAAAAAAAAAGAAAAAAGGAAAGAAAGCCAATTATTTAAGAAGGTCAAATGTGTCCCAGCATAAACTGTGAATTACTTAAATAACAGGACATGTCACAAAACTGACATCAGTGTTTCTCTTCAGTCCCACCCAATGATAATGAGAAGCCATTTGAACAGTTTCAGCAGAGCAAAATAAACAAAGATTTTGTGGAGACCCTATTGAGAGCTTGATCCAGCAAACCTGTATCCAGCCAAATAACTCTTTGTCAAACTTGAAATCCCTCTGATATTACCTTATTCACCAGTAGGGAAAGTTTGGATTACTGCAATAATGAACCTGTACAGGATCAGGTGAAAGAAATTAGTCCATCCTTCTTAATACCAACTATTACCACAAAGACACCTGTCACCTTTAAATCTTGCTTTAGTGGGAATGAGATACCACTTTGGGATAAGGGAGGGAAAAAAGCAAGAATGTAGAAATTCTGCACAGTTTAGCTACTATGAATAGTGACCAATTATTTTATTACTAAATGTTACAGAAAGAGAACAACAGGGAACAATAAAAACACTCCCCACGAGAAAGAATAGGAAAATATTATTTGTAATGAGAAAAATTTAGGCAGCACACTTGGAAGAATGGATTTCAAGGCAACCCCTTTTTACAGAGATGAGAAGCAAATGGAACAAGGCTCCGAAGTGGAAGCATATGTGTTCACTGAGGGGAGCTGATGTAATTAGTAAGGGGAACTTGGCCTCCTCCAGAAAGCCACGTCTTTGTGGAGGACAGCAGCAGGGTGTGTGGCAGGGAGGGGTGTGAGAGGGAGCTCTCTTTACAGCTGAGGTGATGTAGGCACCTTAGCTACTGCTTTCCTTGGAGACCACACCAATAACCCCACAGACACCTTAGTCTGAAAGAACAAGCTGCAGCCTCCTTTCTGCTGTGTGACATGCTGGTTGTAACTATTGCCATGGCTAAACACAGGTAGTTGTTGTGGTTTGTCACCAGTCTGGCCAGAAACACCCTCAAAATGGCACACGGGGCTGTCAGCACCTCTGAGCCCCAAACACATGGGGCTTGGATTGTGACAGAACCCAGACAAAGTGTGTGTTCAGGTGATGGAAACAAGGTGGTTCTCTTGGGAAAGGAACACCCTTGGCAGCAGCTTCTCGTGGCAAATCTTGTCTTCCAGGTGTGTCAGTGACTGCACATCCCAGCCTGTACATCCCAGCCTCGGTACCAGGCAGCCCCTGGGATGGTTGCTGTCCTCAGCTGCGGACACTCAGTGTTATCCTTCCACTCTACACATAGAAGGTATAGTTTCTGGCATGTGAATTTGTCCTTACTGCTTATTTCATTTGGTCTTCTCAGATTTTAACCCTTAAAATAAACAACTTTGCTATCCCTCAGGCATTCCTTGAGGACTGTTGGTATTACAGAGGCTTCCATTGCCACAAAGGCAAAAGCAGAGGCTCAACACAATGAAAAGGTTAATTGATGTCAGTATGTTTTGGAGAGGGATGCTAGGAAGGAGGAGTATGCAGTTACAGCAATAACCAAGACAAAAGATCTAAACTCCTTCCCCATCTGTGCAGCAGTCCTCTTGCATGACTTAGGGGGAGCCACTTCTGTCTTCTGCTGATACTGCTGCTATTTTGCAATGTATCTAGGGATGCCTGCCCGATTGCAGGATTGCAATTGGATGTGTTCTCAGCACAGCATGAAAGGACGTGAAATTATCACTCAATCTGCGTGAGAAGGAAGAGAAAGTGATGGACGTGCCAGGCAGAGCAGAAGGATATAGACACTATTTTGGATCAGAGCAGCCAGCAGAGCACAGATCACCAGCTGAGCATTACAGCAGAGGTAAGTTTTAAAGGACAACATTACAGCCTGGGGAGTTGGAGAGCCTTTCTTGTGCAGGGATGCAGCAGGGGATAGAATCCAAACATTTTTAGAGAAAATTACAATAGCAGGTGATAAAAAGTGGAAAAGCAGGCAGGGGATTAACAGCAGCATGCTAATAATGGCATTGGCATATATTCCTTTCAAGTTCCAGATGTAATGGGTGAAGCAATTATATCCCCAAGTGTCCTCTCCACTGCTCACTTCCCACCTAATCTAGGGCATTGCCTCCTTAGATGCAGGGACTTAATAGCTCTTGGAGTGTTATTCTATTCAATTTTGCATAGTAAATGCAAGTTATTTAAAACCTAGTCTAAATATGCTGGCCTGATTTAAATAAAATGGAATAGAGCATGAAAAAAGAGCCATTTAACTGGCCTTTCTAAGAAAGGAGTAATTTTTGATGATGTGGTAGTTGTGGATGTCTGGAGTTTGTAAACCTTTTGCTTGGACACCTAGAGAGCATGGGTTTCTGACCTAAGAGAGGACAGGCAGGTAGGGATATAACATTTATAGCCTACAAGAAGGTAACCAGGTAAGACAGATAACATTTAAGTAGTGGCACTAAAATGATTAAGGCTTTACTGTACTTCTCTAGCTGGAAAGCAGTAAATGATTACAAAGCATTATTATCTCATCCTAAGAGCTCACTCAACACATCAGGAAAAATAAATAGTTCACTTTGTACATTCAATTCACTCATTTGCCTGTTTACATTGAAACCTGGCTGCTTTAACTCCCCAAATGTTTAATATCAAGTAGGTTCAAAGAGAAGTATAACTGCTCAGCAATGAATTTCCTGACTTTGCTCTTTCTGTTTAGAAAAGATGATAAAATGGATTGCAATGTTTTACAGAATTTCAGTATTTATTACATATTGAAGCTATTGGCCTAGCATTTTAGAAAGATTTACAGATTTTTGTCTTCAGATGTCACATAACAACTTTAAGACTAATCTCAACCAAAGATGCTAAATTGCCAAAGTAGTTTCACAACTGTCTGGAGCCTTAAACCTTTCACACCGGAATTTAGCTCTGTAGGGTCCACAGAGTATGTGAGTAAAGAAAAAAAGGAAAAAAGTGAGCCAGCTAAATCATTTGTACAGTGATTAAGTGAAAAGACTGCAGTGACCCTTAAGCTGATGAAATGAAACACTGCAGGAAGCAGAAAAGCAATAAACAAAATGGCAGAGGTTGTTGAAGACTATGGACAAGGTGGTGTTACCAAACACCAAGCCCTGAGGCAGACTCTACCCTGCAGCAGAGGCACGGTTCCCTTTAGCCACCTCTAATGCAGAAAAATTATACTCTTACTAGGGTTTCTCAAACATTTACAAAGCACATTTCCCTTTTGATTCATCTTTCTCCATGTGACTGTCTCTTTCCTAAGACCACTGCAGCTCCATTCTTTCATGGTGAGAGAGCAAGAGGGTTACATGCTGGGCCTCCCTGTTCCCAACAGAAATCAGTTCTGATAGCAGCTAATGGTGTGTAATTAGCAATTCCCTTGCTATTGCAAGCACTGACAGCCAATACTTACAGCCGATTCTCACTTTGCCTCTCTGGAGGAACTAAGCTGCTGCTGACTTCTGGTGTCTAAAATTTCATGACCCTTTTGAATGCTCTCGTGACCTTCAAGGGGTTCATGACCCTGACTGAGAAACACTGGGCCATTTCTGTAAAACACTATTATTTTTCTCATGGGTAAACATTACTGTGTTCCAAAGTGCACTAACAGCTTGCAATGGGCCCCTGCAGCTGTCAGACACTGGGGATAGACTTGCATGACTCAAGCAACCCAGAGAACATCATGTATCATCTCCATGGCTGCTCATCACAGACACTGTACAGCATCCTGCCAGTCCCAAGGGAAGAGGGAACCCCAGTCTGAAAGGAGAACGGAGAGGCACATGCTGAGGCCACAGCGCAAGATGCGTAAATGCAGAGACAGCATCATCCTGTGTTGGTCAGAAAGCCACAGCCAGGCCCCCAGGCCCTGCAGACACCTGCACACAGTGGACCTGGGTTCCAGCAGCAACAGCAGGAGATTTAATCACGGTGTAACTGAAACCAGCTCTGTGTTGCGAGGTGAGCAGCTCCAGGGCCGGCATGATCCACAGCGGGGTGCTCGAGAACAGTGCTAAGAGAGGTTTTCTGAACAGGGAGAACCTCAGAGAGAGCCGAGAGAGCCTCCAGAAGCTCACGTGACAGCAGATGATTGGACCTGGGTGAGGTTGGAAGAAAAGGTGGCCAAGTGCCCTTACACCTACAAAAGAATCCCTTAGACAGTGATGCCAACAGGGCAACAATTTGCATGGTAGTTGGCACAGAAGGTGTGCATGAAGGGTACTGAAGACCTGACAACTCATCCAGGGAGCAATGGTATTCATCCGCAGAAAGCTGTGGGACTGACCAAGCTCTTCATCCAGCCTGAACTCTATGGGCCCCAGTGAGTACATCCATCGGGTACACCCAAGAGTACTGACGGAGATGGAAGAGTCTTATGAAGGGCAGTTGAGGGGACTGAGGTTCTTTAGCCTGGAGAAAAGGAGGCTCAGGGGGACCTTATCACTTTCTTTAACTATATGAAAGGAGGTTGTAGCCAGGAGCAGGTCAGTCTCTTCTCCCAAGTAACAATCCATGGAACAAGAGGAAATGGCCCCAAGTTGCACCAGGGGAGGTTTAGGCTAGATATTAGGAAAGATTTCTTGACAAAAATGATTGTTAAGCATTAAAACAGGCTGCCCAGAGAAGTGATGGAGTCACCATCCCTGGAGGTATTTAAAAGACATAGAGATGTGTTGCTTAGGGACATGGTTTAGAACTTGGCAATGCTTGTTAGTGGTTGGACTTGATCTCAAAGGTCTCTCTGATTTGTATCACCCCTGGTTGATTCCTTCCTTTACTTGGGACAGAACAGGGTAGTGCTGCTGATGGGCACAACCCTCGTGCTCCTCATCCTGCACAGGAGATTGCTCTGTGTCAAATGGAAAATGGAAATGTAAAAATTCATAGGAAAGCAGTATCTTTCTGCAAAGTCTGATGTAGAGAAAGAGTGAAGAAATGGTCAGGAGACTGGCTAACCCCTGATACAGAAAGACTAGGAACAAATTCTGAGTACCAGTCCAAGTGCTATTCACATGAAGTTTGTCTCTTTTAACTCTTAGACCCCAATTTTTTTTATTGGATATGGTCATCTGAAGGTGATATGAATTTATGTATTCAAGGAAAGATGACATATTCCCTGCAAAATATTTATAGAGTAATAGTGAGAGAGCAAGCCAGAGTCTCCTCCAGAGAGCAATTCAGCACAGAAAAGGAGTGGTAGCAGGAGAAAGCATTCACATGGAAGTCTCTGGTTTGATTCATAAATCCAAACATAACTGGGGAACCCCTGTATTGCAGTAACAGACTTTGGACTCAGACTTTCACCATTCAAGCACTGAACAGTGCTGAGCCCTGGGAGGATATTCAGACAAGGCAGGCAGACAGGGCAAGGCAGTCAGCCTTGGATTTGGTCCCAGCTTGACCTCCCTGCTCGATTTTAAGCAGCCTGTGAACAAACATTTACTACAGTAACAGCAAACAAGGGAGTCTCTGTAAGGTGTAAAGCTGGGATGCAAATTACAAACATATGTAAATTGAAATAGTTTAGGTTAATTTCTTGGTACTGAATTCAGTGACTAAGTGCTTATTTCAGAATGCTCATTCCATGCCTTGAGCTACTGCTTTGTCCAGAAAGCAATTTAGCATAATCCTTCTACTGTAATGTCCAGTTTTTCCATAAAGATTACAGATGAAAGCAAAAGGCCTCATTCTAAAGAAGGCTTACTGCTTTGCAAAGCTGGCTGCTGTGTTTAACTGGACCAGAATGGTCCATTGGAGAACAGAGGGAAATCTCACATTTGGGAGGATGCGATGAAGGAGTCCCAGACAACCTAAACAATCCTTGTTTGCCAAACAATGTGTGTGAGGCTTAAAAAAATGATGAATTCGAAACACATTTCCCGCTTCACAACAATTGGAAAATACCTTTCAATCAAATGAATAATAAAACTCACCAAAACCAGCGAGGCTGATAATCATCTAGCTTAAATCACTGTAATGCTACTCTCATGAATGTGGCTGCACCCACCGGCTGATATCACCTAAGGATCTGGTCCAGGAATGTGCGTAAGGGAGAGTGTAAGATAACGACAGGAGACCTTTAGTTTTTTGGCACACAGGCCCAGCTCTTAGTCCTCTCAAAGTCTGTTCCCTTACCTCTTGTATTGCACTTGCCTTGAAATACTATGGGTTTATTTTTTTTTCTCACAGTATTTCTGCTTCTACCTTTGACTTTCTTTCACTTCCAGATGAAAAACGGATGTTAAAAGAAGCACACAAATTATTTTTAAATGTGGCTTTTTTAAAACTCAGAAATGTTGCTGCATTGTGGGGTATGAAAATTCAAGTTGTTGATAATTTTAGTCCAACTATTCAAACAATAATAGTGAGACACTATATTTCTTTAGAAAAAATAAAGTGTTGAGGTCTATTTATCTAGAAAGATAATCAACATTATAGACTTGGCCTGCCTGAGATGTGGTTCATGCAAGTGGGACATTCAATCTTTTATTGAAGTAGTCTTACTAATTATATAAAGGAAGTTTCAATCAAAGATATCCTGGGTTTTGTAGATGAACTTAAGTTACTGAAAAGTCAGGCTTTGTAAGTTAATGGAGAAGAGGTTGCTATTTACAGTCACAACTTTAATAAAGCTTTTTAAAAGTACATGTAAGCTATCAAAATAACTTTTAAAAATGGAAAATTTGATACAATTTTTTTGGACAGCAGTTCAGCTGTTCACTCTCTTTTCAATGGCGGGTAACAAAATTCTTTACATGGCTTTCTATTCCCACTCCCAGAATCTGCAACTCCCCAGCATGAAGCTGGAAGAGGTGGATTTACTGTATTAGGGTGACCTTTTTCCCTGGAAAAGCTGAGCTAACTCAGAACTGATTCCTCTGGCCTTTTGAGCTCGTGCAAGTAGGAAAGGCTGTAATTGAAGTGTAGGGAGAATCATTCTTTGAAGCATAAGATATATATAGTGTAGACAGGCCACCCAAATACCCATATCCCTTGGGAGCTCACCCCCCTCTGTGGTTCCCAGAGTTCTAGCAAAGAGTTCTTCAGTATTTTTTTTTTAATAATCGCTGATATCATCTTTGTGCACTTTCTCTGGAAAGGCTGTGATGGGTTTAACACCATTTTTTAAAAGATTATGTTAGTTTTGTCCACTCCAGCTGTCCCCCAACATTTCACTAGAACTCAATTGAATGTATTTGAATCCAGTTGTAATATTTATCAAGACTGTAGGAATTTAAGGGTAGGGATCCAGTCAAGCTGATGTGGGGTAAGCTTGGAAAAATGGCTGTGTTTACATTCTGCCTGTGCTGTAACTCAGCTTGCTAAAAATACAACTCCTGGGTTCATGGTACATTTATCCTAAAGAAAGTGGTTAAGGATATTGACTTATGAGCACAGTAGGATACAACCCAACCTGAAGCAACAGCTCTCACCCCCAGCTGTGGTAGCTTCCCCACCTCTCCCACTGCCACTGCAGCCTGCAAGCCTGAACTATACATCAGGTTGCTCCTAAAAGGTGTGAGCTCGGTGGGCTGACCCTGCCCACTGGTAAATTCAGTTTGACTTCCTAGTTCAGTGAACTACAGGTATTTACTTCTGCCTGGGATTTGCCCATTCTCACCACTGCCAAGAGCACTCAGGGGTGCAGCTGGAGACCTCAGCCGCCTCCACTGTTTGCTGTGTCTGTGTGTCAACACCTGAAACCTAATCTGGGCTCAGCCAGTTTGAGTTGGTGCAGTCTAATCTAAACTTCCAGCTCTGCTTAGCTACTCCTAATGAATCCTGCTGGGCCGATTTCAGGGTTTTGAAAGAGAGGTGGGTGCTGCAGCCGAGAACATTGTGGGCCACCACAGTTGGGCACATTGGCATAATCAGCCCTTGAGCGTGTATTAGTGCTCCCAGCTTTGGGCTGGGTGAAGGCAGACACCCATCCTGTCCTCCTGCCTGATAACTGTGGGCAGAAGAATAGAGAAGGTGGCTGCAATGGCGAAATATCTCCTAGTCCCCCACTGAATTTGCACAGAGCTTGTAATCAAGATTCAGACACTTCCCCTAATGTAGGCCTGAGATGTGCATTTTTCATGTTCATCTCTCAGCTGCATTCTTCATGAACTATCACTGTCAGAGAATATTATTACCATCACTATTGTTTGATAATTTCATCAACCTTTATTTTTTAAAGATGAGACACTTAAAATTATGATGGAATTTCCTCTTAGATTTACTGGTACCATTTTGGAGTCATGTACAGGACAACCAAGAAAAGGAAGCAGCAAAACACCCCCTTACCTTAACTTGTTAGGACAGTTGGAGTCCTGAGACTAAATTTTCTCCTCTTACTTCATAATTCATTCAATTATGAATTGAATACATGCAATAGAAAAAAAAAAAAAAGGAAAGTGAAAGACACTAAACTGTGTCCTTCAGTTCGAAACAAGCAGCTACTTTAATGACAGTGCTTATAAAAACAATATTATGTTAAATTATTTAATATGTTTTACTTAATAAAAAGAAAAAAGGAAGATGAAATAGGGCATTGAGGGTATTGTTTATTTTTGTCTCTTGGTGGTTCATTTTACCCACCAGTGTTTTTTCTTCATTGCAAATCCCCCTTCTCTCCTGATTGAAAACAGACTCTCTAATAAAAATGGTTTAAGATCACAGTGATAACTTCAATTCAAGAATATGAATAAAGAGCACCCTTGGAGGAAAGACCCCATATGCTCACATATGATATTAGGAAGAGAGTGCATAATGTAGAGCAGTGATTGCTACCAGGTGTAAGATTATTCAGGTCTTCCACGTATGGTTTCTAATCTACATGCCCACCTAAAAAAAAAAACTGATTCAAGTATCCTATAAAACAGGTCCTATGTTTTACATTTGACCTCTTCCTTAACATCAACCTTATTAAAAAGAAATAAAAAAATGTCCTGAATGGAAGCTGTAGTTTGATCTGGAGCTTATGGAGGCTGACAGCAAACCTGCTATAGCTTTTAGCAGGGCAGGAACTGGCCTCTGCTTCATTCAAAAAGAAACCCTTATCAAACTGCCTTGTGACGATCACTCCACAAGTGGTTTCTATTTCATTTTATTCTAATAACCTTGCAGAAATATATTTTTCACCAAATTGAAAGCTTGTCTTCTCTGAAACCCTGGAAAGGATTAGGTAGCATTACATCAGACATTTCAAACAGTAAATTGTGAACTTGGAAGAAGCACTTCAAAGCATGGTTATGTGAAGCTTCAAGTGCCCAGACAGAACAGCAGAGGTGAAACAATCGTAATCTCTGCAGTGACTCAGTGAGTGTAAGCTATGAATCCCATTATTTTAATCTAACATATATATTATCATGAGGTTTGAAATCCATGTCTGATATACTGTACTAGTTTCTGTAAGAGTGCATCGTACAGGGCCTGGACTCAAAGACAAAATTTAAGTAAGATAAAAGCAAGTTATGAACAGACTTTTGTACACCTTTTTTTTTTTTACACTTTTCTAAAAAGTGCAGCAACTGGAGTTGGGGAAGGCACAGGTTTTTTAGCCAAAGTAGTTAAATAAAAAATAACCCAAAAAATCCTCAACTAGTATAGAAACAAATGAAGATATAAAGAGAAACCTTTGTCTTTTAGAGTTTGCTTATCTGAATTTATAAGAATAAATTAAATTGGAATTACTCTTCTATCTGTTTAAAGCCTCTTCACTGGGTAAAGTCAGGGATAAGGGTTTGCACTGCCTTAGTTATACTGGTATAAGCTGGCTAAGGGCGTCTGCCTACTCATACAAAACAGGTGCCACTGTACCAGCAATGGGGATGCCTCTCGTGCCCAAACAAAGCATTAGTGAGCTAATAACTAGCACATTTCACTGCTTGCCAAGTCATTATGGGGAGGTAGAAATACATGCACTCAAGGAAAAGCTTGCTTTGGGGGTCATTTGAACAGGCAGCTTATTGGGCTTTGACAGAGATCATTCCACCAACATGTTTTTTTAGGAAACAATATTTTGTGGAGGTTTTTTGTAAGGTTGAGGGGTCTTAAATTATTTTTGGTTTGGGGGCCTTTTTTGTGGGTTTTTTTTTGCCTTATTTTGTTGAGGGGTACTTGTTTGTTTTCACTAGGGGTTTTTTTGTGGTTGTTTTTTACATTAAACAAAAATATCTCATTTCAACTCACCGTGCAATTGATTTCTGCCAACTTCCTCTGTGCTCTTTGCTCATCACTCTCCCTGGTCTGAGGTCCTCAAAGGCTTTAGCTTTTGGTATTTCATAGCAACCTACTTCAGTTTGGAATGGCACCATTTCCCTTAAGAACAGGAGCTTTTCAGTGATCAAGGAGCCTCCTTTTTGTCAAAAAGCACAACCAAGATATACTGCAAAAGCTTTTCTGAGTTGGACACTTTGGCTTTAATCTGAAAAGAATCAATGACAGTTTGGGCCTTGGACTGAAGGCTGTTTCCAGTCATGAACAGTTCAAATAGAATCTTTTGTAGATGTTCTGCATCCGTGGAAAATAGTTACAACAGTTTCTCCTAAAAATACTTTTCCTGACACATCTCAAAGTACATGTATAATATTTTATGTTTTTCCCATTGCTATATGCTTAATAACAATTCTGGCTTATGTTCTTCATTAAACTTGGACCAGAAATGCTAGATTGTTTGCCCGCAGCCATACCAGAATGTCTGAGAATGGCATTTGGATCCTCTCCAAGTTATTAGGATGAATACACTGCTTTGCTGAAAAAAAAAAATAAAAGAAGTCTTCCTTGACTATATAGTTCCCATACTCCCCTGCCCTGCCCTATGCTGTGTAGATGAGTTTCTGCAGCTCTGTGACCCTTGTCTCATAAGCACTCCTGAAAAGACGGTACAGGCAGGACATTGAGGGCTGTGAGGAATTAAGGCACTTACCACAGATGAGTGAAAGTTGACTGTTTTACTAATGATCAGAGGCATCAAACCTTCACATCCAGTCCAGACACAGGCAGCAGCTTTCTCTCAGCAGCCACTGGGTTGGTGTTGCAGCCACTGTGAATGAGTGGTCAGACCACACACAATTTAGTTCGGATGTATGGAGAGCAGATAATCTGACATAGGCTGACACTCTTACACTTCTCATACCTTATAGCTCCTACTTGCCTTCCATCACAGAGTATCCATTGTGTTCCCCACTTCTTCCCATTCCCAATACTTCAATCTTACATCCCCTCCTCTTACAATATCCTTTTCCTCTTCCAGGCTTCTGTCTCCTGCAAAACCTACCTGTCATACTTAATATTTCCTACATTTTACCTTTGCCACCCCCACCCTCACTCTCAAGCCCATATCCTTCTCAGCTGTTTTTTGGCAACTCCCAACACATCTCACAGGTATCCAGCCCAACAACATCCCCTGGAGCCATCCAACACCAACAGACTGAGTTGCTAGAGGCAGCAACACTGACAGACCTGCCTCTACAGAAACTAACAAGTCAGGGCAAGAGAACAAATTGTAACTCTTTCATGGTGACAGCCAACTATATTATGTGCTGGATGAAGCCTACTCCTGAAGTGTTGTGCAGATTTATTGTGGACTGTGCTGCCTCCTTGGGCTTGGGCAATTAAACATTGTGTATCTCACACTTCTCTGTTTGTGAAACAACTTGAGGATCTTATTCAGCATGAAGATGGAAATATCAAGAAGGCTATGGAAATGATGACTTATTATTATAACCACTGAGTAGGTGGACCAGAGTTTTGTGCTTATGGCTGTGTTATTCATTGATTTATTACTAACAAACAGGCAGCCTTTTTCTTTTCCATTAAATGTACATCTGTCCCCTATCTGGCTTCTTTCTCAATAAACCTTACTACTAGCTGTATTGTAAATGCCTTTGAAACAGAAGATGAACAACACAGGTGGTTTCTAGGATGGGAGGATGAATAAAAGAGACAGATCATGTGAATTATCTCAGCTGAAGCAATAAAATGTAAGTGACCTGGGAATGTCCTGTGTGTCTGGTTTTGGACCATAAAGTCTGCCTAGAAAGGATGCCATTCATCTGCATTAGTCCCTGAAGCAGGCTTAGCAGTCTTTTTGCAGGCCTGAAACTGCATCTATCTATCATTGCTACTGTAATCTTAAAAGCAGAAGGCCTAATGGCAAAAGCATCTTAAAGCTACAAACATGGTAGGAAATAAAATACCACACTTGTGCAAAGGGGGAATTCCCAACCAGTAGCTGTGTTTGTTGCTGTAAAAACATTTCAATTGTGTTTCCTCATTAAATATTCATCAGCCCATGCAGCAGCTCTTTGGCTCACAGTAAGGTCACTTGCTGCTCTCTGCATCTCCAATACATGTAGGTCTGGGCTAGAAGCCCAATTTATAAATGCTTTAGTACCAAGAGCTCAATAAAAATTGCTGCAGGAAAGGGCCTCTGTAAGAGCCAGCTGTGATCTGAATGGCACCTTTAAAATTCATTTGTGAATAACTGATCAGATGGATCAATTCTGGCTTTTCAATTCATACACCCAGAAGCAAATTTATTCCCTTGTAGGCCGTAATATTTTTCTAAAGTAAATAAACAAAGCCACAGAAAGTGGTTTACTTGTTCAATTAATATTTTGTTGTTAATTATTTGTAATAAACATCCAAAGGCAGGGACTATCTTACAGCCAGTTCTCATGATAATGGATAAAGACTTACCATGGATCAAGAAGTTGATGGTTGCTGCAGGACCAATGTTTACCAAGGAGAGTATAATTAGAGCAGGCAGAAAAAAAGTAGTCTCAATATATAACAGTTAGATTTATAAAGACCAAAGAGATGAAAATGTAGCCAGTCAAAAATGAACTCAAATTTTTTGTTGGAAAGCCTTTGTGAATGGCCAACGTGGTACAGTTCCACAACAAAGATGAAGGAGGGTATTGATTAAAATCTGGTGGGAAATGAACATCAATGTTATAAAGCAATATACAGCAACTGAAAGGAAAAATATAATTTATACATTTGCAGATGCACTCCTACACAAAACTTAAGCTATTACAGAGAAAACTATGCCTGGTAGGATTAGTACAATAAGAACACTAAATCTATGGGTAATACAACAAATTATTAAGAAGGCATAAGCCTAGTACTACACAGAGATGATAACCTTATCAATACTGCTCCAGACAAGACAAGTTCAGTAAATATCTGTGCTGTACTTAGAAAGCACAAGATCAGGAGAAAAATGACAGATTTTCCAGGCTATTAAAAGCTGAAGACAACATTAGGCAGTATTTTCTAGAGATAAATATTTTAAAGCAACAGCTCAAATAGCAATCACCCCAGGGTGCCATGAGAGCTGACTAAAGTGATCTCTGCCATGCAGATGTTAATTTTGGAATACCAGGGAAATACCAGGGAAGACAGCTAGTATTGCGCCTGCATGGAAAAAAAGGGAGTGGTGTGACAAGAATAGGCTGCTGAGCCTGACATCAACACCAGGAAAATATATTTATTGCTCCCTCTCCTCCTTTTTCACTCCTGACCTTGTTTCTTTCTGAACCCCAGCCCAGTGCCCTTGAAGCAATGCTCTAGTTGCTTAGTTTTCCTATGCATAAGGAGCTGGGACTGGTTCCCACTGGGGTCTGTGCAAGCCTGACTGGCATTCCATACCCTCCCTGCTAAATACAACCACACATGGTCCCCAAAGGGACCTGGGGAAGCAGCTGGCCTCTTATGTGACAACAGCACACAGGAGCTGGGAACCAGCCAAAGAGCAGGAGCACCAGCTGAAGGATTTAAATAGGCTCCCAGCTCCAAGGGATCAGAGAGGACCGGAGAGAGGGAAGGTTCTGAGTGATAGAGGCTACAGGGACACTTCACTAGTTTCTCTCCAGAGCAGTATAGAGTGGAAATGTCTGACCCATGGAAGGATAGTGGGTTCACTTGTGCCTTTTTCTTTCTGGTTCACTTTTAGGATAGAAGTCTGGCCTGGTCTTCTCTGCTTTTATCAGTCTGTAGCCAGTAACAAGAACTGTCAACAGTTCCTAAAGCCTGTGTTTCATGCTGTTATTCTATTACTAAGTTTTCTGCTTTTCCTGCTTACTTTTTTTTATATAAATATGTATCATTTCAGATGTTTCTGGTACTTCCCTCAGCCAGACACTTTGCTAAAAACACCATTTGCAAAGTGCAGACTTGTAGGAATAGTAACAAGAGAACAGGACTTGCACAGGTAATGGAGGGGATACTATAGAGTCTCTGAAACCTGCTGTGGGGGTTAAGTGCATTGTGTCTCCATCACAGCTGAAAGACTTGTGGAAGAATTCACTGTTTGACCTCTGTTTCCACATATCCCAGGTACTTCAGCTTGGGCAGTCCGTTCTACTGGCTGGCCTGGAAGATGTGCTGCATGGTACATGTGTCTTGGACATGCCATTATTGGTTTTCACTCAAAAGTAAAGGAGACCTGCAGGGACATTTAGGGGGCTGAGAGCAAACACAAAAGGTAGTATAATATCTGAAATTCCCTATTTCTCTTTCTTTATTAATCTTCCTTTAAAGGCCACTTTGCAATAGACAAGAGAATCAAGGGGCAAAAAATATATAACACTGTTCCAAGAAAAGCAGCTGGAGGAAAAAGCTGAACCACCAGACTATCCTCACGAAAGAGAATCTCAGTAAAAAGAAGAAGGTATAAAAATCGGAGACAAGAAAGGATAGCACCACATTGTGTACACCACCAAATTATTTTCCTAAGCACAAAATTAGGATTTCCTTATGCACAAAAGAAAAATTCTGCTACATCAAAATTGTGATATAGCTTGGTATAAAAATTACAACCACTGGTTTCTGAGGTCTGAGATGACTGGAGGATCTGAAGCTTTTATTGTTATTATTTTAATGACCCTCAATACAGACTCCAGAGGACTTACATGATGTTATTTTTCATTAAAGGGAAAAAGAAGAAAAACCAGTAACTTCATAATAATTTCATTTTCTTCAAGAAGTGAAGGAAAACACTCTGTCCTGATAATTGGCATATAGGGGCTAAGAGAGGAGGAAAGGCAAATAGTATTGGCCTGCAGTGTCACTGCACGTATCCCACCATGGACAAAAAGATGCTGAAGGACAGAGTAAAAGCACCTCCTGCCACCTTCTCCAGAGAGCTATCCATGGGATCAGGTGCATTAATTAGCTGGGAGAATGCATAGGCTTGAGTGGAGTTCTGGCCAGTCTTTCCGAGGCACGTGGACCCTGACTTGCTTGTTGGTATAAAAGATAGGGGGTAATCAGTCCAGTGTCAGACATATATTTCACACTTACATGGCAAAAGTTATCAATGCCTCTCTTATTGTTTCTCTTATTCCCATAAGCTTGGAGGATCACTGATGGTGCTGTGAACTTGGAAGTAGCATCACTTAAACAGGTCATTTGTCCAAGTAACATTCATTAGAGAAGCAATGTCCTGATGCTTTCACTCATAAATAGATGCTCAGCAGTCGAGAGATATTTACAAAAACTTTATTGAAAGAGCACATTTCCTAGTTGATTGCCTGAGGACTTGTTAGCTAGATAGGCTTCTTCATCTTAATAAAGTCAACTGATGTTAGCTAGACAGGCCTTCTCATCTTAGTGGGTGCAATTGATATTAGTTAGACATATTCCTAACCTTAATAATAGGAGTCACAGTTGCTGAATATTGTTTGTGGCAGGCTTGTCAGCAAATGTCTGGTTTAATTTATGGAAGACAATTGTGTCAACAATAGAAATTTATTGTTTCCTACACTTCATGCCCCCCGGTGTCATTGGTATATAACACATTATTACAGGGAAGGACTTGTGAAAAATGCAGTTCTGAGTGAAACAAGGGTCACACATTTACCACCACAAGCATTAAATGCCTTTAGCTGTAACAGTCCTGGAGGTGTTCAAGGCCTGGCCAGAACCCTCAACAACCTGGTCTAGTGGAAGGTGACTCTGACCATGGAAGGGGGTTTGGAAGTGAATGCTCTTTAAGGTCCCTTTCAACCCACTCTATGGTTCTATGAATTCAAAAATACTCCTTGCAAGGAAGTGAGTGCTCTTCCTTGCTGGCCAGTTTTTTTTGAGATATAACATATGTATTTGAACATTAAAGTTTTTCTTTGAATATTCCAGGATCTCCATAAAAGAGCTAAAAATTGCAGCATTTCACTAGGAATATACTATTGAAAAAAAATCACTTTCCCCCCCTATGTTCTCTTGCTGAATTCATGAATAACTCCAGGAACCCCAAAACTGCATCTCTCAGTGAAATTGCTGATGGCTGAGGATATTTTATCAAACTCTTCCCAGGCTAAGTCTCCCAGCTTACTGTTCCAGATCTCTATCTTTCTGCCGGAGTTCTGTGGGGTTTTGTCCCCTGATTGCCCAGATGTGGTAAAGCAACCACTACATAAAGCAGAAAATAAGGAGCCAGAATAAAAGTGTGTGTCCTGATCTTTTCCTGATTTGTAGTAATGTATATACCCTGGACCTGAAAATATGAAAATTGTAGTCTAGATAAATAATCTCTCTCAAACTCCAGCTCTGTCTCAAAGGAAAAATCTATCTCTAACTAAAATTTTCATGAGGAAACTTCTCCAAATGTGACACACTCCATTTTCATATGAGATAACCTTTATAGAAATGTCCCTAGTGGGGAACTCAACTCTGCAAAATGATTACTAATTTCAAAATGTAGGTCAACAAGAGAATTTTCTACTGAATAGCTGTTTCTCTGCAGAATTTCATAACCTCTTTTTAAGCTATCAAAAAGTAACTCCTTTTAAAACTTAGATATAAGGATAGGTATTAAAAGGGAGGACCAGCCATGTTAGTTTAGATAAGTAATAAAATAATATACTTTGTGTATATACTGATTAGCTTTCTTCTGTTATGGTACATACAGATCATATCTAAAATTACTTGTAAGGCCCCTAACAAAGTGACAGCTTTTGAGTCCTCTAATATATTTAACTTCATAACCATTTTGACAGTTAGGGA
The DNA here is from genome assembly GCA_035583135.1 of Lophotriccus pileatus. Classification (NCBI taxonomy): domain Eukaryota; kingdom Metazoa; phylum Chordata; class Aves; order Passeriformes; family Tyrannidae; genus Lophotriccus; species Lophotriccus pileatus. The sequence goes on along the minus strand of JAWWES010000081.1, from coordinate 138,912,167 downwards.
AATACTATAATGCTCAAGACCTGTGTTCCTCCTCCTACCTGTAAATACCTTACTGAAATACCTATTTTAGGGTCCTCATGTGGCCAGTGAAACACAGGCATTGTTGGAGTCAAAGTAACCCTGAGTGAATTTCTAATTTCCCAGTCAGGCCACCTCACCAGGAACTGAAGGAAGAGGATGGTGAAAGTCATCATTTAAAGTACAGCACCTAACAATCTACAGTACATGCAATGAATTTGGGCCTGACCTCATGAGCAAGGAGAGGCTGAAAAGAAAGCCTCTGCCAGGTTGTGCTTGCAAGGTCACTGTGATGCAGAGATGAGAGGAGGTCGCTGAATTGCACAGATATTCAGCCTACTTCCCACCCACAGGCTTATTACCCTGGCAAAAAAATCTCTCTTAGGTCTGAGACTAACAGAGGCAGGCCCTGAAAGCATATCTGGCTTCCAGCATTGCATCATTGTCCAAGTCAGAGTCGTTTGCTCCTCTGGAGGGAGTTAGTAATTGTGTTTTGCATCTCCATGTTACAATTAGTAGCAAATGCTGACTAGAACTGGTCTAACACCAGGAAGGAAACAGCTCTTCATGAAAACAATGGGTTTGTCATGATAGCCTATGACAGGAAAGATCCAAGATTGTTGTCAGCAAATTTTCTGGAGAAAATTTATTTTTATTTAAAAACATGGGTAGCAGTGTTGCAGAGAGTTGTGCTCCTTTTCAAGCGTTATATAGAAGCGTTATGTAGGCACATGGAGAAAGAGACAGGCAGAGGAAAAAAGACAAGTCACACAGACATAGGTATCAAGTCATAGTTGTAAATGGTGGTATTATAATATTCTTATATGTGGCACCACCATTTCCCACAGCAAGGCTACTTGACCAGATGCAGGTGTCTCCTGGAGCCGAACAGGGTGCAAATGGGAGGAATGAGGCTGAGAACATGTGGTGGGCGAGGGAATCCAGGTCTTTGAGGACTCTTGGTCTGTTAAGTGCCTGTACATGTACTTCTGTGGAAAGAGGAGGAGCTCCTATTGTATTTCATGCCGAGAAAAGAAACCTTACACCAAATTATCACTTGCAGTAAGTGCAAGGTCAGCCACTTCTGAGAAGGCAGTAAAACATACCCAGGGAAAGTTTCTTCGCACTTTTGGTTCATTTTTAAGAGCTTTCTGAAATTTTGAGAATTATTAATAGTGTCAGGCATAAAGAGATGCCTGGGAAGTAAAAGAGTTTTCTAAGGAACATTTATGTAAAAATTATCAGACCTCCTTTTCATGATTTTGCTCAGGCAGCAAGAAGATACCACTGCTACACGGAGGATCTGAAAGGGAGGGTTTCCCCCACATAGACATCTGTTTCAGGCTGAACACTTAATGCCCATGTTGCTTTCTGTGCTGGCAGGAAACCACTCTGCTCAAAAGATCATATACCTTTGTTGAGGGACTTAAACAAATAGGAAGAAAAAGCATCTTCATGAAACTTTGAAATGGCAAGAAGGATCAAATGAATATTTTCATTGGCATCACCTAATGAAATGAGTTCCTTTCCTCAGAGCAGGAACTTTGAAAGTCCAGAAGGGACTTTGGCTGGAGCATCATAAAGTCATGGACCAGCACTTGTAGATCACCAAGATGAGGAATACTTGGATGTCTGTTTGGATTCCCAAGCACTCCTTAAACAGAAACAAGGAGCTTACATTATAACGAGCACTGCCACCAGCTGCTTGTCTGTGTTCAAAATCATGCCCCTCTCAAAGGCTTAAGGCAGATTAACCCCCACACACATGGTGGAGATAGTTTGCACAAATCCACCCTTTGAAGCTAAGAATCATTTTGAACAAAATTCGTGTTAGGAAACATGTAACAACACCACAGCTGAGTCCTATGCAGAGTGAGAACTAAAGTTCTTGGATCTCTTCCTTTCCCCACCAAACCCACGTGAAAAGTGGAATAAGGTTCCCACAAGCAACTCCAATTTCAACCCCTTTCAGACTTTATTTCTTCAATTCTGTGGCCTCCTGTGGTAGCAAACTATGCAGGCTGGCTACCAGCTGTGTGAAGGCCTCCCTTTTACTCATCTTAAATTTACCTGCTGGCAGCTACATTTATAATCAAGTGCCAAAAGAATGGAAAACGAGTGTAATGCATCTCAGCTGTTTCTCAGAGTTTCTATGGGGACAGGATGGGTTTGGGAAAGACTAGCAGAGAAGGGTTCTGCCAAAAACCAGTATCATGTCTCTCAGGAAGGGTCCCCAGAGGAGTGTTTAACCCTCAGTATGGGAATCTTCTAGTGAGGAAAGTGGAGCAAGAAGGGAACAAATCTATCTGCAAGGATCCAGAAAGGGATGGTCTGACTGCCGCATGCCTGAGCCATCCACAGCCATACAGGATGCAGAGGAAGTGCAGGAGGACTGAAGAAGCAAACAGGCATTTGGATATGGGATAGCTGTGGAAAAAGAGAGCTGTTGCCCGAGAACTCTTCACCAGCTTCACTGTCACGTGCTCCTGAGGAGTTTAATACTAAGCACTTTGGGTTTCACTCAAAGCCAGCTAAGTCAGTGGGAATCACTCTTCGGTTTTCTTTGTGTTTTGGACCGAGTCCTTTCAAAACAAGCAGTGAATAGAAACACAGGCTTTCTTCCTCCCTCTGGCCAGCATTTTCAGCGTACCTCAACTTTTAGGATCGTGACTGAGCTTTCCAAAACAATTTCCCTGGGAATGGAGGAATGATCACAAGTGACTGAAATACCCGGGCTCTCTTCAGGTGGTTCATCGGCTGAGACAGGGAGACTCCCTGCAGCCTCACACTTCACCTGGTGGTCACGAGACAGGAGTAGACAGGCTGGCGGCCAGCACTGTGGTCCTCCAGCACAGCCAGGAGCAAGCACACCCTTACAGTAGCAGAGCTTTGCTCACTCACTGGCAGCTGCCTGTCAGTGCACTTCACTTGCATTTAGGAAGCTCAATAAATTTCTGAGAACCTGGACTTACCCTGCAGGCTTTGTTGTTTGTTTGTAATTATGGCCAGATTCTCCCAGCAGGAGCTCCAGGGAGCTGAACTCTTTCAAAGGTCTTGCCCTGGTTGTGAGTATTCAGGATTTTTCTAGTTTTGCCCCAGCACCTGAAATGAATTGTCTATTTTCTGCTGTAGCAGTAAGATCTGTCACACCGAAGCAGGGCTGTTTTCCACCACATGCTTCACCCTGGGTCCTCTGAGTACATAAGATGGCCAGAAGTGGTGTTAAGCCTCCTGAATTTATACATGTGCAGTTCTCTGTTAAATAAATTGTCTATTTAACTAAATTTGAGAAGAGATTTATTAGGTAGCCCAGTAACCAGACAAGATGCTGAAAAAAAATGAGGTTTTCTGCTTTCACTAAACCTTGGACTGTTGGGGTGTTTTTGTGTGTTGTATCTCGAAAACATTTTGGCTAGCTTTTGATTTTAAAATAAATGCATTTAGACAAGCAGAAAGTGTTGCAAATGTTTATATTTTGCTTGCATTTTATTTGAGTTCCTCTAATTTTGAAACAGGAAATGTTTTATGTCCTTAAGAAGCACAGGTCTTTTTACATTTGTGTTTTCTAAGAGGCAGTTTTCTATTGTTTGGTATCAGTTTTATTTTCCAACTCACAAATAGTAGATAGCTCATTTGTTTTCCAAAGGACCTCCATGGGTGTTTTAACATTTGCAGGAAAATAGGCACAATAATTTCTGCATCATGGAGGAGCTCCTAAGGAGACTAAGATTAAATAAAAGGATATAAAATCTGTTTGGAATTTTTTATATTAAATATTTTTACTAAAAATCAACAAATCGTCAATTTAAAATGTTTTGGGGGAGGAGGCCATTAAGATGATTTAATTACTTTCATTCTTTTACTTATTAGAAAACCCCCTTAATTTTCATTTCCACAATCAAATTGTTACCCCAGTATTCAGCTTCAAATGATATTTACAAAGCGTATAGTGGAAGACAATTAGACAAATAACAGTCAGTTAAAACTCAAACCAACATATTCCAAAGTCATTTAAATAAAGCATGGGGACTGTCACAAACTTCTATTTTGTTGTCCCTTTGCAACAAAGAAATAGATTTTTTTGCATTATGACACAGTATGAGAAAAAATTGTCAAAATCTTACAAATTTTCCTGGAATGGAGGAATTGTCTCCATCTGACCATATATTTCCCTGAGACTTACAAATCACATCCATTCCTCTGACTTCCACATTCCATGGGCACAGACTGTGGCTTTCTCCCTGATTCTGCATCATATAACCCAAAAAAGCCACCCATGTTGGGAAGCGCCCTCAGCTTGGACAGAACAGCAGGAGCACAACTTAAACCAGCTGCTCTAGAGAGGAATAAGGCTGCCAGGCTGCAGCTGCACCTCCAACCTGCACCAGAGACAAAGAAACCTCCAAAAAGTGGCTCTTTCCCACATACCAGACAGGCCCAGTGGTTCACCCTAACATGCCTCAGGACACAGTCTCCTGGAGAGGCCTTGGTTGTTTGCTCCATCTGGCTCATTACTACTGTACATTCTGCATTTATGGTGTTGTGGCTCAAATTCAGAGTTATTGGTGGGGCTCTGCAGCTCATGTTAATAACATATGTGTCTGGCTTTAAAGTGTCTCACCAGCTCTGCCAGGCTGCCACTGCTGCTCTCCAGCTGCCTGGGGGCGGCTCAGTGCAGGCTGCCCAGAGCAGGACACAGAATCATAGAATCATAGAATTGTCAAGCTTGGAGGACACCTTCAAGATCATCAAGTCCAACTACAACCCTGCACTACCACTATAATCCCTAAACCACTAAACCACATCACCTAGAGCCGGATCCAGATGCCTCTTGAACACCTCCAGGGATGGTGAATCCACGGCCTCCCTGGGCAGCCTATTCCAATGCCTGACAACCCTATCAGTGAAAAATTCTAATATCTGATCTTCATCTTCCCTGTCTCAAGGCCATTTCCTCTGGTTCTCTCATGCTGGCATGGTAGAAAAGACCAGTCCCCACCTCCTTTCAGGTAGTTGTAGAGAGGGATGAGGTTCCCCCTGAGCCTCCTCTTCTCAAGGCTAAGCAAATGCAGCTCCTTCAGCAATTCCTCACAAAACATGTTTTCTAGACCCTTCATAAGCCTTGTTGCCCTTCTCTGGACATGCTCCAGCCCCTCAATATCCTTTTCAAAGTGAGGGGCCCAGAACTGAACGCAAGACTCAAGGTGCAGCCTCACCAATGCTGAGGACAGAGGGATGATCATTTCCTAAGTCCTGTTGGCTACTCTATTCTTGATACAGCCCAAGATGCCATTGGCCTTCTTGGCCACCTGGGCACACCACTGGCTCATATTGAGCCAGCTGTCAACCAGCACCCTCAAGACCCTTTGTGTGCCAAAGGGCTTTTGAATCACTCCTCCCCAGCCTGTAGCACTGCATGGGGTTGTTGTAACCCAAGTGCAGGACGCCACACTTGGACTTATTAAACCATGAGCATGGCTGTCTTCTGCCTGTCCATCTGAGGAAGATGATGTCCCCCACTGTTGTGGTTTAACCCCAGCAACTAAGTACAACAGAGCACTCTCTTGCCTCTGTCTCACCCAGGTGGGATGAGGAGGAGAATCAGAAAAAAAGGAAAAACTTGTGAGTTAAGAACAGTTTAATGCTTAAAATATAATAATAACATCAATAATAATAATATTGTAATGAAAAGGAGAGAGAAAGAAGGCAATAAAAAATAAGATAAATAAATGATGACCAATACAATTGTTCACCACTGTTCCTCCGCAGGGATCAGCCCCTCTTGGCCAACTCTCCTCAGTTTATATGCTGGGTGTGATATTCTATGGAATATCCCTTCAGCTAGTTTGGGTCAGCTGTCCTGGCCGTGCTCCCTCCCATTTTCTTGTGCACTTCCTCAAAGGCTGAGCATGAGACACTGAAAAGTCCTTGACTCAGGGTAAGCACTGCTTAGCAACAACCAAAACATCCTTGCATTATCAGCATTGTCCTCACACTGAATCCAAAGCACAACACTGAACCAGTGACTACAGAAAAATGAACTCTGTCCCAGGTGAAACCAGAACACCCATGTTAATGACTGAGGACTCAACAGGCTGGTTGGGGTCTGTTTTGATTTCCTCAGACAGGATGTTACTGGGAAACAGAGAGGTTTTAAATTCAGGCTTCTGAGTTTGCACAGGCAGGAGAGAGAGATTCAAACCCCCCTTTACCAAATGTGTGTGAGTGCAGTGGTAGAGAACTACACTGAGCATTGGTTACACTGCTCACCCAAGGAGATGTGAACTCTCCATGGGGTGCTGATACAGTCTCACCTCCAGCTGTCACGGGGTGAGCACCATGCTAAGGAACTGGAGCAATTTTTGAGAAATGCAATGAAATGATTGGGTTGTTGGGAAAGGGGGCCGCTTACCTGAAGGAAAGGGATCCAGAGGATGGCTCAACCATAGCTTTCCTATAAGACCCTGTATCCTTCGCTGCAGATCTTAAAAGCTGCAGACAGCCCTCAGGAAGCTGAGTTGTCCATATGCTTACCAGAGCCAGTCAATCAGAGGCTGGATCTCAGAAGACCTCTTTCAATCTGAATTTTTGTCTGATTCTGTGCATGCACTGCAACACCAGACAAAAATGAAAGAAATAGTGAAGGGTGAGGAGCACTGAGAGAGAAAAAAATGACTTATGGAAGTCATGCACCCAGTCATATTCTTAAGTATCCTAGTACGGCCTCTGTGGCCAGTGATGCTTCTGAATACTTACGTCTAAGTGCAGACTGACCTGGGTTCATAATATAGAAGGAGAATGTTTTAGTTAAAAGGAGACAAAACTGAAGCTTGATCCAATCTCCTGGAAACTGAATTTACTTCCTTGATTTCAGTGGTTGTCTAGAAGATTTTAAAGCTCCCATCAAACCATCAACCTAAGGGATGCATTCATGTATTACAGGACCTAAAGAAACTGTTGCAATGATTTGACTTGATTCCTTCCTAACATATATCATAAGACTACCCTGCAGTCACTCCTGTAGTGACAATAGTGTATATTCTGGAAAAACTCTGAGATTTAATGGAACAAAAAATGTTCCTTGAGGAACTGAGACAATTGAAGTAGTTGCCAAAGGCACCAATCACTACAGCAGTGGCTGAGAGCAGCTAAGTTACATGGGATGAAAGGATTTCTGTTGGACCAGCTGTGACTCTGGGAGCAGAGTGCTGTGAGAGAGAAGGCCAGAAAAAAGCCAGAGATGCAAAATACTGAATTTGGGAAAAATCAGGCAAAAAGCTTCTGGCACATTTGGATTTCTCAGCAAGGAAACCGCCTCCTGCTTGCTTTTGGTTTTTATTTATTTTGTGGAGCAAGGAGACCTGGCACACACTTCTGGCAAATAAATCAGATTGCACAAAGACTCTGCATGACTCTATCAGCTCCTCCTCCCAACAGAAACATGACACAGAAAAACCCTGAATAGCTGCTAAGCATTCAAGCCAAAGGAGCATGGGATTTCCTGCAGCAGGAGTTTATGGTTTCTTTGCAGCACTCAGAGAATACTTGGTGTGGGCTCTGCTGCCAGAGAGGCCCATGTGACACATAACTGCTCCTCAGAGCACACAGAATTCATAGATAACACAATTAATTTTCTGCCTGTGGGTAGCTATGTTCACAGTGATGAACCACAACCTGTTATACAAGCTGGAACACGGAATTACCCACATCTGCTGCAGCTAGTGAGTTGACACTGCTGGTGGGTGGCACTGTCAGTGTGCAGCAAGGATGAGAAAGCTGCCCAGTAGCTTGCAAAGAAATTACCTACAATCCTTAATGCTTGATTTGTTATTAACATGTCCAGAAAATATGAGGATGATCCTCAGATGTCTTATGACAAACATCCCATGTGGTGGTCCCTTCACTTGAGAAAGAAGGTATCACTTATTTCTAATTACAGTAGGATAACTATTAGCACTTAGGTTTCCCACACTTCTGTTTGTTTGTTTGTTTGTTTATTTTTTGTTTTTGGCCATTCACATCCTTACTGCTTTTCTATGTTGCCTTGAATTCTGATATGGACAGACTGACACTAGGGAGACAACATGTTTGCTGCCCAACTGTAAGTTGATGGACATCAATATCATTGGCTCTGATTCCAGGATAAATTCAGCTACATCATGCAGCTGGTCCAGATTGGTTAAATGGAGTTAAAATTCGGATGCCTGCCATACATCTACAGTTCATGACTGAGAGTGAGATCTATAATAAAAAACAGGAGGTCCAAGTCAGTAAAGTACTGAAACAAGTTCCCTGATGATTTCAGTGGAACTGAGGTACCTAAATATTTCTGCTTGTAAGCCTTTCTCCCTTGGTTCATCTCTGTCCCACTGCAAATTGTAAAAAAAGCTGAGGCAGAGGCTATGCATCACCATATGATCTTTGAACACACAGTACAATGGGACTTTGGTGACTTGGTGGTTTGGCACTCTAATCATACAAAATTACCAGTAATTCTACAGTTCATAGGAGGATATGACTGCTAGGCAGTTGCTGAACTAAGCCATGGCTGGAAGTGAAGCAGAAAAATATCCATTTCATTGTATAGTCTCCAGTTTCACTGATTACTTCTTTCTCTCCCAAACTGCCTGTGGTCACCCATAACTTACTGCACCTGCATGTCTGGGGTGCCTTGGACCTCCATGGAAGCAAAGGAATTATTCCAAAACATTTTTACTTCCAAACAGGTATTTGCTCAGACAGTTTTGAATTCAGAATGGAGGAATTTCATTGGCTAAAGATATATACAGTGTCATCCAAGGTGCTTTGGATATCAAGGCAGATATCTGCAAAAAGCAGATATTTGCAAAAGGCATCTGCGACAAAAACCTGTGGGAAACTTTCACCCTCATAGGCCAGCAGCTGGTTGGGAAAAAACATGAATTCACTAAAATGGTACCTGGTGCCTATATTGAGGCCATTGAACCAGGCTCCAAAAGTTGTCTTCTGGAGTAAAGTTATCCCAGAAAAGTTGTTTGTCTGGAAACCTTAGATGACTTCCATCTTTACATTATGGGCTTATCAAGATATACCATAAATTTTGAAAATTAAGGCAAGAGACCTTCCTTAAACTGTATCCAAGCCTCAGGTACATCTCATATGGTTCAAGACTCCTCAAACCATTTAGTCATAAGTGCTGGAGGCAGTGTGGAACTGAGCCAAGCAGGTGAGGCCATGTGGGCCAACAACAGCAGGGAAGTATGTTACCTTCCAGTAGGTACAAGAAACACCCTGCAGCGCTGCCTCTCTGGGGCTGCCCAGCACACCCGATCAATGGAGGCTGCATTCAAGCCACACATCTGCCAGCAAATTGCACTGGTTATCTGAAGGTTCATCCACAGGTCTCCCTGGTGGAGACATTGCCCCGTAATTACATGGAGGCACACATCTGGCTGCAGGAGAAGTGTAAGGGAGAGCTGTTTAGGGAGTGCCTTTCTTAATGCAAGGAACTCGAAAACTTTTGTGTCTGGAGGAATCAGTCATCTGTTAGATGCTGGGCCATTTTCTTTGGAAATAAGCCTCCTCCCAGACAGAGGCAGGAGGGAGATGTTCACTGTGTCATGAGCAGGGTGGGGGCTCACAGCTCACTGGTGTTTGTCCTGGTTTCCCTAACGCGTGTCTGAGTCAGGGAAGCTCTGCTTTGGAGAAAGTGATGGCTATAATGATAAAGTGAAAATTCCTCTGTTTGCATCACTGCTTTCTCCACACCCATTTTATTTCCTCATCTCTAGAAAACAGCGTAATAAAAGCTGTTATGAAATGCTGTTTTTCTTTTCACCGTCTGATGAGTTAATAGCAAGACCAGTTAAATGCAGCACAAGACATGCCAGTTGTGTCTCCCACTGTCTGACTCCCTTTCAGAATTGCTACATTAATTTTAAGTCATTTCCTTTCCCAGACGAGGCAGCTTCATTTACACTAAAGAGCTTGATCTAAACCAAACAGTCTTACAATAAACCAGACATCCTTGTATTTGACATCATCAGCCTTTAATTTCAGAAGGACTTCTTCGGACAGGAGCTGCAACCTCTTACCAGATGTCAAAAAGTGTTCATCATCACAACCTCAAGTAACAACTTGGGGGTCAGCACTGTGAGCTTTTTGGCTGTAGTTTAAATGTCAGAAAATTTTATTTGATGTAGCAGTGACCAGGGTCGCAGAAGGAAAGAGAAAGGGAAGTATTTCAAAAATCATGTCACAACAGGCTCTAAGGACTCTTGACTTTGTGATTTAGCCATTAGATTTCTCCAAAAACTGCCAATCTGTGGTATGAAAAGGCAGCACTTGTGGGCTTCCCTACAGAAACGCAGAAGTGCTCCATATACTGTGCTATAAGAGAGAATACTAAACATGTTATTATTCAGATATTATTCAGGAAGGAAATTTTCAGCAATTGCAGCCCAGGTAAAAACACATCTGTTATTTTATATCTGCAGACAGGGGGGACCAGGTGAGATGGCTTTACTTTGAGCAGAGGAGAAATTTAGTAGAAGTAAATGTAATTCTCCTTACTTTTTTAATGAAGCTTTGTATATATTGCATGGGACAATAAAAGCACAAAACTAAAAATGGCCATCATGGGAAAATGTAGCTGATTTTTTACCTGTTGTCTCGAAAGGAGATGAAAGCATTCACAAAGGAAAACCTGGATCAGGAACTGTACCTTCAAGGTATATCTTTCCCTGATTTTATTTCTAGAACACAGTAATCTGTATTAGCAACTCTTACCAGAGCCATCATATGGCCTCCTACACCAACTCATGATCTAAGCCACAGACAGCTATGTGAAAATTCTTGTTGCTTTAAGAGAGAGTTATTCCTTTGTTTCTTTTAGGACAATGCCAGAACTCATGGATTTTTTTTCTGTATAAATGAGAAATTCCACCCCTCATTAAACAGATATGGTCTTTAGAAAATAATTAACCACTTCTTATAGTTTATCCAACCCACAAAATTTGGGTCAGGTACTGCTCACCACCCACATTAATTGCCCAGAACAGAATGGCTGGTTTTGGACCAAATATTGTATCACAAGCACTTAATATCCCTGCCATAGCATGAAAGGAAACAGAAACCTGAGAAGAAGGGAAAATTCGAATGGTGGGAAGAAAAACAGTTTCTTAACTGTGCAATGGACTCTGTCTGACTAATGAATCCCCTTTGAAAAACACCCACAGTAATAAATTAGGATGTAATATATTGCAGATGGATCAACAGTGGCACACACATAGCCTTATGTGTCTGCCACAGGTGTTTGATTTTGCATTTGACAGCAGGTCAGGATGTAAGCATCCAAGAACAATCACGCTATAGCTTTTAGAGATAAAACTTGTTGTAGATTGCAAGGGGAAGTAAGTATCTGTGTTGTTCTGTGGAGGGGAATTATGTTGATACAACTGGATTTTGATCAAAACATTATTATAAAAATTAGATCTGGACTTTCTTCTGCATGTAGCTGACCAGTGTTTAGAAGCCTTCTTCTAAACAGGAACATCCTTGTAATTCAGTAACCTTAATAAACTATTTTACTTCAACAGAACAACACGTGCCGACAATATTACATTAAAAATGTTGTGTCTAGACCTGACCAGCACCTGTGAGGTCCTTCATGTACAGTCTTGTCCCATTGGCTTAGACATTGGATGGTCTTTAGAAACAAGCCTCAGATCATACAGTCTTTAATTACATGAAACCTTTGGGGGGGTCTTCATCACTAAGCGTGAAGATAAACTCAGTATCTTTTTAAGACCTACAGATCAACCAACCAACCAACCAAAAAAGTATTATAATACACAAGAGGACATCCTGTTCTTCCAAAAAAGGTAAAAATCTACAGAGGAAAAAAAAAATCAAACCACACAGAAGGATGTTAGAGAAATTTTCACTGAACCTTGTTCCATTTGTCTAGACTCCTGCTGCCGTCAGTGTTCCAGTTTTCTACAGCTTCTCAAGGAGGACTGGAATGATTAGCCATTTCCTGAGTTCCAGTCATGCTTCTAACAGTAAACTTTCTACCCATGTCTCAAGTAATTTGGCTTTATTTTTCCTCCCCTTCATGTTTCTATTTCTTAGGGGGAAAAAGAAACAAAAAAACAAAAAACAAACAACCAAAACAACAACAACAATAAAAAAATAAATAAATAAAAAAAAAGGAAGGAACAAAGAAAAGCACAAAAACCAAGAAAAATACCAACAACCACAAACCAAAACCACAAAAAAAAACCCCAAGAAATACCAACCAAAGAAAAAAACCCAAACCAACTGCAAAAGGTTTGGGAATCTCCCAGGGCTTTCACCTCTACAATGTAGTAAAGAGTGTCTGTGTATAGGTCACTCCAGGGCTCAGTACACTGAAACACAAAGGCAACCACTGGAAGCTGAATTGTTTAAACTACAGTGTGTATAAGGGTTTATCCTTTATTCCAAGGAACTGCTAATAGTCACTGTTGGAGCTGGAGTACTTACCCAGCTGGACCTGTGGTCTGACTCTTTCATTCTTTCAGTGCTTATTCCTGACTTTCTGCAGATGTTATTTACTATGATCTTCAACTTCAGATGTGCAGGACAGCCTTTGGTTGGCACAAGATATGAGCCTTATTTGTTTAAATCAGCCTCTCCTGGGTTGCAGCTGATGTTGCAGGTAGGGTCACGCTGGAGCGGTTGTGGTCTAGCATTTTGTTGTGGCTGGGACAATATCCTGCAGCCAAAGTCTTGCAGGGTTTTCTGTGGGATGTCAGTGCATTTCTGTTGCAGACACTGATCAAATGTCATATTTTTAATTGAATTTCTACAGCTATGGTCTGGTCTAATGACAAATGTATGTGCTCTGCACTATGACTGCTCACAACCTAAAACTGTGAGAGCTACGGCAAAGGGTCTCTGCAAATAAACAGTGTTAAATATCAGCCAGATGAAACTGAGGAATGGAAAAAAGAATAGCACGATGCAGGGAGGTTTGCTTTCCACTTACTTTTATTTTCACTGCATTTAGAGGACTTTCATAATTCCTCTGCCTTGAGTAATATTTTTGAACATAGAAATTCTCTTCTGTGATGTTCACAAGTCTTCCTACTGACTTGAGGAGAAGTAAGATCCTTACCAGCTTTCCCAGCCTTGGTAGTGTTTGTCTGCTCAGACATGTTTCTATTTGGAGTATTTTCTTCTGCACAGATCTCTGCTACATGTTGAGGATAGGCTTCAACTGCATCCAACGTTTTGCCATGAGAGGCAAATTGTTCTGCAAACAAGGAGGAATGTTTTATTGTTCTGGCATTTTGTCTCTTTGTATATGATTTAGAAACCAAATAATACATTGAAAAGATGCTTCAACAGAAATAAAGCCCAAGAATCCTTATTTTTATTTTATTTAGTTATTGCAAGACTCCTAGCAAAGCTAACACCTCATAGTTTTAATGGAAGTCCTCCAGCAAAAATGAAGATAGAATGACAGTATTGCCACTACAGGTCAGAGCTTGTTATGTTCCTACTTATTCTGTGGAAGACTTTCCCTCTCTTAACTCTTTCTGTCCTTTGAAAAGACAAAACACTCCTCTGTATTTGTATGCTAAAAGTTAAGAGTTATGAAAATCAGAAACTAGCTAAGTAGATACAAGAAGCTATGAAGGCAGGCTAGCTCCAAAAATGTTTCTTGCAGTTGGCCATAGCAAATCAAATTGCTTTCAAACACTACACACTCAAACTCTGAATATTTTTTTTAGGCATGAACCAGAAGAACAGGATTTTCACCTCAAGGCTGTAGGTCATTATTTCCAGGAAATTCTGTGGGGTTTACGTAAAAGTGCAAAAGTAAAAAATTCCATTGAGTTAAGGACACTGCAAACTGGTGTTAATTTCAAACTTGAGGTTTTAATGATATTTAAAGCTATGGTCACTACTTTAGAAAATGTTACCAGCTATTTTTGTGATTTTTCTGGATGTTTCTGCAAATAAATAGTCTGGCTACTCTGTCAGCATGGGTCACATTTGCACAGAAACAAAATCAAGGCAATTATTTTTGTGTGCTCCTAGTTAGCAACACATACTATTAATGATTTCTGGTTTTACGGGATAAAATTCTGACCTAGTGAAACCAATGGCAAAATTTCTGCTGCTGTAGAGCAGAGTCCATACAAAGCTCTGGTGACTCTTGAGTACGTATCAACAGACAAATAGATTACATTTTCTTATCCCAAACTGAGATTAAAAAAAAAAATGTCACCAGTAAGGGATGGTTGTGTTCTTGAGTGATGTATCAACTGACTTGTTGTTGTTCACATCACACTTTGCAGATTCTGTGAGAGATGGCAGATAGAAACAGCACTTTCTTTTTCTATGGAAGGCCATTGTCTTCCATAGAACACTCTAAAGCTGGATACCAAATCAAAACACTCTAAAGCTGGATACCAAATCAAAACTTGTGCATTCACTCCATCTCTGGCATATTTTCCCATACCATTTCAATACCCTTTCAACTAAGTACCTTAAACACAAGGAAACACTGTCTAAAACCAGCAGTCTACTTTGGAGGAGTTATTCAGCTCAAACCTTCAACAAAGTGAAAATCATGGCACTGAGCCAAATGGCAGTTTATTCATGCCTTTCTATCAGCAATCTATTTGAACTGCTTGAGACTGCCTGAATAAATATTTGGCCCCTGCTGTTTGCCACCGAGCTCAGACTTCTCTCCTGGCAGCATTCACGAGATGAACCCTGTGGTGTTTTCTCCTGTGCCCACCATGCTCTTCCTGCATTGTGGTTGACACCTGAAGCTCCTGGCTCCTCTGGACTTCACGTCTGAACTGCTTGAACTGTTGTTTTGTACTTTGACATGTGCTGCTGCAGCACCTGGATTCATTCTTCTACTAATCTTTGTGATTGCCCCTCAAAAGCTGGCTTATATATGCACATTCTTCCTCAAAACACAACAATACTTCACAATTTTTAGCCATAAGCACAGAGGAGACATTATACCTGGTAAGTCACTGGGCAAATTGTCCCAGACTTTCCCATATTCTAAGACTACCATCTCATCATAACTTTGTAAATTCTTCTGACTCTCATTATCTTTGGTGGGTTTTTTTTCCTTTTATAAGCTATTTGTGACTTACTTCTCTAGTGATGGCTTGTTCCATACATTTTCCCAGTGGCTGATTTGCTCCAAGCACACCATTGTTTTCTCAGACCAAACCTGGTAAATAAAAAGATACGTATGTTTCTGTTCTATAACTTTGTATTATGTTTAAAGTAGCCACTTAAAATATTTTTAAATGATGTGAAGAGTAAAGACCAGTTTATTTACTCTCCGTTTTATTTCCTCCAGTCTCTAGGCATTTAGAGTCTTGCTTGTTCTGGCTTTTTATCAGGAACCTTACTGTTGATATTTGTTGCAATTCTACTGATTAAATTTGGAAAAAAACCCTCTCAGTTTAAGTGCTTTTGCATGATTTGCCTTTTCTACACCAACAATGGAGGTTGCCAGGTGTTTTTGTTTATTTAATTCCCTCCTCCCTTCTTTTTTGCCAGCAGAAACTGTGGTAATGCAGGCTTTTAAAAAATACTTGGAAACGTGATCTTTTTCATTAAAAACTAGGCCATACTCATACTGCCAGAAATCCCTGTTTGAAGTATTAACATACAACACCTAAAAGAAACATAATACAGAACTCTGCATTAAAACACTCTTTCAAGACAAGCCAGCTGTCTTTCTTGCACTGAAAAAAAGCTAGGAAAACCAGATGTGGAGCCAATCAAATTGTTCATTGTAAATGAGCTACCTGATAATATTAGCTTCTTTTTTTTTTTTTTCTCCTAATGATTGATAAAAACCCCTGGTTTTTACATACTTATTTGTTACTTGGATTCATCCAGTACCTTGTGCACGCAACTGCATTGATTCTTTGACTAAACATCAGTTATTACTGGTCTGACTTAATAAAGCAATGTCAGAGCTGAGAATCTGTTGTATACATGATTTTTCTCTGTGTTTCTCTGTTATTTGAAGGCAGATAAGAGGCAGACTATCAATTAAGTGAAACTTTTCTGTGGGGAAATTCACACATGTGCCCAAAAGCCCTTCATTTCTTTGGGATCTTGCAGCAGATATCTAACGCAAGCTCTGGAACTGATGACTTGAACTTGGGAGGAGGAGCAATGGACCAATCTGACAGTGCTGACTAGCCATACCCTTGCTCCTCAGCTACTCAGTGAACAAAAATTGAACTTATTTTTTATTTAATCTATCTGATTTACACATACAACTCTTTTACTGCTTTCCTTGAGAGTAATGGACCTGTGGCCAATGAGTTCTTCATCATGGAGACCAGTTTGCTGAACCACTCTTGTGAATCTTATCCACCAAAATGGCACCCAAGGTGTGAGTACAGCTCAGTAACTTGGAGTTCATAATGGTCAATGATTAGTCAATCAATTAATTGAAAATTTAAATTAATATTTTTCAGCTCATTCTAAAGACTTGAGGGTAATCACAAGACCATCTCCATGGGAATATCTAAAGAAGGGAGAGGCAATATCAGTTGGCTCAGGGGACCAGGAAGACAGAAGCCATTCCGAGGAGACAGAGTATCTCATTAAACGTCAAGTTACTTGAGTCTGAAAGCAATAAAAATCAGTGAATGTCACTTGCAGAAACCTCTGCTTCCTGCCCTACCCATGTTTCTGGAATTGTAGTTCACCTTCATCACAATTGTACCACATTTATTTCATGGCTGCATTATGCTCCAGCTTCAAAAGAGTGCTGCCAAAAAACAGTCAGTCTTACTACATATAAACATGCACATACATAAGCTGTGTATATGGACACAACTGAGGATTCAGCTGGGACTGTGCTGAGCTGTTGCATGAAGAGTTCTAGCATGAAAACCGAAGATAATGTGTTTTCTTCCGAGTGCTGTCAGACAAGTCCTCCTGATAGGTATTTTTTTGAAATAAAAGCAGTGGTCATTTTACTATGTATGACTAAAGTATAATCAGTCCTATTGATGTCAACCTCCCTGAAGGTGTTTAAGAGCCGCCTGGATTTGGCACTGGGTCACATGGTTTAGTGGTTATGGGCTTGCAGTGGTAGTGCTGGGTTGATGGTGGGACTGGATGATCTTAAAGACCTCTTCTAACCTTGATTATTCCATGATCTATGAAAACATCAGCAATTCATGAGGGTCTTTGACTAAACCCTAAAAGATCAGAAGCTCTGCAGTAGGTAGAGTAAAATCCCTTCCCATTTCAGGCCAATTCTTTTGGCCAAATTCACTGACTTCTCATTGCCTTGAAACTACATAATATTTCATTAGCAGAGAGCAATACTACCTGGAGTCATTTGGACATGGGATTCACGTGACACAGCTTCTTTTATCTCCTTTGCTCCCTCTGTCTTTACCACTTGCCAGATTTGGGAATCAATCACTGTCTCTGATTTTCCTCACAGTTGACCAGCCATTTGTTCCAGGCTACTTGTGGCTCCCACTGCTTCACGTGGAAGCAAAGGAAGCACAGTATCAACAAACAGCAGAGAGCTGGCAACTGTAAGTAGCTACGAACCTGACTCACAACCCAAAAAATCATATTGTCTGTGAACAGTGAGAATGCACAAGGGTCTGTAGATTGGCGGCTTTTACTGTAATTGGAGGATTTCTGAGGATATCCAATATTCAGCCAGCATCCTTTCGGGTCCAAGTAGGGCAGACATGAAGGGAGTAAAGCATTTTGCTAAAGTCTGCCTCTGTCACAGCACATTTAATTGGAGGGGGGAAATAATTTGAAAACCGCCTGAAAGTTGGAAAGGAATAAGAGAATTTCCAAAAGGAAAACAAACTTCACATGTGAATACTTATAGGTCTGGGATCCTGGGAAAGGGAGAAAATTTGAGGCCTTGGTGACTAGAATACAGGGGTGAGTGGAGAGGGAAGATGGTGTTGGAAGAAGGTAAGGAGTGAGGATTCATGAAATGCACAGGACATATGAGCAGATAATGGTCACTGGCTAACACCAGCTCCTGAAGTGCAAAACTGAGCAGCCATGCTCTACAATTCTTCCTTCCCCAGAAATGTTTTTTTCTTTGGGTACTTCAACTCTGATGAATGTGCTTTGTTCCAAAGGCAGAGAATAATTTGAGTTCTACACTAATCAGGATCATTAGGAAAATTTTGGCAGGATTGTTTTTATTCAGAAGAAATATTGATACTCATTCCTTAACATATTTTAATATATTCCTTAATATATCTTTATATGGGCAGGAAATAAAACATCAGCATTTTTTTTTTCCTGAATTGTTATCGTCAGGGAAAGGTACTGACGGACTGAAGTGAGGCCACCAGGCTGATCAGGGGGCTGGAGCTTCCCACGTACATATGGAGATGTTGAGAAAGCTGAGCTTATTCAGCCTGCTGAAGAGATGCAGCAGTCTAATGGGAGGATGCAGGGAAGATAAAATCAGTTGCTTCTCAGAGTTGCACAAGAATGGCATAAGAGGGAACAGATATAAATCACAACATATGATTAAGTTACGAGAAGAAAGAAACTCACAGGAAATGGTCAAACTGGAGAAGGAATTCAGAGAAGGAGGTGGACTCTTCATCCATTGGGATACTAGAAATTTGAGTGGACCTACTCTAACTGGACCTGCCATGAATGGCAGGTGGGATCAAAGACCTGCAAAGTCCCTTTGAATGTTACTCTATGAGCCTATGAAAATTTTCAAGGTGTTCTGGTGTTCTGCTGCCTCTGTTGGTGTAAGTTTATTGATGTTGGTTCAGTTGAGGTGTGCACACTTCTCCAGATTTGCTCTGCACTGAATGCTGGAAGAAAGATCCCATTTTGAGCATGGCTTGAATTCAGTTGGAAAGCTTCAGAAAATGCATGCTGCCAGCCGTTATAAATTTGATTAGGTGATGGCACCTAGATGGGGTGGGATAGGATCCTCTCAAGTATCCTGCATGCCTTCCTATGCAGGAGAGGTTCAGTTTCTCACTGTGCTACACCTGTTTAAGGCATAAGCATCACAAAGGCTGTCACCATACTTTTTGCTAGAAATAAAGGCATAATCCAAACCCTACTGGAGTCACTAAGTGTCTTCCCACTAACTTCTGTGGTCATTTTGGATGCCCATATATGATCAATTGTAACTTTCCACAGTTAATTATCTTGGCTGTTTGGGCCTCGCAGAAGCAATCACATTGTTGTTGTTCCAAAGTATCTTCGCAACTGTCTTTCAAGTATCATCATGCAAACAACATGGTGCAGCAAAAGATTTTGTTTTACAAAACATTACAATATTTCACAGGGTAAGCCAGTAATGAATTTGCATTAATATAATTTTTCCAGCTTTCCACCTTCCAGAAACTGTGTTGGTTTAAGTTAGAAATATAAAAATCCTATGATAGCATAAAGTAGGTGTTACTTTATACATGTTGAAAACCACTAATGTTGTTCATGGATGTTAACATTGGCATTTGTACAACAATAAACACTTTTGACTGTGACTGTATTTACACACAGTCATATAACAATGAAAATCATGGGACATTTTAAAGGTCACTGCTACAGCCAGTAAGTTTCTACACAAAAAAACTCACCATAAAGCCTTCCTCATAAAGAAGCAAAGTTTCTGTTCCCTGACTACTGTCAGAAGTAAATCTAGGTAATGTTCAATAACCTCCTTTTGTAGCTGTTTCCTGCAAGAGTTACTCAGGTCTCTGTAATGTTCTTTATGTGCTCTGGACATGAGCAGCACTTGGTAAGGCACAGTCGCTACCCGGGGAGAGATTTACTGTGAAGACTTAGGACACCAGCACCACTCACTGCAGGGAATGTGCTATGGGTTACACTATACAGCACCTATTTCATGGACCTTCACATTCAGACTGAAGCTCCTTTTCCTTTTGGTAAGGTATTTACAGGCCTTAAGGAATAATTAAATTATGCAAATAATAAATTGTGCAAATAATGGAAAGACAATATGGAAAATTAACTTTTGCCTCAGTAATATTGTTGGAAGGCTTCTAAACAGTGGATTTCAAACTAACCTTCATTAGAAAAGAAAATAACTTCGTTCTAAAGACACATGATGGCAATAAATGAAATTAAGGAATTATATGTAACCATATAGGCAAAAAGAATTAGATCTTGCTAAAGAGAAAATAAGATTCTGATAAAGAATTACACAAAAAAAATACATGATGTGCTCAAGAATGCTGAGAAAGGAAGCTGATATTCTGTAAATGCAATTTAGCATAGTCTGTGTAGGTAGTCAACTGCAAGATGGCAGGTAACCAGTGGTGATGGCAGGGACAGATTCATGAAGATACAGAAAACATGAAGAAAAAATCAACATGAAGGAAAAAGGCTTGATATGAACAGTGTTGAGAAAGGAAAGGGCCATGCAAAAGCAGCAGAAATGGAGAGGACATAGACAGCATATCAAAGTTGAAAATCTGGTTAATGGGAAGGAGATGTAATTTGTTATGAGGTAACTGAAAAAAAAGATCTGAGGATTGTCTCCCCAGAGTTTTAGGAAAGTTCGTATAGGGCACTCACATGCTTCCACAGGATTATTAGAATAGTTCCAATTGGAAGGAATCTCAAGAGGTTTCTAACCCAAACCTCTCTTTCAGCCATGCACCACTGGCTCCTTCTTCTAGATGACCCCCTCAACAGTCCTGGCAGGCTGCTGTCAAGTGACCCTGAAGCTGTTTCTCCTCTGGGCTGAACAAATCTTGGTCTTCCAGTTCTCCTCACAGGGCAAGCGCTCCAAACTTTGACCAGCTTAGTGGCCTACCCTGAACTCACTCCTCTTTGGAGTTTCTTTCTTGTACTTGGCTGGGAGGACAAAAAACTGTATGCAAAGTACCAGCTTCCTGCATAAACCAAAGTCTAATTGCCTGAAGTCAAGAGCTGTTATTCTGTTATTTGCCTTCCCCATTCACTGTGGAGTCTTCACAATCCTCTTCATGATCTCTACAATCAATGCTACCATATTTGTCTCTTCCTCTGTGCTAAACCAGAAAATTATGAACCCAGGGACCTTCTGCTTGCTAAGGAAAGTACAGGGAATGTTGGTGTGCTGTGTCTGTCTTGGTGGGATCCCGTGTAGGGCAGTCACTGTGGATTACTGTAAGAAGGATCTTTGATTCCCACTTCACTGGTGGTCATGAGTCAGTCTCCTAACTCGATACATACAGTCTCCTTAATTTCAAGTTATAAAACCTATCAGGAAATAAGTATTTTATTTTTTTCTATGTGTGTTTTTTTTTTAAAGGGATTTGCTTTGATCATTAACCAGATGTTGGAACGGATTTGATTTAGAGTTTTCATGATATCAAGGATTGATAATCCGAGCTTTCTTGCTGCTGTCAGGAATATTTCCGAGTCAGCAAGTTGTGTCTGCAAGCTGTTACCAGCTGGTGATAGCTCTCAATTTGCTATGGGAGGAACAGGACTTTGGCAAGCTTCCTCACAATATGGAAATGTAGTTATGTGGCAAGAGGGATATCAAATAGTGGCTGTCTGTTTCCACTCGGTGTCAAGGACGTCAGCCACTGTGGAGATGTGGAGTGGGGTGTCGGGAAGAGCCAGGGACCCTGGGGAAAGGGTGGAGGAGGTCAATAGGGGAGAGGCTGGGGGTGGGATGAGAAGGATAATCAGGAAGGAGGAAGAGAAGGATTTAAATGGAGAGATAGATAGGAACTGGTCATGGGAGACAGTCCCAGGACTGCAGAGGAGTTTGCCATCCTCCAGTCTCCATGAAAGGCTGAATCTCAGCTGAGGAGCAACTCCCAGAAAAGACACAGATCCTCTGCTCTTGCCTCCCTGCATGAACAGGGTACCCTAAAGTACACAGATTATTTTACTTGCTGGTGAAGTAGTGAGGCCAGACTTTGCCTCTGACTCCTCCACAGAGCAGCACAGAGACCTGGGTCCAGGCCACCCACAAAGCTCCATTTACTGTGAACCATGAAACTATGCCCACTGAAGAGGCAGACTCCACATCTTGCTATGATGGTGATATGCTGTTGTGGACATCTGTGGAAAATTTATTTGGTGGCTGCAGAGTAAGCCGTGCAGAGCTGCCCTCACACACACCGGTTGCTGAGGTAAAAGCAAGCCAAGGAGCAATAGGAAACCATGATTTGCTTTTAGTCAGTTGTGCAGAATGGGTTTCTCTCTCTCAGCACCAAAAAAGCAATAAAAGTCCTGCAGTCTAAAGCAGGGAAAATCTTATATTTCATAGCAGCAAAAGCTTTCATTTAGTAATGTAATAGTGACATACTGTAAGAAAGTCAATACCTCTGGCAGCTGAAAAAAAAAGCCAAAACAAAAAGAAGCTCTTGATACAAGTATTATTTGATGGCTCTACGTGATGTCATAGCTCTGGCCACCCTGTCAGCAGCAAAACACCTTCCCAGTGCTCTCTAAATGGCAAATCTTAGCTCCCTTTTAGATACTGTTAGAGAACAGATTTATCTTTTCCTGATTTGCAGATTTGCCTGCACAACCTTGTCCATATTGCCAAATCCAATTCCAATCTAATGCTCCCTTGGTGTATTTCACAAAAATCTGCCTGATCACAGTCTAGTATCCAATTCAGTTTGGGAGATGTTGCTTTTCAGACTTTCCCTGCATTATAAAAGGAGCATGACATTTAGCAGCACTTCTCCTCTCCCACAAAATAACATCACAATTCATACAGCTTTTGTTTTCTTTGAAATCATGTGACACCTGAACTACAGTCTCTGTGGATAAAATACAACTGATGGAATGAAAAGCATCTCATGTTACAAACAGGGAAAACTTCAGGGAAAATTTATTGCTTGGTGCACTTGTGTGGTACACAGAAGATAAAGACAAGAAAAGCCCCAAAGTTGCCATTTTAGGCTTTTAGGTTTAATCTGTTATGTGACCACAGTTATCTCAGGGGAGAGAGCATGGAGCTGTAGAAAGAACGAATGGAAGTAGGGGAAGAAGGAGAAAAGGAGCTATAAAACATTTTGCAATCTACAGAGCAAAGTGCTAGATAAAAGTACACAGGAGGGATTTCAGACCATCTCCCAGATTCCTCCTTCTTTGAACATTTTCTAAACAGATGTGGAGTCTTCAGCATAGCAAGGTGTGATGGATGGGCACCACTGAAGACCATAAGTGGTTTAGGAGCCAACTGCCCTTTTGAAGAAAGGATCTAGGCATCAAGGAGAAGGCAAGACTGACTTTTTGACAGATTTAGATATCACCTGGTGGAACACAACAACGTATAAACCCCATGAGCCAATGCCTAGGGTAATTCTTCAGTGCTGTGAGCCCTGGCTCCACTCTATCTGGCTCTCTGGGGAGTGCATGGGGAGAATTAATTACCTGCAGAGGGTTCTTCTGGGGCCTGACCAATTGTGCTGTGTGTTACTGAACCGGCCACAAGCTGAACGTGGTGAGCCAAGTGTTTCATTTTACACCCAGCCCAACACACTGCTCGGGCAGCCTCGGGCAGAGCTGCAGCAGTCAGTCCTGGCTCTTGCACTGCCTTTGTGGTCTGATGTCTGTAAAGCTGTGCGTGCCACTGCCATCCCTCTGCTGGCTGCCAGCTTGTCTCCCCCAACCTCTTAGCAAGACCTCAGGTCTTTGGAAGGTGACAGGAGCACAGAGACAGGCTCATTTATTGAACATCAGAAATCCAGACAGCCAAAAAATTCTGTTTAAGATGTCTGTTTTGCTTTCCATTTTGTCTTTGACATCTTCTAGCTATTCCAGACATTTGACCAGTCTACTGTCAAAGTACATGAAAACAAATAAAAAAATAATCAAAGCAACTCAAAGACCTGTTCAAAGTAGTGTGTAGAGGAAGGTTTGGGTAATACAGTTGCTGTTGTTAATTCTTTATTTTCCTCACACAGAGCATCAAAAGCAGCAGCATGTTCTTTATCTTCCCCAGTTCATCAAAGCAACTGAGATAAGAAGGTAGAGCCACTCTCTACCTTAATATACATCACAGTGATCTCATAGCATTGCTTACAGTCTGTGGAGTCAAAAATAATCTCTACCCCAAGCAGGTATCAACAGAGTGTTTAGACTTGACAGACATGGACATTTTGGGGGACGAGGGGAAAATATGACTCACTTTGGAACTGCATTTATATTTGAAAGCATTTATATTGTATCAGCATGCCTAAATCAGTTAGAAAGAGGACTTGAGGCCATGGAATATACATGAATAAGACCTTTGCTTAATCTATTGATAGAAATTGATAGAAAACTGCATTATTTTGGTACAGTTCATTTTGTTCTGTAATATGGTAGGCCAATATAAACAATTTGCTACCACTATAATTGCCTGTTCCCTTGAGTATTTTCTGTGTTGCTGTTTCAATTATACCACTGTACTTAAAAGGGCAAAACTATCAAATACAGACAAGCCTGTTTAGAGGGAACTCCAACTGACTGCCAAATAGAAATTATATTGCTCACATAAACTCCACACAAACAAAATATTCAAAGGCTTCTAGTCAATAAATGACAATGATATCAGTTCATAGACTACCAGCCAGCGTGAGCCAGATGTACAAGGGCAACTGGGGGCCCAAACATGCAGCAAGATGCAGCAAGTAGAGTCTGCAAAACTGCCTAATCAGTCTAGGTGGCCAAAGTGCCACCAGCCTTCACTGTGTGTGTTCTTACACTTTTGACTTACACTCTGTATCTCTGTCTAAGAGCATGAATTTCAACAACAGACTGTGCTCACTAATGCTCTGATAAAAGTAATTTCCTAATCCTTACAACTGCAAGTGCTCTGCAGTGAAATGCAAACATCCTTAGGAGGTACCTGAGATACCTAATGTGGTTATCCATTTAAAATTTCTTATCAGCACAAATTTGGGAAGTCAAAGGAAGTGTAGTACCGAGCTCAGGGAAGATTTAATAAAAGGATGTGACTTGACTTAGGTCTAGTTACAGGCATGCATCGGAGACTCTCCCATTCAACTCCCACCTCCTGCTCCCACTCCAGTCTTTGCATGCATTCTTCTCTTCCCCACTGCAGCACCTTCAAGGCAAATCTGATGAGTCAAGCTGGAGTCAAATTCACCATGTTAGTGAACTGCACAGTCAGTCCTTGATCAGGACACTGAATCTGTGCAACCACCTCAGCTATGTGCTGCAACTGCAGATTAACAAGGGCTGCTCAGCTGTGTACAAAAAAGAATGATCTTTCATAGGCAGGATTACGAACCAGACTTAAATTAACACAGAGCTGCAGCCTGATTTCCTGTGGCAAAGACTGCACAGTCTGGCATATCCTGGTGTTTGAAACAGAGTTGAAGAAAGGAAACATCAAGTTTGATGTGGGAAAGAAAGGGAGGTACATGGACTAGGTAACATTTCAGAGTCCCTTCTAATCCTACTCACAAGGATTCTCCACTGTGGGAAGTAAATGTTGGCACACACAAGAACAAGCATTTGCTGTATTTGCTGGCAGACCCTGAGCAACCTCTGTTCCCTTCTCCATAACAGCTCATGTAGTACTGACAGCAGTACTGTGGTTCTCATATCCCAGTATTAGAGGTCACAGTAAGCTTTAAACATTGAAGGTTCAAAACAAAGCCTTAGTTTGAGGTTTATTTTTTTTAAGAGGTGTTCTCACTGGAGAGGTGGATCCTAAGGGCAACTCTTTCTCATCTATCACATCCTGCAGAGGAGGACCCAAAATAAGACAGCTCCAAATAAAATGTTCTCATTTTTATCCCCATCTGATATTTTCCTTTGTGAATTCCCCACACAATTGTGTGGTCTGAGCAAAATCCATGCCTGTCTTCAGTAATGTATTTGGTATTAGTGAAGATCCACGGGGAGGTTTTCAAAGTACACTGGTATAAGTGCTCTCTGTGGTAATGGTTTAGCAAGAGTACAGCTTTACCACTGCTGGATAGCTCTGAAATAGAACAGACTCATTCTTCTACTACAATTTCCTCATAAAGCTGGTGTCAGGCCACTGAGATAAAAGACAGAAGTTACCTCCTCATAAGACCATTCTGTGTTTCAGGCCTGCATGTCACATGGTGCATGTACATCAGTATTTCATGTTGTAACAGATCTACACATTTGAAGCAAACCCCATCGTTCCTTGCACTGCACTTTGGTTCCCGTTGCGCAGCAGCCTCAGGCGGAGCAACCCAAGTTCTGTTCGCTTAGGGCTGGGCTGGAAGAGTTTGTTCTGGAATAATCTGCTCTGTCAGTCTGTGTGCTATGGGGACAAATAAGAGCCAACACCAAAAAACTCTCCAACATGCAACCAGTATAGGTGTCAGACCCTCAACACCAATTGTTTCACCTGATTTCACCCATTTCTGTTCCAAGTGGACTCTATTCATGCTAATATAGACATTGATGTTCTGGTGCTCCACTGCATCTGTCTTCTTTTTCCCACTCTTTCAATTTCTGTTTGTCACAGTGTCTTTAGTTGCCATGAATTTAAAAATCTATTAAACAGCTTCTGTTTAAGCAAGCTTTGTGGAGTGATAATTAACCCTGACATTTTTTCTGTGCTGTTCTGTGCTAATTTTTGATATTTTATTTTGCTCTAAAATGTTTTTGTCTAATTATAGCAGTTAAATCTTTTTCACTATGCTTCTTAGGCACATATTTGTGTCTGAATGACTCCAAGCCTTCCAATAACATAATTGCAAGTCTAATTTTAAATAATATTCAGTATTAAGCATGTAGGTGCATCAGTTATATGAGAAATGTAGGTACTCAGGGGACTCGAATTCTCTTGAAAGAAGATTTGGGGCTAAATTAGAATACTTCTGCATCCCACATGTCTGTAATATTTGATGACCCACAATTTTAACCAGGTTAGGGAGAACACAGGGTTTATCTATGTGTGACAGAGAATATTTATGTGTGTCAGACACACCCAGGACAAATTTTACACTATACTCAGTAACACAAAGCACTTTTTAAACCATAGTTTTAAGTGGAGATTTCATCCCATTTGCCCTTTGGCAATTAAATTAGGATTTTGAGAATTCTATAGAGAACAGGAACCCATGTCTCCTGGTAATACTTCAACCATCTAAAATCTGAATCACCCACTGGAGATGCTTATATTTCTTAACTGACCACTGTAGTGCCCACAATGTCCTGTCCATCTGGAAACAGACTACACCATCATAGAGTTGCAGCAACAAGAAATGAAATGATTTCCCTTTTTGATACAACATTATCTTCTTTTTCTGTAGCACTGAGGACAGGAAAGTAATTTTGTCAGATATATATTCCATTCACTGCAGGTTTGATAATGAATAGTATAAAAAAATATTTGGAGGAGCTTGAAAAGTTTGGGGTTTTTTTTCAGGGATTTTCAGGGATTCCTCAATGAGACTTTTTTGCATTAATTACTTTTAAACAGAAGTGAACATTCTACCTTTGGGAACATTATCCATGAAAGAATGGGAGAATACCTTCTAAAAAGATATAGCCTATTGGGAACACCATGATACTTATGGAAAGAGCCAGCAGGTCAGAGCTTAGTGTGCCAGGGTTCTCTTTCCCAGTCTACCGGAAAAATTCTTGTGTGACCATTTATGCTTAATTTGCTCAACCTTTAAAGCATGTAGTTAACTAACCACTACTGAAGATTTTGACTTGAATCTATGGTGCTTCAGCTACTTCTGGATAAAGTGTAAGTAACAACACTTCTCTGCATGAGAAGGGTGTTTTAAGTTGTTCCATTCCTAAGGAGAAAGGGCAGCAAAATTTAAGACAAGGAGTCACTCATTGCACTGTGATTGTGATATTATAACTCCACTGCTAACATACACAGTCAGGATCTGCAAGAGACTTGACTGTGTGTGCCAACATTCATTCAAGTTGAAAATGAGTTGCAGTAGCATTATCTGAATAATCAGACACTTATTCTTTGGCATTAAAAATTACTGTGACTTAAAAATATATGTTTTTCTCAAGACCACCAAGAGAGCAGGATGTCTATGAGGGATAATTAGTGATCTCTGACATACACAGTTGTGCAACAGCATCTCAGCAAGGTTAGCCAAACCTCAGGCTTTTATATATGTTTCAAACAGTGCCAGAGATTCCTCTTCCAAGTCCAAGTTTGGCCTCCTCTTTATTTTACAATAATTCTGTGCTTAGGAATCTGAACAAAGGCCACCAGAAACTTGAAATTCAGAAATGAAGTCCAGAGTAAACAACAGATCATAGTCAAACTCACTCACACTGGCCTGTTGCTGGCATAGATGTGTCACAGCAGTTGTAAGATCAAGACCTCTGCAGATGCTCTTACTTCTTTATCTCAGTGGTTAGATAAGAGCATGTCTCTCAGGACTGTTTTATAGCCAAGATCATACCCACAATTTTTGAAGGATTTTCAAAGAGATGGAGATTGAATTTTTTCTCCCCATAGAAATGCCTTGTGTTCTGTGAAATGCAACCTGCAGAAAAGCTGTCATATGATATTACAAAAGAGTCAGTGAAATGTCCTCTATCTATTATCAGGTTCTCTACGTACCCACTCCATTTACTTTTCTTTATTCTCTTTCAAAAAATACATAATTTAAAGCACTGATCCTTTGTGGAAAGTTTTGACACATTTTTATCAGATGAGTCAGGCCTTTGCATCACTTTCACTGCAGACTGGCACTGAGGCATTTGCTGCCTAACTAATAAGCCAACACAATCCATTGCAAGACCGCATCAAGGCAAAGCACCTACACACTGCTGCATTATGTTCACATTGAACACTCCTTCTCAGAGATGCTTCTACCTTTCCCATCATTCCAATCACAGCATATAAATTTAGCCTCTTGTCCCTAGAAGCCATTTGTTAAGCAAATCCATATTTTCACTTCTTTCAATGTGTTTTAAATGGCCTGTCCTATTCCATACATGACACTGGTCACAATGCTAGACGAGTAGAGGTTACTTTCTTTTGCTATTCAACATCTGATATCTCATGGTACAAGGTAACACTTTCCTCTGCCTGAAGAAGCCAGGGAATTTATTTTCAGCCTAGAGACTGTGATGACAGAAGTGTCACATGGGGCAATAAGGAGCTTGACATAACCGTGTGGTTATTTACATCTGGGTGGGTTTTTTTGGCTGTTTTTGTTTGCACAAGGTCAACATGTGACTCTACCCATCTTGGTTTGTGCCACAAGTCCTTGAAGAACTTTTCCCTTTACCCTTCCCTCTTCCCTCAAAGGAAAAAGTAGTCATAACAATTAACTCTTGCAAAATAATGACTGTTTTTGTAGACAGATCACATTTCCATCAATCCAAAGGTCTTTGATGTTGACATGGCAAGGACTCAGCTGAATTCACAACACTCTTGCTGTATATTAATATGTTATCTTTGCTCAGTAAAACTTTTATTTCTGTCCTGCACCAATGCTGCCAGGCAGCAGACAAACCAAATGGCAAATGTTTTCCAAACCAATTTCAAGGCAATATGCCTCCACCTATCTTTGCAGAATATTTAGAAGCAATCTCAGTGTTATGCCAGTAGGATAACAAACATTGAGATGTTAGTTACAGGCCTAGCTGAGTAAGAAAAACTCTCATCCTCTGCCAAAGACAGAGCATAAGGTCCACAGTTCACAAAATATTGCCAGGTGTTCTACAACTATTGCATTTTGACGCAACTGAAAAACATAATCAAATTAGGACTGATATTCCTTCCTGTTTGCTCAAGAAATAAGAATGAAAGCTGCTCAAAACATTTGTATTGAGTCAGCATGTCAGAAAAACTGAGTTTGACTAAGGGAAATGGCCACAAATGTCAGTGCTGACAGCAAATGCATTTGTACGTTTTTATACCCTTTTTTCTCTTCAAATGGTACTCCTAAAGAATGTACATTTCCCTGTTTCTTTGAAAAATCCCTTCATTTTAGTTAAATATCCCTCCAAATTAAGACACATCTCCACATACCCATTGCATTTTCTTCCACCTACTTAACTATCATCGGGGTGTTATTTACAGAAACATTCATATACTCCCCACCTCTAACCCTCCTCCCAGTGCAGTGAGCTGAACTGATTTCTATAGGCATTTCCCTTTCAAAAAAGCATTGCTGGGGTTTAGCAGCTAATTAGTGCCAGTTAGCCTGAACCTGAATTCTGAAATCCTCATCCACAACCTCCAAATACTTCTACAGGGAGATGTGAGGTCTTTGTTTGGTGTTCTTCCCCCTTCAATGACGCCTTGCTTTGTCAGTCAGGTCCAGGAACCACATAGTATGTGCTAGGGTGACATCTGAACATCTTTGGACAACCTTAGCACTAAGCCTGACATTTCCTCACAACAACTGCACAACACTTGGACTGGTTGCCCACAAGCTCCTGATTTCACAGTCCCACATACTCTGGCAGGACTCTGTATAGAGGAAGAAGTCTGTCCTTAAAAACTAGCATGATGGTTAATAGAGAATATCACAAAGAAGTCTTGTCATTCACCTTTGTAAATACTTTTGTAACTACTAAGGGGAGCTTCAAATGTAAAGTTGCTCTGCCCTCAGCTCTGTCACGGCAGTGTAACACTCCTGTTACTGTTACCTGGCACTGCACAGGGACTGCAGCAATGCACCAGTGAGCCAGACTCCCTGAATGCAGTGCCCAGGACATACTGGTGGGATAACAGGGCAGACCACCAGAGGCAGTCACTGTATGTAGTTTTACCTGGGTCAAGTGAGCCGTGGTCTGCTCCATTGCATGCTACTGACAGGGATGGGAAAGCTGGAGTGGGAAAAGGCTGATGTAGATGCAGCATCAAGCTGCTCTGACAAAGACACTGAAGAGCGGTACTGCAAAAAGTAGAGGTGAATATATGACTAGTTATTTACTGAAGCTATGGGAAATACTTCCCAGGCTGCTTCTACAAAAACAGATGGGAATATATCATGATGGGAAAGATATTCAGTTCACTGAGTTCATTCAGTTCATTGAAACAGAGAGAGCCCATGAGGAAAGACTGCAAAAGCAGCTTGTGTCATCCTGTGGGCTCTTTAGCACAGGTTCACAATTGGTGGTTGAACCCTATAACCCCTCTCTGTGATCTCTGTGGATTAAATGAAGCTCATCAAAAGATGAAAGCATGCAGAGGTTTGTGGCAAGGACAGAGCTGAAAAGACGCCACAGCAGGTTCATGAACCCTGTTTCTGTCTGCATGGTAAGCATGAAGAGGAAATCAGCTGTGTCAGATTGAGACAAGTAAAAACCCTCATTTCACTCTGACTTTCCATTTCCAGAATATGGGTTTTACTGTCCATAACAGCTCTCCCTTAGCTTTTCCCTGGATTAAGCCAGACAGCTGCATAGATTACATCATTATCCACAGAAAAGCAAGATTATCCATGTTCTAATCATATATTTTTAATAAACCCACCAATCCCTCACCGTAAGAGCTAAGCAAAGATCTGACGAGTAAGACTTATTTCTGCAAGACTGACTCACATGGTGTTATGCCTCTTCAAAGAGGGCAAAATGTTCAGACATGAACTAATGAAGCAATTCCTGAAACTAGTGGGACATGCCTACGTGGTCCTGGGCTCATGAGGACATTGGATATGGGTGGAGATCAGCAACAAACCAGGGGTGAAGGGACAGGAGGAGATGGGTAAAGGAGAAATGCGTGGGTAGCAAGGCAGGAGATGAGACCATGTTACAGGCAGACAAGGGAAGGAGAGGGGCACTTGGAAAGGGGAGAGGACAAAGAGGAAAGGGCCTTCCTTCTCCACTTCATTCCACTTTATACATTTCTGATATTTAACATTGAAATATCCAGCTGACATTGTGACAGGAAAATCTATCCAGTTACCTCATGCATCTCTATGTCTTGTCACCAAAGGGTTGTGCCTACACTTTTAGAAGGCATCACTTCTGTTCACAGTGCCAAGTCCCAGAGCCCCTGCCAGCAACATCAGACTTCCAGGTAGATGGGGACCATGTATGCTGCTGCTCAGCAGCTCAGCTGAATGTGCCTAGTGGGGGGAAACATGCTTTGCACTGCAAGGTTTCAGGGGCAGTTGGGAATGCTTGGTTCACCCCAGCTGTACCTGGTTGGAGAAAATGTAGTTCACTCCTTCATGCTTCTAAAATATGCATGTAGACAACTCAGTGTGCTCACTGATTTTCCTCTCACCCCCAAGTTCAGACACCCAACTCCCAGCAGACTGACTTCCCCAAAATAGTGGTGAAAGCTTGGAGCTGAAAAACTGTATGGGTCTTTCGCATTATTAATCAGCCCTACACATGGCACAAATTTTCTCAAGGAAGATCCCCACATTACTTCCTGCACAGCTGGTCGGTTAAGCCAGAACAGTTCCCCGAATGTATGAACAGATGTCTCCTTTCAGCCATACAGTGTAACATCTTGGACATCTCCGTTTTTTCTTCAAGGAAGCAAATCCTCTTTTAACAGTTTTAGCTTAGATAAAAAAGACTTTAAACTGGATTAAGTTGTTTTTTCTCTAGCAGGCAGCCTCATCAGCTCTGTAAGCAGTTAACTCATTCACTTCTGTGATGCCTTTCGGGCTAAGGTTTGTTATTTCTTCGTGCTGTTAATCAGCTGATAACAGTGGCAAAGAGTTGTGGGTGCTGAGGACTGCATTTCTCCTATGTTTGTGAGAGATAAAGTCTACACAGCTCTGATGAGGCAAAACAATAAAGCCCCTGAGCAATTAAGGAAATCCAATCAGTTGCACAAATACAAGGTGCAAGACCTCCTTTTGTCCAGGGGTCCAGTAAGTATTTCATGCCGTTATTCAAGAGAATACAGTGGTTAAATGGCAAAGCTATCTGCCTTAAGAAAGTGTTTATTAGTTGAGCTACAGTTACTGAAGTTATACTTGGGTAACATCCCTACTATTCTCTCCTCAGGCAAAGCGGAATTCATAACTTAGAGCCTAATTTATTAAATTTTGTCTACTGATTGGACTGGCAGTTCCTAGCAAACATTGACTAACATCCAGGTTTCTCAGGCACCGAAGACTCGCTGGCTGCACTGGTTACAAGGCTATTTCCGTGACCCAGGAATGGTGAGATTCACTTTTCCCAGTATCATAATTATCTTTTTAAAAACGTGTAATGTTCAGTTTCTGGCAGCTGCCGTCTTCCCCCTCTCTGTTACAAAATGTCTCAAGCACTCGGGGCAGAGTTCAACACCTTCCTGCAATCCACTCCTGAAAACCACCAGCATTCAGAATATCAAAAGGTGGTAGCCCAGGGTTAATTCGATCTCGTCCAGTTTTTAGGTGGTCATACTTCACAGCCCACTTTCTTATGGTATTTAATCACTAAAATCAGAAAGTCTTAGAGGATTTCCTCTTAAGTGTCTCCAATTCCCTCAGCAAGTTATCTCTGACGTTCAAATTTGAGAGCTTACACAAATGTTTCACTGTAGTTCTTGAAAGTAAACCCTTATGCATCACAGCTTTTGTGCAATACATACACGCTGAAGTAAAATTAATATCCTCTGTTTAGTCTGAATTAATTGGCTCAAAGCCTAGAGGGACTAAGGAAAGAGACTGGCATTTATAGAACAAAGCTGGAATTAATTCTGCTAGGGAAATGGACTGGGTTGAGAAAAACACTGTGAGAGGTGGAAAACAATGGGACTCTCACTATCCACAAGTAAAGAGCTGTCACATATAAACTGGAGTCTGGGAAGTGGAGAGGAGATAGCATGTAATATCTTGGAGAATTAAGGACCTGATCCAACTCCTTGACTGCCACTGGAATTTTATGTGTTTCTGACAGTGGGGCTCAGATGACATCTGTATACATCAAACTTTTAAGAGTCACAGGGCCAAATTCCATTTTCATTCATCCTGGTGTTAGAATTAATCCATCAGAATATGGACAGATTGACACTTCTTACCATGGGGCAGACAAAGAGCGGCTCCTGTAAGCAGTGCAGCTGTACATACCCAAAGAGGATATTCCACCCCACCCTTTCAGAGTGAAGGAAAGGAAAAAATTGCTTGGCTTATCCACTAAGCATTATAAATCTATTAAATGTTTTGGTCATGATTTTGAAACACATAAATGTAACTTGAGGATTTTCATAACAGACACTGTAAGACTGTACTGAAGACTATCTCACTGTAAACTGGGTCCATACTGGGGAACAGCTTTTTGCTACAATTTCAGTAGCAAAAGAAAATTCACATTCCCAGAACTTTAAAAATGTTTGAAAGAGATAGACTAATTAAGTGTTGCTAATATTTGGGCAGGTTAGTTGAAATACTTTGGGGTTGAATATTGTTTAGGAAGGGGATAATGTATATTATGATTGAACTTGAGAACAGTTTATCTTGAAGGAAAATGGTATAGATTAGAGGATTCTTATGCCTCTATTGGAACCAAAACTTAATCACCGTTCCTATAATAAATATTTCCATAAGTTAATCACATCAAAGTGATGAGCTGCATTTCTTTAGAGTAAAAGAATGTTATATGAAAATACTAACAATACAGAACAGCCCACCTACTGAGGAAAAATCCTTTTACACACTACAGGCTACAAGTCAATTTGTCTTGATGTTTGCATTTAGACAGATTTACTCAACAGAACATGATAATTATTTATTAACAAACTGCACAAAATAAGGGCTTTCTGTAGGAATTAATATAACTCACATAGATAACTCACTGGCAAAAACGGACTGCTTGGTTGCTCCTTTATATTTGATGAAATTAACCACTGATCAAACAGATTTAAATATGACTTTCTTGTGTGGCCATATCTTGTGGGAATTAGAGTGTCTTTAAGAGCAATAACAGTCAACAATGAAAGCATGAGAGTTTATCATCTAAAGAGTATATTCTAAAGTCTCATAGAAAATTGGTTAAAGACATCCAACAACCCCTAAAAAAGTTGATAAATAAGCCCATAATGAGTTTTATGGCTCAAAAAAGAAAACAATTTTGAAGGAAAGGTTTAACCATTCCTAACTTGTTTAAGCAAGTCATAAAATTTAACCCATCATTAAGCCTTGACACTGCAGTTAATAAAACTGCTGGGGGCCATATCTCAGCTCTCACTAAGACACTGTATGAATGTTGCTATTGTGAAACTCTTTCTAGGTCCCAAAATTATAATTATCAGGCACTTAGTTGTTCACTATCAGTAGTTTACAATTGTTTTTATAGAGATGGCAATATGTGATGCTAACTTCTCTTCAACTTTATTTACTAAGTCTGTAATTAAAGGTTTATGTATTCATTATAAAAATAAGTGTATTAAATATGAATAAGTATTAATAACTGCAATTTTATACATTTTTAGTTATCAATATAGCATGACACTGAGGAAGCAAAGCTCTCCATAAAGGTAGGTTTACTTGGCAATTCAATACTTCCATTCCCTTTTAATGACTTGGGAGGAGGCTTCGAAAGGAAAAATATTGGCATTGGGAATATGGCCCAAAGGAAAAACTGAAAAACTGAAAGTTGAGATATGGCAACTCAACAGCATCACTGGTACTGCTGTTCTCATGGGTGGTGCCTGCCAGGCCACCATCAGGTGTCTTCTGAGGTGTAATGGGCACATTTATGGATGCTTCTTACTTTTAGTTACCTGTCTTACATCTTACTCAATACTGTGTAGATGCTGCTTGCAGAGGCTCTTTATGCAGAGTGAAAGTGGTCTGGACAGACGTGCGTGGTCTAAGAAGGCAGAGAGACGAGCCTGTTTTATGCTCATGCTGACCCAAGACTTCTCAGTTTACAGAATATTATGGGCATGATGTGGTTTGTCTCTTTATTCACATGCGGATAAGTTGCTTCCTTGCATCTTGGCAAAACATTTACTATTCACTACCAACTTTGAGCAATTTTTTTTTTTTAAGAAACAAGTGTGGGTAGTTTTGACAGCCTCCTGGCATTTTATTTCTGATACCTTAAACTGTAGAGTAATATATTCCTCTTTTACTTGCAGAGGTTGTTCTAAAGTGCAATCAGTCAGTCTGCTCATGAGTGGTTTGCTGCTCTACATGTTTCTGTTCTGCTGCACTCACCTTGGCACAGCTTCTTTCTTCAGTCGTTGCTGTCAGCACAAAAAGCTGCTTGCAGGCTTTGGCTCATGGTCATTACTTCGCATAGTGATAACTTTTACCTTAAGTTCCTGCACAAAGTCTGAGATCACTTTTCACTTGCTATACTGCTTTGGCAGAATAGTCTATTTATTGCCATAACTGCAGTTTGCACACAGAATTCACTCCTAAAAGATTTACTGAACTCTCCAGATATTCTTTCTTCACTTGTTTTAAACACAAATTAAGTTCACACAAGCAAACAGTGTCTCCAATCCACTTTGTGAAACTGCCCAATTTCATTTAGCACCTTCAGACAGTCAGACTCGTTTGATTTAGATTTTTCTTCATGGAAAGTGTAGAACCATCATTTATTTCAGCCTTTTTTTTTATGACGATAATAATTATTGTATGAATTGGGTGAGAGTTTAGAAGCTGTAGTCTCACTTCAAATCCATTTAGTTCATCTCTGTGAAAGAATACAAAAGATGTTATAATACCTTTATAGCAGAAGCTAAATTACCTGAAAAAGGATCTATGATCCAGTCATGACTTAAGATGTTGCTGTGCATTAGAGCAATGGCAACTGCCCACCTATGTGGATTGAGGTACAGCAAAAGAAACGTGAATTAGAAACTAATTGTCCTTTGTTCACGGGAATGACTAACATTAGCACATTGCTGTCAGTCCACTATGTTTTAATTACAAGTATGTGCACAAAAATTTACTGCCAATAATGGGAACCCATTAAACTGAGATGACAAGATGTCTCAAGCTCATCTGCTTGTACTGATGAGACATACCAATCTTTAAAAAAGTGTCTCAGTAGTATATACCATCATTTGTAAGCATTCAAATGTATTGCAGAGATCATCACCATAAAAACAGACATCAGGAGAACAGTTTCTTACTGGGTCTAAAGTCAAATAAAATTTTGAATCAATAGAGCTTGCAATTTGAGCCCACAACATATATCCAGGTAGCATTTGTTACATCTACATTAAAATATTGAAAGGAAACTCTGTGATGTGAACATGCACACAAAACTCAAGCATTTAGAAGAGCCTGCCAGACTGATCCAACTTTTAAAGGAGGCCTGAAACCCAACAGGAGGGTTGCTTGCCCTAACTTGGGAAAGGATAAGTAGGACTGTGTATTTGCTAATCAAAGATGACAACCATAGGTGGATATTAGAGATAACTGCGACCTAAATGATGGTCACTAGAGCCAGGTCACCCAAACTCCTTGTATGGGACTGAAAAGCAAAATTCTGAGGCAAAACTGGGAAAAGTGAGAGTAGGGCTGCATCGCCCACACAAGCAGTCTGAACTTGATACGGAAGACAAGGGTAGGGTAACAGCATTCCTGTGTTCTGTTATGGCCCAAAAAGAAAAAAAAAAAAAAAAAGAAAAGCAGGGCTTCTGCAGCAAGTGGCAAGATTTGGGGAGCAAGGAGATAACCTTTCTGCCAGAGATGTGTTTAGATTTCGAGGTGGTCCTAATGCTGCTTTTGAAGCCATTTTGGTCAAGCAGTTTGTTTTTCCCAGGCCTTCCTCTTTCACTGGACTGCTTTTTAGAAGATAATGAAGAGCAAAAACAAATAGCAATTAAGTTCAGGTAAGACTAAATGTCTGACCCGAATCCACAAACACAAGGGATCTTTCAAGCTCAAGCTGGAAACTTCATACCTATGTCAATGGTCTCAGTATTGGTGCAAATGCCTGCTGAGATCATCTAACAGACTGAGACCACAGGTAACTGCGTAAAGAAAACAAGGTACCCTAAGGATGGAGTTAGGACTTTAACTCTGTGTTTTCTCGTTTCTGTTGGCTAAAAAAATGTGGTATTTCCTATGCCTATTGCATGGTCCTGAAAAGATCGATTATAACACAAACTTTTCCTAGTTCAATAAACAAACTGTTATACCCAGCTTTAACAACAGAAAAACCTCCATCTTTCAGGTGTTAACAGTTAAAGCAAAAGGTTAGGTCTTAAAAGTTGAGCTTATACCGTTCTATTTACTGTCATTTGCATAGATACAATGCAGGGGGGACTTTTCTTTCTGCTACAGGAAACAAGGAGATTACATCAAAGAGCACTGAAAGGTGTTCTGTAAGTTCACAGAGCAAGAAAACCCTTTGGTCTAGATATCTGGATGGAAATCTCATGAAAACAGGCTCTTCCATAACATTTCCAGTCATTTCTAATCCTAGCTGGCTCAGGAACATCAGAGTGATAACATTTCTCAAGTTATTTCAGTAGCCCTGGTTTTGGTCAAACGCAGGAAGCATGTAAACTTCACAAACAAACAGAAGTCTGACAGACAGAGGAAGCCTCAGAAAAAAGGCTTACTTCAGATTGAGTTCATCTATAGGTAATTTTTTTTTTATAATAATAATAAAGATGCTTTGTAGTTTCATCCCAGAATCACGGGATACCCAAAGGCCTAGTCTGTGCTTCAATTTTTAAACTATGCAATTCTGTAAGGCCAGAGCTCCCCACTGCAGCACTTAATTCTACTTTTTCAGCTGCTCTACCAATGTAAGACATTTTGTACTAGCATAGATTATATTGTTTCACTGAACCAAAATAAAACTCTATTTGGGGTAAGCTGCTGTAGTTGGAGGAAAGAAATATTTCAACACACACATAACTCCCTACCAGAAGGAAAAGAATGTGAATTGCATTTGCTCTTCTCAGTTTAGTGTGTCTGGGTTTTTTTTTGTTTGTTTTTGTTTTTTGTTTTTTGTTTTTTGTTTTTTTGTTTGTTTTGTTTGGTTTGGTTTTTGTTGTTGTTGTTTGTTTTTTATTTGTTTTTTTGTTTGTTGTTTTTATTTTGTTTGGTTTTTTACCATGATCCTTTCTCAAACAGCAGGGGTGCAGGAGGTGATGCTTTGTGTGCCTCCTCTCCTCTTTTCATATGTGCTATGAGTAACAGACTTTCAAGACCCTATCTCTGCTTATTGTTGTTTGATTTTATTCTTTTTCATGCCTAAATTGTCAGGTTTGAATTCAGTTCCTTCATAACATAATTTTATTCATTTCAGACTTTTCTGAAGCTTTGAAATCAATCCACTTGCTTCTCAGTGGAGTTTATGAAGCCCTAAGACCTGAAGACACTGGCAAGTATTAAACAAACAGTGAACTCTCTTCATCTTCCTTTATCAGAGAGCAGAGGTCAGTATGGCAGATGCTGTGACATCCAGTAGCAGCCACACTGAAACAATAATGACACCTTTTCTGTACTTTTGCCCACCAGTTTGCAATTTAATCTACAAATTATAGGACTACAAAGGAAAACAATGTGTCCAACTCACATCAGTCCAGTCAAGATAGCAGAAAATTCCTTACACAACATAATCTCGACAGCTTGTTCTTCACAGCAGTTTTCCCTGTACTTTTAAAAAGAACAAATTGCAGTCTTCAGCTCAGCAGCAAATTTGCAAATAATTTTACCAATCTAAATAAAGCTGAAGTGTTTGCCATTACTCAGTAGTATTGTTTGCTTGTCTCCTAGAATTGTTCAGTACAAGTAACAAAGCATTGCCAGGAGGAAGAATGCCACACAGGCCTCTGAGACACAAATATTCCAAAACCATGGAAGTTTGTATGAAGCCCCTTCATGGAAGTATGGAGATAGGAAAGTATTACAAAGGAGAAACACTGCTGGTTTGTGAGCAGAGCAGGAGACAGGGTGCATGGCTGTGGAAACTCCAAACCCCTTCAATTCCTCTTGGCTTCAGCAGAAACAGGTGGATCTAACCTGTAAGAAGGGCACCACTTTCTAGCCCATCACATCACTTTTCTATCTTTCATCCTTCAAGACCATCAAATCTCAAAGAGAGAAGGCTGTTGTGAAATAGAAGTGCTTAATGTTTGTGAGTCAGTTTGTAACCTTTGGATGAAAAGCACAGAACATTATTCCTAATTACAAGAATCTCTAGATCTTGAAAAATTCTCCAGCAAATCTTATGAACTGCCAGTGACAGAACATCTCCTTTCTTCAGTAGTGCCACATCCTATTCTTAAAGAAGTCCACAACACACCCTTCAGATCTGAGTAGCAGACTGAGTAAAACTGGCAAAAAGTCATAATATAAAATCTAATTAAGGGGATAGAGGGGGAGGTTTCAATTAAACTAGTTCTAAATGCAAGTTATAGACATATCTGTGTATATATATATATATATATATATAAATTCTGTTTACAAGTAATATACTTGGTACAAAGATATCAGCCACTCTCATGAGCAAAAGCATTTTTTGTAGTTTTGAGCTTATTGCCCATTTAAGATGGCATCAGAGTCATCTGACTCTTGAATGTCTAAGGATTCCTCAGAACAAAGAAACAGAAGGCAGAGTTTGGGAACTACCAGCTATAGGCAAACCATGTGCAAATAGAGAGATCTGAACCTAACACAAGTAAGCAAATTTTCCACTGGTACTTTGCTTTTAAAGTATAAACCATGAGACCAGTCATGCTTCTACAGCACATGCTTGAGATCTCGTCACACTTTTCCAACCTAGAAATCAAGCAAGAGAAGGAAACATGATCCCATTCCCCTCTGATGTACCTGTTCACTGCACAGAGGCTAAGGGGGACCTCTGAAAGATCAGTGCTTTGGTGCCAGCCATAGATATCCTCTTCTTGTTGCATCTCACAGGTTTTGATCCACACTCAAGCAAATTTCAGTATTAGGATGGTTATTCTCAAGCAGAATCACGGCTGAGTCCTACCCATCCACTGAGGCAGTTGGCTGGCCTCTGTGGCAGCCCTGGTCATTGCTGCCAGTCAGTGCTCCTGCTCGAAATGCTCGCAGCCAGGCACAGCCCCCTTTGCAAACAGTCCTTCCTTTTCACTCACTCTTGGTGGGTGCTTTCTGCTGGCAATGTTTGTGGCTGGCTCTTCTCGCTGTCCAGGGCTGGTGTTAGCTGCCCTGATAATTACTCTTAGCTAGTTGTTTCAACAAGGTTTGCTCCTAAGAAATCTTTCCCATCACCTATTTGCTGCTTTGCTTGTTAATTTGCTGGCTACTGCCCTAGTTTGCAGGAAAGGGTCTCACAACAACCCCTGCAGTGATCCAACATGCAAAATCCACAGACTTCTCACTTCAAAACCAGAGGATACCCTTCGTGCTTTCGTCCTCCGAAACTTAAGAACAGTCCAGCATGTTCTTTCTCCCGTAGGAAGAATGATACCCAATTTTCTATCTCTTTAAAAGAAATGGTCCCTAATACTGAAAAAACAAAATCAAATAATATTATCACTTCATCTTATTCCATTAGCCTCTTCCAGACTCACTCCTTTAACTTTTGAACAGATACTAACTGAGGGTACTTCTAACAGTAATAAGGATGCCTCCTCAGCCATTTAAGTCAGCAGACTTATACTATAAGTGTCATTACTAGCACTGGTCTTCGTGACTTAGCCTTGGTCAGTATTTTTTTATTGTTATGTTGTTTTTCTAATGATGCCATATTTTTCAGCAGAGCAACATCCTTAAATAAAGAGCATTATATGGTCTAAAACATTACTAGAATTATACACCTCTTGTTCAGATAACAGTTGAAGAGATTCTCTTAAGTGGGAGCTAAACTTCTTTTCCAGATTCAAAAATAGAGGCTTCCAGTGTATAACTAAACCATTTATGGATTAAAGATACAAAGCTTTCTTCCTTTCTAAGGTACAAGTCACTAGAGAGAGGACTCTCCAGTTGCTTCAGCTGAGCACCAGAACTTGTAATGGGAGTGTCTTATCTGTGAAAGAGATAGAAAAATAGAGAGAATTCTACATTGAATTTCACAGTCCATCTTAAAAAGCTAAACTTTCTGTCCAGACCACAAAAGGCAACAGAATGAATTACAGTAGAACTCTGTCTGGTTAGAGGCTACCAGTATGCAGAAAACATGTACATCACTATTGCTAACTAATCTGTCAGGTGTATCACGGAAAATCAAAGCTTATTACAACATGTTCAAATAAGGAGTTGACAAAAATGTTGAACAGTGTTAGACATGGGACAGCCCACTGGGGAATTTCCATGAGAAATACATCCATTTGGTAACATTTCCCCATCAACAAATACTTCTTGAAATCTGCCAGCTGGCCAACTTTTAATCCATTTAATGTGTGCTATACTGACATTTTAACTGCTGTGGTACTAAACCAAATGACTTTGTAGGAATATACCTATGCTAAATCTGAACTGTTATGTCTATTAACCTTTATGTGATCACCTCAAAAAACAAAATAGCAGAAAATCTTTTTTTCTCCAAATCATGTTGTTGTGGGCTGATCCTGACTGGATGCCAGGTGCCCACCAAGGCCACTCTATCACTCTCCTTCACAAGTGAGTAGGGGAGAGTAAATATAACAAAGGTTCGTGACTGAGATAAGGACCAGAAGAGATCACTCACCGAATACCGTAGTGAGCAAAATGTTGGTTTTGCTACTGTTTGGAAAGAGGAGTCTTTCCCCTGCTCCAGCCAGGGGTCTCTCCCACAGGAGACAGTTCTCCATGAACTTCTCCTGTGTGAGTCCGTCCCATGGGCTACAGTTCTTCACAAGCTGCTCCAGCGTGGGTCCCTTTCCACAGGATGCAGTTCTTCAGGATCAGCCCACTCCAGTGTGGTTTCCCTATGTGGACACAAGTCCTACCAGGAAACTTCACTAGTATGGGCTCCTCTCTCCAGAGATCCACAGATCCCTGCCAGGACTCTGCTCCACCACAATTTTCCCACAGGTCCACAGCCCTCTTCTGGGCATCCACTTGCTCCAGCATGGTTTCCTCCATGGGCCACAGGTGGATCTCTGCACTCCTCTCGACCTCTGTGGCTGCTGCCTCACCATGGGCTCCAGGGGAGTCTCAGGTCCAGCACCTGGAGCACCTCCTGCTTCTCTTTCTGCACTGACCTTGGTGTCTGCAGAGTTGTTCCTCTCACATATTCTCACTCTGCTCTTCTCTGGCTGCAATTACTTCTGCACAATAACTTTTTTTCCTTCTTGAATCTATTATCCCAGAGGTCTTACCACCATTTCTGAGGGGCTCGGCCTTGGCCAGCGGTGGGTCCATCCTGGAGCCAGCTGACATTGGCTTTATTGGGCATGGAGGAACCTTCTGGAAGCTTGTCACAGAATTCACCCCTGTAGCTCCCCTGCTACCAAAACCTGGCCATGCAAACCCAATGCACAAGTTTATTGGCATTAATCAATTCTATATTTTTAATTGATTAACCCCCTCCCTGCTTTATCTTTACATTTCCTGGAAGTGGAAGTTTCCTAGGTTAAATTTAAAACTGAAATACCAGAAAAATAGAAAAACTCTTTTAGAAGTGACAGAAGAGAAAAAAAGCATTGCCAGAATCTGTATATCAATCTTTACAGGGGATGCTAAAAAACAAAATCACTTTGTGTTCAAGATGGTTTAATAATAAGGAAACTAGTAATACTGCAGTCAGGGGACAAAGTTTTTCACTAAAAGGGCAGGAGGATTATGTTGTATTACTCTTTTGCTGGAGAAAGTGCCCTCATTCATTAGCTGTTCTATTTTTGGTATAAATTGAACCCCTGGTATTAATATGATTCAGATTTTTGATCTATGTTTAAATGACTTTTAAGCTGTCCACAAAAGATGATTTTTTTTTTCCAAAGACCAATTATTTCCAGCCCCGCTGCCATGGACAAGGAATGCCAGCCACTAGATCAAGGCCCCCTTCAGCCTGCCCTTGAACAGTTACAGATATGGGACATCCACATTGCTTCCCTGGGCAACCTGTTCCAATGCTTCAGCACCTTCTAAGTAAGGAATTTCGTCCTAATACTTAATATAAATCTACCCTCTTTTAGTTTAAAACCATTGCCCATTGTCCTGTCACTGTCTGCCCACATAAAAAGTTCCTCTTCCCCCTTTTCATAAGCCCTAGAGGTACTAGAAGGCTGCAATGAGATCTCCCTGAAGCCTTCTCCTCTCCAGGCTGAACAACTCCAGCTCTCTCAGCCTGTCTTTGTAGGAAAGGTGCTCCATTCCTCACATACTGAGCTCCTGGGCAGTGGTGGTGTCCCCCTGGGAAAAGTTTGTAGGAAGTCTGATGTAATATGAATCCAGAAAGGTGGAAATATTGATTTAGACTTTTCCTGTGAAGCATTAAATATTTATTTTGATTAATTTATGTTAATATCCTGTTTGAATATTAAATA
This sequence comes from Lophotriccus pileatus, assembly GCA_035583135.1. Taxonomy (NCBI): domain Eukaryota; kingdom Metazoa; phylum Chordata; class Aves; order Passeriformes; family Tyrannidae; genus Lophotriccus; species Lophotriccus pileatus. The sequence goes on along the minus strand of JAWWES010000081.1, from coordinate 138,867,877 downwards.
TTTTAATTAATTTAAAAATTAAGCAATGTTGCTGCATTTCAGGTATTATGGCCTTGACTTAGAGAATTTGTGAAAAATCACCATTTAAATGATTTACAGCTTTTTACAAAGTTATAGAAAAAAGAATGGTGGAGACAATGTTATAAACTTTTCTATATACAGTCCTAAGAGATTTGGACTGAAAATCTGTGCAGTTTCAGACTGCAATTCCTGCCAATGTCATTATTTGCCTTTTCTCCCCAGGAGATATTAATATCCTTAACAGCATATAAGAAACTGCATAATGAAGCAGGAGTTAATTCTGTTCTTATATAAATTTAGAATACAAATATTTTGTCTACTTATACAATTTTTTTTTCTGTATTCTTCTCAGGGCTTTTCAGTTATCAGATGTCTTCTGTAAGCTCCCGTTTCTGTTTTGGGATTCTCCCAGGAGGGAGAATCTGAAGCACTTTTGAAGCACAAAAAGAGATGCTGATATACTCAAAAAGACTGCAACTATTCCAGGTGGAGTGATAAGTGCAGAAAGTTTACATGTCTTTTCCAAGGACTAAACAGAATTCAAATATCATCTCCTGTAGGATTGTGATCCAATGAAAATCCTTTACCCATCATGCAAAAATGAGGTGTACTTGATAGAAGTGATCCCTGATAAAATTAATAAAAATATATGGATAATCTAACAAAAATCAAATAAATTTCTTATGATATGTAACAACACAAATAAGAGCTTTTCCTTTGCTTAAAAACAACTATTTTTTCCTTCCCAGATACGATACTAATGCTCCTGTTATGGACAATTAACATGGGAGATTCTAAATAATAAAAATTTATAAAAATAAAATAGTGAATGGGAAACCGACAAACTTTTACAGTGCATGTGATTTGTTGTCTGAGGAGTGAATATATATTTATAGTGCTAGAGGGTTATCAAGGGAAAATAGCCTGTCTTGTTGACACCTGATCAGAGGGATTCACATCAGACTGATAAAATGAAAGGGGGATCTTGTTAAAGCTGGAAGTTGATGGAATGTTTTGTTACTGATAGTCTCATTCTCAGCAAGACTAACAGTGTTTGTACAATCTAATTATAGGGGAAATTGGATACAAAATGTTATCATATCTTTAAATGGGGGACTCAGGATGAGTTAGTGGAAGTTTTAACAGGCTGGGCAGGAAAATGTTGATTAGTAGCACTTGTGTGACTTGGAAGGTTTGAACTCTTACAGTTAGGAAATAAAAACTTTAAAAATTGTTTAGCAGAAGGTGTAGAGTTCTCTGAAGCTGATAGTGCTTCCTTTTCTTTAGAAAATACTTAGGAGGAGCACTGAGCAAAGATGGGCAGAGGGAGCAGTGTGAGCAGACCCAGGGAGCAAACCCAGGGAGCAGCCCAAAGCGTTTCCAGCTCTGGCTCCCATCCTGTCCTTGGGGGAGCCACCTTGGAGCTGTTTGCCTCACCTCTGGAGCCTTGCTGGGACCTCAGGCACCATCCTGGATGTCAGAGTCAGAAAGCTCAGTGGTGAAAATGGTCACTCACATAGAGAACACCCAGCTAAAGCACAATAATCTGCAGAAACCCAGACATTTGGTGATACCTCAGGCATCCAGGCAGTTCAAGGAGATATGATTTAGGTGATATTTCATTCAAAGGGCGGGGAAAACCAGACAAATGGCTACCAGCTCCAACTTCAAGTACTACAGCCTCGTTTCCAGTATTTTGGCCTCCCTGCCTCCCTGAGACCTTCTGCGTCCCATCCAGCTGGTTAGATCCACCTGGGACACACTGAGAAGTTGCACAGTGTGTGTTGGTCAGGATGTGGGAGCTGGGAGTAGGATGGAGTGCCATACTGAACCCAGAGCAAGCCCTCTTGGAAGGGAGTGCTGCCTGCATGCCACCCAGCTCTGACCTCATCCCAGGCTATATATCCTATAATCAAGTAAAGGAGACCTTGTCATCTGAGAGAGCAGAAATTTGAGAGGTTTGAGGAAGAACAAAAGATCCAGTGCTGGGCTTGGCAGGTAACTCTGGAGGCTCTACATCCTCCTGAAATGTTGCCTCTTTACCAGAGAGGGTCAGGGCTGTCTCCTCTGGTCTCTGGTAGCGTGGTGGGGTTCATGAACATGGTAGAGGTGGACCCATCCCATGAGCACTCACACAGCACCATTGAGCCAGAGTAAAACCTTTCAGTGCTTCACTGCAGGCTGACCTCTAGGTCTGTCAAGTCTGCTTGACACCTGGATCCATAGGAATGGGACTCTGCCTCTTTCTCTGGGCAAACCCTCCTCTGGTTGTGTTTGATCGGGCCCACAGTCATTGTGCAGCAGTGGTGACAATGTTATTGTTGTCTGACCAGAGGAATTGTAACTGCTGTGTCAGTCTAACCCTTTGTAGATGAGGTCAAGATATTATGGTGATAAAAGCATTTGAGGTTGTGGGAGAACATAGATATATACACACATACATATATATGTGTGTGTGCATGTGCATATATATATATATATATATATATGTATGTATGTGTGTATATACAGGCATATAAGTTGATTTCAAAGACCACCTAAGTCAGTGGGGACTTTCTTATTCATTATCATTAGCTTTAGCTTAAACCCTGTGGGACTGACACTTAGGGGAGCTAGCAACTGGGCAGGGACTCCAGAGACCAGTTTACACAGTTTTTTCCATTTGCCTCTTGATGACCTCAGTCACCTCTCCCTATGACTCAATTTCCCCATCTGCAATGGGGGTAGCAAGCCTGACCTTCCTTGGAGAAGGATGAAAATCTACAAACAAAAAAGGTGAGATGATCTGGCTATTCTTACTTTGCACCTAGCAATAAAGTAAGAAGTTAAAAACAAAAGGAGAAACTTAATCCATTCGAGTAAGAAGATGAGAAACTTAATCCATTTGAGTAAATGTGTTTACTTCTGGTGGGGAAGCTGAGCTCTCAGAAGAATTTATTTGCTATTAGCAGAAAATCTCTCATCAGCAGCTGCAGAGATTAGTAATCTGCAGCTACTCGGAACTAAAACCTATACTGTCTGCATTCAGAGTGTGTCATTATCAAACTCCCGTTAATCACTCAGTGGAACGGTGGTGGCAAAGGCTGATTCTCAGCCTCAGACCCTGCCTTTGGTGAACATAAAAGCAACTCTCCTTTGCTGCTCCTGCAGGAAGCAGCTTGAGACAGGGCTCAGCTAGAAATCAAGCTGGAAAAAGAAGTCTGGGCTCTAATCTAATCAATGGAAACTCTCCTCACCTCTACAAAGCCAGGGTTTAGCCCTGTATCCAAAAATAAATATCAAGGATTTTCCAGTGCGTATCTGTAACTTTTAAGAACAAGCCTGGATGGGCTTCCTCCCAGCAGCAGCAGCCAGCACCAGTCTTAGCAGCAGCATTTAAGAGTGTCTCCTCCATCGGAACATTGTATGGAATATGCTTACCAAGGCTTGGAGCTATCAAACTCTTTCAATCGTATCACAGAGCTACTGACCTCACAAGCATATTCAAGAACATTGTTTAGCTATGGCCAAGAGTTGCTTTTCTGGAGGGTGTTTTGGAAGATAGTGCAGCCACATGCTTTGAATAACTAAATCAAGTTAATCTCACGTGTTCAATTATATTTTCATTGGTTTCTACAGCTGCTGAGACAGTGCAGGGCAGGACACAAGCTCCAGTCACATAGCTAGAAATACAGAGAAAGACACAGATTCAGTAATATCCCAGCTCCCCACAATCCAGTAAGAGAAGTCTTTTGACACATGAATCTTCTATTAACCACATTTTTGGAACCAGGCTGAGGGTTGTGGAGGGTTTTGTGTTTGCTTGATAAATTTACAATAGGATTTCACTGGCCTTCTGCTCTGCGTTTATCTGGGTCTCACTTCCAGTTGAGTATTCAAGCAACACCCTTGGGCTCTGACTACATGAGAACCAAAATTGCTGAACTGAAATGGTTAAAATTTGCACATCTTGCCTAGGAGTCAATGAATCCTTGGAGATAAGTAAGGAAGTTTTATCACTGAGGTGGTATCGACACTCACACTGGCCAAAGCATCAAAGTGAATTTCCGTGTGTTACCAGTAAATGCTGAAATTTGGGGTGACTTTTTCTGTCATGGACAGAAATGCAAAACATGGCTGTTTGTGTAAACCAGGACACACCCTAAAATACTCAGCAGCCCTCTGTTACCAGCAGAGGCGAGGTCCAGAGAAGGACACATGTCACTAAAGGTCAGTGAGCAGGAAAACGTCAATGCAAATTAAAAGCTTCAGAAGGAAGGTGACAGCAGGGTTTGGGAAATGTGAGAGGAAGGGTGGGCATCAGAGATGCAAGTCACCAAGGCTGACCTCAGATCATGAAAGGAAAAATCATCACAAATGCCAGTAATGAAAGCAGATGGGGATGTGGCATAACACTGGCTTCCCAATACATCATTGACTAATAAAATGACCAATAACATAATGATGCTTTTCACCACAAAAATCTACAAGTGTCTAAAGACTTCAAAGATAGTAAACTCACTTTGTAGATGAAAAATATTGATGAATAACTCAGTTAAGAGCCCCATAACCCACTACTCAAACTTAGAGCTTCTCGCCCCAAGCTACATAATTAATTGCTGTAGTGTATTGTGAAACGTCCTTATTTCAATCAGGGGATATTTTCTTCTCCAGTTACAGTAGTAGTAATCACGGCTTTGTCTTCTTTATGAAGATGTGTCAATCACAAATGGTGGAGCAGAAAAGGAACACACCCAATGTATGCCAGCAAAAATAACAGTAAGATTTAACCATTTTGTAAGTATTCCTTTTTGAAATAAATAAACAAAATTGAAAAGGTAAGTGGCTTGTGTTGCAACCTTTTTTGTACAAGGCTTTACACTGCTTTTTCGTCTTTAAAAAGAAAAGCATTGGTTACATGAAAAAAAATAAAATAGTTTTCCCTGCCTTTTAGCCACAGATGTAAGCCACATGAAACACTACAAAATTGTCAAATGTTGATGCAATTGCTGATCATAGTTGTGTTGGTCATTTTAAGGAAACAGACCCACAACTTTGATTTGAAGTCACTGAATCAGCCCAATCTAAACACAGATTCAGCCTTTGTCGCTTTATGGTGGAAGTGTAGCTCAGGAAGCCACCTCAATAAATTTGCCTATTCATTCATTTGGCATTTATGAATGAAAACCAGACATCTGGGTTGTAGGTTACAGTGGAGCGGTTTGGTGCTTTTATTCTGAACAGAATACAACTTTTTCGACTGTGAATATTTATGTGATTTTATACAGACTGAGGTCATTCAGATTGGGTCAGGGCATCCTGAATTTGTCTGTAAGCTGACCAACATAAAATTAGAGAGATTCAAGACCACATTCTCGTATCTTTCCGTGGTATTTTATGCAGATAAATATCTCCTAAGAGAAGGACAGACACCTTCTACAGAATTGCAATATCTTTTACTAAGTACAGAAGCTGTGATTCTAACAGTCTGGCTTAGTTTACAGAAAATTATGAATTGTATGTTATTGTTCAGTTATTTATTTCACTGATGTCAGATATTTTATTTTTTTATTTTTGATATCTGAATTTAAACCCACATCTGTTTAACAACAGACAGCTACTTTCTTTCAAGTTGTCTGTTCATTAAAATTTCACCATATTGTGCAAGTTATGGTGTATTTCACACAAAAAAAGACAAGCTCTATCTGTTTGTACAAGAGAAGAGCTATTCAGGTACGTGAAAGGGCTTATCTGAAAAATACAAACATTAACCCCTAACTAGACTCCTTCATATCATCTCCTTGTGTATTTGAATACATATTTACAGAGGGATACCTCTTTCAGCTGATCTTTTCTTCCCTTCCCATTGCTCTAACTTGAAACCAGCCAGTGTTCAGCCTGACCATTTTCACCTGGGAAACAGGAAATAAGTCAGAGACTTCTCAGCTGTGCCCCACTGGCATTTATGAATATCAAAGATTTTATATAATAATTATGCAGCATTTTAGCTGTAGTGGTCACTCTTAATGAAGCAGATTTGGACTGCTGTGAAAGCCAAGGCTGCGGGTATGAAGATAAGCTTTTTCTCACTTAGCTACCTAAGAATTACGCATTTTCTTTAAATGATCACCCAAGATTTCTCATGAAACACTCATCCAAACCACCTTAGGAAGGGATGAACAATTGTCAGTGTCTACAGTTCTCTGTTGAAAAGCGAGAGAGAATTTAAGTGACTGTCTTGGGCTCAATATTTAATACTCAGATATACAAAGTTAGGAGAGATGAACTCAAGAATGAGAAGTAAATGCAAAATTACTTTGCAGCTTTTGAAATTATGACTGTACGAGTAGTACGAAAGAGATTTGCCAAGATGTAGACTAAAAAAGCTATCACTCTGCTGTAAATCTGTATCTAAAAAGTGTTAGAGCCAAAAATCTAAGACAAGATGTTAAAAATAGGTGTGAGGGTGTAAATTTAGGTATCTAAAAAACTGGTAAGGATTTTTTTTAAGTGTGTTTACTGAGCAGAGCCATATGGGCTCAAGGGAAACTACTAGCTTTTGGTGTTCTTGAAATGAATCCGTGTGTTGAAAGCTTTAAACTGACAGAAAAATCTATTTTATGCCATTACTATTGTTATAATTAATTTTTGCCTAAAGCTTTTTTTATTGTCACATAAGTCAACAACAAGAAGATCCAATTTGTTGCCTTTTTTATGTTAGTATCAAAGGGAAGGATTAAGATGTCCTGAAACTTTGCCTTAGGTGGGACATACAGAGTCAAGCACTCCAGCCCAGGTGTTCATGTTTACAATTGGACAGGCAATTTCCCAGCATAATTACACTGCCAAGGAACAAAACTTCACCAAGTAACTCACTTGCATCTGCTCAGAAACACCCCAGCTGGCAATGATCATAACTTAATTTTGCTCATATTCATCTGCAGACTCTCAACTCTGCGAGAATCTTCAGGAGCACCTGGAACAAGTAAGTGTGCCCTAAACAGGCCTAATAAATGCTGATAGCAAGGGTGGGCATTACCTGGAGGGCAGTTAGTGTAAGTGGGATAGGCCCTGTCTCACCCAATCTCTTGAGTAACACCAGAGATTTCACTTGAAAATTTCAGGAATCAGAATGGATGGTTTTTGTCTGCTTCCAGCCAGTGATGCAGAACAGCCCCCACAAGGAAGAACACAAAACAGGTTAAATGTGTGTACCAGAGAATCAGAGAACAACATAACTAAAAAGCTTGGAAAAGACCTCTAAGATCGTTGGGTCCAACTGTACCTCTGTGGGCATATACCTGTGTGTGAGTGGTAGCATTTATGTTCTGTGTGGAACTGGACTGATGTTTAGAGGTGTTTTTCTGGGCTTCTTCCTAGGGAAAAGGGCAAGAAGAGGATGAAGAAACACATTCAGTGCTGTTTAGTTACCAAGTTATTAAAAATGGTAGATCTACCCCAGTAGACGGTAAATGCCCGACCCAGGAAGCATCACTTATATCAAAACTGCTTCTTAAAGCACGAATCTGGAAATACCTTGAAAGATGGAGACTCCTAGAGAGCCTTTTGGTCTTATCATGTATACAGAGAATACATAATTACAGAGAGCAGTATTTTTCTGTTATTGATACTACTAAAGGCTTGGACCTGTTGAATCATAGCCAGTGACAGGAACCAGCCTAACACATATGATAAAACCCTGCACTACAAGAAAAACACCAAGACAACAAGCACCACATTCTTCGGACTAAAAATTAAAAATAAAATATAAAAGGTTAGAGGGGGAGAGAGATTTGCCACCTCCTAAAAAGATTTTTAAATCAAAGGGGGATACTGTGATTAGATTATGGCCCCAGAATGACAACAACTCGAGTTTCTCTTTGAACTCGCAGAGGCTCCCAGGACGAAGTGGTGTTCAAAGACAATTCCTTTGCATGAATAATATGGGGGAGGGTTTAATTACCACCTCCTCCTCTCATTCTTCATCTTCTCTAGCCAGAAAGCTCAGGTTTCAGCAGTTTTGTTTCTCACTGACGCTGTGGCAGACTGGGGGAAGGGAGAGAAGGGTGGAAATACTACAAGGCTGGGAAAAAAGGGAAGCAGCCAGTGAGCTGTAGCAAAAAGGACAAAAAAAGAAAAGAAAAGAGCACTGCCTCATTCGTTTAAAAACCAGTTAAAAAAAAAAAAAAAAAGGGAAAGAAAAAAAAAAGAAAAGAAAGCAAGCACCATCCCACTTGATATTGTAAATCTCTGGACAGGGGAGTGTCAGAAATCACAAGTCTTGTGCAAAATAATCCTATGGCTCAAAACTCATCTCACGCAGAGGTGTTACATTATAGCTGCATGTGAACTCTGGTATATACTGAACAGAGCTGTTTCAAAGCTGGTTTCACTCTGGCTAAATCAGCTTAAACAGAGTTACAACAGACCCAGACCAAGAAGCAGTAAATCCTAATGTTCCCCTGTGTAAATAAAGACTGAATTTATGTTGCCTTTGCATTTATGTTGTCACTTATCTCCTTTTTAATGGATGCAATATTAAGCACAGCTAATCTTATTGGCCAATAACACGGAACAAAGAGAGAAGTGTGAATCTGCTTTTTACAGATTTCAAATCTTTTCAAAATACGGTTGATTTGAGCTCATATAATATAATATGTATAATAGCTTATACATGAGGTCAGAAATGCTCTTGGTTAATATTATTAATAGTTTACAATCAGTCATGCTATCACTTGCCTCTGCAGACCTCTTTAAATATCTGCAATAAGAGTGCCCTCTCTGGACAGAGAAGTAAGCTCTCCACACATATTGTAGAGAAATGGGTCTGCCTGTGTTTCCTTACTCCGAATGGCTCAAAGCTTTCTCTCTGACACTCGGTGGAGAATCACCTCTTGCTGTTCTCTGCCCAGCTCCTTTGCCAGCTGAGGGTCTCTCCAATGAGGTGTCCCCCGACGTAGGAGCCACACTCCCTGACGTGAACTTTCCCTCTCCAGGGCTCTGCTCTGAGTCAGCTGGAACCAATTACTGTGTTGTGCAAAGCTCGTTAGGCAATAACAGCTGCGTGAGGAGCAGATTCCTCCCAGGTTGCTCCACTTCCAGCGGTTTCTGACTAACTATCCCTGTTCGTGCCAGGTGTCGATGGGACACCCCACTGTGATGGAAAGGCTTCCTTTGCTGTCCTCCAGCCTCTATCTTGGATGGAGGTGAAAGGCAGCAGAGCAGGCAGTTAGAGTGAACTTCACTGGGTCCACCCAACCCAAGGGCACCTAAGGACACCTGGTACCAGCAGGAAAGGATCACAGCATGCCTGATGTCTGCAGTAGCAAGTAGAAGCAGCCTAGAATGTGAAGAACACTCTCAGAACCTCAGTCTGAGCTCAGGTTTCCACATCCCCCCTTCTCCTGGGCTAAACAGCAATGGCCTGTCCTAGAAAAGTGCTCTGGAAGCTCTGCCTATCAAGCAGAGGTCATATGAAAGACTCAGCACAGGGTCATAGAAGCTTTTGGCCAGTGCTCCACAAAGTGCTGCAGCCCATCTACACTGTGGGAAATGCTCCCCCAAACCTCCAAGACTTACCCAGAGAACTACGTAGGTCAAGTTAGAGGCAGCCCCAAAGGTGCTCATACAGTCAAGAAACATGGGCAGAATGAGAACTGACATTAAGTGTGGTCTCAGGGCTATTTATACTCTGTAGAGGGGGCCTGTGAGCCCCTTTTGTGCTGTGTACAACAAGACGAGCCTAACCCTGCCCCACACAAGGTGCTGTTTGGGTGATTATCTCTAGCAAGAGGGTAAGAGGGAAGTGAGAAATATTCAGTGAGGCTGCTGGTTTCTGCAGGAAGAGAGGAATAAACAAAGTAAAAAAAAAAAATTAAGAAAACCCTTTTAGATTTTACTTTAATGAAATATTCCTCTCTGTTTCTGAGGAAAAAAAAACGGAGATGAGCTAGTGTAACACATCACCATGAACTAGCTCTACCCACCTCCACACCCTGGGGGATTTGATTGCTGACTTGCGTTTACCGAAACAGTGCCCAGCTGAGGGGTTTGATCAGACACGCAGAAGATGACAAAACAAATGAAACCAGAGGAGATGGAAGTTCCCAGTAGCAGATGCACGATAAGGATTCAGAGCACTCTGCAGCCCTGCCCTCCCTGCTGAGGCCAGCTCAAGCAGCCCACACAACTGCTGAACCGTTTTGGGGAAGACCAGCTCCTGGAAAAGATAAAGAAAGACATGGACAGATCATCCAAGATTAATGATGGAAAAAAAGTGAAAATACTTGTAAGAGGAAGTTTTCACTATGCCAGAATCATTATTAATCCCCTGCAACTCCCTGTGACTAAGAGTTGTTAAACTTCATTGGCATTTAAAAATGTAGATATTCTATTACGCAGGAAAAATCAGCTAAGACATTGGGTTATGAGAAGGAGATTAACTGCAATGGGCATTTTTTATTCATTTTTAAGAGTACTTTTTCAAAAGTGCTTTTTACTGTGTCTGTTTAATTAGTGAATAGCAAGTTGTTGTCACCCCCACTATTTTAACTTTTTTTGTTTGTTTGTTTGTTGTTTTTAACTCCCATGTCAGTTTCTATGAAATTAATGAAAGCAATAGAGAAATTTCAAAAATATTAATGTATTTCAAGCACTAGGTGAAAAAGTGTCCAAAAGAAGACCAAAATCTATTTCTTCATGGAGAGCAACATGGGCACAACCCTTAGTAGATATCACAGAAGCAAAACTTGACAGAAAGCAAATCTTGATGGTCACAGCATCACTAGCTTTGATATTACATTTGAAATTATAGAACTTTCTTTTTCACTTTTTCATAATGTTTTCTCTTCAGGGTCTTTTTCACAGGTAAATCTAATGTAGCATCTTTGTCTTTCATTGCTTTGTACAGCACATCATTTTTTGAGCAACACGAGACCTTGAAAAATCTGTACAAAGCAAGACTGGCATTCAGGTTTCCAAGCTGTTCAGCTATACATGGAGACCATGGAGAAAAGGATCAAGTCTTTTGCTTAAGAGGGACAATATGATGGTAGGCACTATGAGGCTACTTGTACACTCACCCCAAATTCAGGTGTTCCCAGCAGCTCCCAGCTGAAAGAGAGCTGCTTTTGAGCTGTACGTGGCTGTCAAAGCACCAGCACATGGAAAACCCTTTGCAGTGCTGGGGTTGGTGATGGACAAAAGGTAAGAGAGGCAAAGGGCTGAAAAGTCCCTTTGAGGTCACAGACACCCATACATGAGTTAACATCACTCTTAGCCTCCTCAGTTCTTGTGTGCACCAGTAAAATCCCTTTGAACATGCATGTGGAGCATTCTGATGTCTTTGGTACCTCCTATGCAGAACACATGATAGTGCCTCCTGAATCTTCAAGCTTGCCTTAAGCTTACACTGCTTGTCTGAAATTGGGTAAAGGGGTGTAAATTCACCTCTTGCAAAGCAAACACTGCCAAGTTCACTGAAATATGGGGCCTTTTACTTTCTTCCGTAAGATCGGCTCTAGAGCAGCTAAGCAAGCTCAAAGGCAGGATACAAGATAAAGGCAGCTTTGAGAAGAAGGATTTCAAGTTTTGTTTTTCCACTGCTCTGTTCTAAAAATAACAATCAAACCTCAGGAAGGGTGAGGTGGCACCCTGTTGTCACGGACTGGGAATGTTGGTGCACAGATGCTATGGAAGTATCACTAGCTGGGGCCTGGACTTGAGCTCAAGCATGGTAAGTTCCTCAGGAATGGCTCTGTACTTCCCAAGGAAGCAGTAAAAATGTTATAGGTGTCTGTAATGACCGGTGTTTGCCTGCCTTCACAAATCAGCTCAATACTTTCACCCACATTTCTTGTATATAAGAAATAACATCCCTATTTTTTCCATTGTTATGTGGAATTGTAACTAAATGATGGATAACAATTCCTGCTGTCCTGAGTGCCAGGAGAGAGAAAGCCTTGGTACTCCATCAGCAAGGGACACCAGAGAGTGAATCTAGGGAATAAACAGCAGCTGCTGTTCCAGAGCACAAGGAGGAAGCAGGCTGCAGGTTCAAAGGACCCCACAGATGTGTCTGGAAAGGAAATGGGGAAAGAAGTGTCTGTTAGCTGTCACTTCCCTTGGAGCAGAATGCAAAGGGTATTGGCAAAATTTTCTCCTGTTCTTTCAAGAACAGAGATTTATGAGAAACTGGCCACTAATTTAGTTCTGCTTTTCCCATGATTTCTCTGTCTCCACTCAGGATGCGTCTCCTTCCAGCAAGGAGTACAACTACACAGATGAAGAAAGCCCCTGATCTTCAAAGGGCTGCAGCACATTGCCATAATGCCATCATAGCAAGACTTAACCCCATCTATACAGGCAAGATCAAACAGTATCCTGCAGAGTCAGGATGCTATTGCATTACAACATGACTCTTCCCCGTGACAGATTTGGCCAAAAGCCAGGCAATGAAATGGTTCTGCTCAGAGCGAATGGACTTGGAGTCTTAGACGGCAGTAAGAGATTTATGCTGCTGCTGTTGCTGTTGATCTCTGATATACTCACATCAGAAATCAAAGCAAGACACTGTTCCCCAGCATTACAGACTTAACCAGCCATCTGCAAACCAATGGTATGAACTTTGTGCTTTGTGTGTCATCACCAGAGCTAAACATCTTGCATTTTATTTTCACAAAATATGCACATCGAGTTAATTAATCATTAATAATAATAATTAATACAGTTAATATTAATCTCCAGATAATGTGGCATTTTTTACCACTTTTCACAGAACAGGAGTGTTTGCAAAATCACTGTTTAAATAATGGTTTAGTGGTGCACTTGGCAGTGCTAGGTTAACAGCTGGACTTAGAGGTCTTTTCTAACCTGAATGATTCTATTCTATGGTTATGCTAAACTGTGTGTTTGCTTGCACAGCCCCTTGTGTGAGATGCAGTGGATTACTACAAAAGGTTAATAAAATCGGTAGTGTAAGCTATGCTTAACATCTAGAAAAAGGCACATGACAGGAGCACTGAAGATATTTTATTAGCCAGATCACTGTGCATCCTCCAGCCACAATGGGGGATAAATCACTCACTGAAACACAGGAAGATGTAATGGGGGATTAAATTTTTTTAGCCATGATGCTCCTTGAAGAGTCAGTCCACATCATAACACAACAGCTCTGAATTACTGTAGGAAGATGCTGTCCCTCGCTGATCATCTGGAAAGGTCTTGGAAAAACCGTACAGCCTTCACACACACTCCTCTCCTGCCCAGAGGAGCTGTTTCCAGCTTGGGGGGGTCAGAGACACAGTAGCCTGTAGCCCCCAGTGGGGACAGTGGGTAGCAAGGCTCACAGCTCTCCCTGACAGAGGAACATGGACATTCACACATCTTCTCATTACTTCCATGAAATCTACCTGGAGAATTTCCCCTTCCTGGCAGTGGAAAGACTTCTCCCCACCATAGCACCATAGGGTGGGTGGTTAATGTCACTTTGGAGCGTAGCGAGCAGCAGCAGGAAAGGCTGAACTCTACATCGGGGCACATTATCACTGCCAAATCTCTGTTGATTCACTGGCAGTTCTGATATGTCACCTACTCCTGTGGCTCTGGTCAGGGAAAAAACCCCTCATCGTCAAGCCTTCAATCTGACAACAGGCATGTAAGAGCAGTGTCTTTGAAATCTGCCCTCATAACCAGAACCAAAACCAGCACTTTCAGTTAAAGATTAGGAGAGCCAGTTGAATCAGCAGGCTCTACAGCCTGCCCCTGCTTGCATTTGCTTTGTTATCAGCACATACATTCAAATGCATATTGGCAAAAGGGTTGTGGCAGCCCAGCCTCCTCTTCCCCCTCCTCCCATCCCTTGTAAATCGTGGGGGAAAGCAAGAAAGTGTTTGCCTGTGATGAGATCTCTGCCTACTTTGAGTGCAAGCTGCTGAAGATCATTAGTACTCTCTGATACTCCTTATTTGTAAGCAGCCCTGCTCTCTTCAGGTTCATTTCCTGCTCCACAATGCAACGCTGCCAGATATTTTCACACACTCTGGGTGTTGTGTAAGAGGGGGCAAAAATCTTTGGCAACTAAGTGACTGCCTGACCATCTAATAACCCAAAGAGCTCAGCTGTTGTATGCAGCAACCCAGCCTTCAAACCAGACCACGTGCCAAGAAAATCCATGAAGGCCAGAGAGCTCCACAAAGTGGGACCTGCACCCTTCGCACAGCCTGATAGTATATAGCAGGCAGTAAAAAATATGGGACTCCTGGGGCAGGAATTGATTGTTAGTGTTGTCACATAAGGTGATGCTGTGGACTCATGTGCTGAGTCCCCATCTTCAGATGCACCCTTCCTTGGTAAGGTCAGCCACATTACCACACAGCCACACTGCTTGGCAGCCAGCTGGGAGGTGCACAACACCACTCAAGCGTTAGGTCCACTTCTGATTTCTAGCTACTTTTGATGGAGAATGTGTCAGTAACTCAGAGCTGCTGCTCTGATATGGGATTTCCAGAGAAATGAACAGACGATACATGTGCCCTTCGATTTCTGGCAAATTTTCATACAACATGGGCAGAAAATGGGCCTCTAAGTTGTGTGAGTGCAGCTGCATCCCATGAAGTCTCCTGAGGCAGCTGTACTCAGAAGCCTACAGGATGTGACCCATCTCTCACCAAGCTAGTGGTGGTAGGGAGGGGCTGTCAGTTTAGTAGTGTTCAGCATCCTACCACTGATCTGCAACACGAATCGTGTTTTTGGGAAGTGAGCAAGATACCATGTAATTAATTAGGTAAAGTGCTAACTTTGGATGAACTGTTTGGTAAATACCAGCAGCAGACAAAAGAGCACCCTAAAAATTAATATAAGGAGTGTCCTGTCCTCCTGCCTGAATTTCATACACTCTAGGGAAGTCTCACTCATTCTTTCTATTTCAGTTAATGAAAATTTCGTTTCAAAGAAAATTGAAATGCAATGAAAATGTATATTTAATTTCAATTATTTTTAAAATTATTATTATAAACAAGCACCCTATAGGGTGCCTGTGTCTTTGTTCCCGTGTGGTGGCTGAGGATGACTACACTGCCTCTGTTGGCATCACTCTTGGGAGGACAACTCCAACCACCAGGCTGTCAGAGGCCAAGGCAATGCTGCAAGCAGGCTAGGACTGGCTGCACCACTTCGCTGCATGCCCAAGCATCAGGGAGGTTAACAAAAGCAACTACCTCCAACCAGTTGTGGAAGTTTCTAAAAGACACTATGATGGTGTGTGTAAAAACCATTATTCTGTCCAGTTTCTCCATCTGAAGGTGTCTGAGAATGTACAGGAGAATGTTCCCATTCTGTGAGCACCCCATTGGAGGTGAGAGCCCAGGCATTGTTCCAGATGGGGACCTTGTCCCCTTCAGGGATAGTCAGACTCTCCAGACTGGTCAGGATCAGCCCCACCAGGAGCTTGGCAGCAGTGAAACAGCGTGGATTAACATGTGCCAACCTTGAGCTGCCTGGCTCTGGTCAGTCTAGTTCACCAGTAAAGTCATTGTTTATAGACCTATCTTTGATTGCACGTGCTTTTTGTTTCATGTGGTGTTATCTATGAATCCTACACAGAATATAATGCTTCTACTTAAAATTAACATTGAGACATTCTAAACTGGACTCTCACTACTGCCACATTAGACTATAGGCATGTGATTAAGTAATTTCTCTTAAATTAGATTTCACAAAAGAAACCTCTAACTGACCCGCTTTGCCTTCTGCTCCATGCTGGTTGCACATTAAAACTCATTACTTCAAAGCATCCTGACAGGCATTTGTGCTGATAGTCACAGTCCATTCTAGCCAAGAGTTCTGGACACATTCAAATGTGCATGACTTGTTTCTAGTCTGAACCAACCTCTACTTAACTTCTAACTGTTGCTTTGAGTTATGACTTTCTCTGTTATATTAAAGAGAAATTGTTGCAAGAGTGATTTCATTTTAAAGACCAATGTTTTTCTCTGGACCCTATAAAGCTTTGCATATAAATAATCTTGGATTTAAATACCCAGAACACTGGAAGCCTCTAAAATGATTCTACATATGGTGAAAACAACCACAGTGTTAAGTCTGTCTGCATCCAATCTTTGTGAACCTTAAACTGCCCATGACATTTATATTAAAATCTGTAAGTGGATTCTCAGTTGCCATAAAGTCATAATTTAGGTCATGATCCTGCTGTCACTTGCACCCATATTGGTTTCTGTAATTCTCCCACTTCCAGCAGAATCTGCTGCATGTGGAAACAGGTGTGGAACACACCTGACATGTCAGTCTGGTTGTTAATAGTTTCATGGAGTCTAGGGGTAGAAAGAACTGCTAGATCACTTTGTTCAACATCCCTGTTATGGAAATTCACTCAGTTATTCTTGTACTGGGTTGAATAAATTGCACTGAACTAAAATGTAGCTTCCAAAAAGGCCTCCAGAGGATTTCAAAACATAGGAATCCACCACTTCCTTCATCATTCAGATAACTGTTTAAAGAAAGCTTGCTACTAAACTATGCCTTCTATCTAGCATGAATACATCTACCTTCCTCTTTTAATTTTTCACTGTTACACGACAAAGAACCTTATTTTCTCTCTCATTTTCTTACTGTGAAGGTAACTATGCATTGCAAAGTGTTCAATTCATGCTTTTCTTTTTGATAAGCTCTACACAGTAGCTGATCTGTAGTAAAAGAGCCTGTATAAATCCTTACCTGAGGGATGATGCGAGATAAGAGCCCTCACGTTCACTGAGGGACCACCTCCGCTCTTGTTTTCCTGGCAACTCAGCTGTTTAGGGTAATCCTGCTGTCAGCTACCACTGGCTGCTTCTTTCCACCCAAGAGAAGCACTGTCCCCTGCACAGCCAGTTCACAAGTGCACAGAGGAGATGGCTCAGCTCTACCTTCAAAATGGGTCACTGAAGGGATCAGTGAAGCACTGCAAACTCTGCTGGTCCAAGGGAGGGAGTAGACTGACATGTGTGTACGTGTGTGTGGTGTATGTTGGAGGCAAGAATTCACATACTTAAGAGTGATAGAGAAGAAAAGCGGGGGGAAATGCACATGGAGCCATTCCCTCAAGGTAAAAGTGAGTCCTCAATGATTGCTAAAGAGTGGCTTACATGCCATCAATTCATCCACTAATTTGATCTTCAGTAATCATTTTATACAACCATAGCCTATGCCAAACTCCCCCAAAAATATATTTTGTCTGACCTCTGTCAAACACACCCATCATCTCATTAAAAAATTGTTAGGTTAGTAAATTAAGATTATTCTCCTACAGCTGGTGATAATCTATGCCTGTGGACAGTGACAGCCAAGAACTCCCTTTTCCTCATTACTTGTGATTATAAATCACAATTAGAAAGCAGAATCGTTTGATAATGGTAACCATGTAGATGTAACATAACATATACACGTAGATGTGATATAGTTCTAATGAAACACATCTACATCTGGTTTCTATAGCATTGCGTAGATTGGCATTAATCATATCCTCCTACTTTTAATTCCTTCCTGGTAGGGAAACCTAACTAACCAACGTACATCCCGCTTGCCCTGACAGCATGATCACACTCCATGAGGTATGGCTGAGAAGGAAATAGCTGTGGAGATGAGAGACTCACCATTCCCATTATGTCATTTTCTAAAGAAAAATTTTGGTGTGATTTAAGTGTTGCTATTGATGCACGAAGATTTGTGCCTCACCAGGCTCTGTCTCCTGATCGCTGTTCAAACCTAAAGAGCATGGGATTAAGCCAATGGGATACTGTGTATTTCCAGAGTAATATACAGTCATCAGTAGAGGAGGTGTGCAGCCTACAAATGTAAACTATTAAAAGTTGGAATCAAAAAAAACCAAAACAAAACAAAAAAAACCTGGTTCATTTGTAACACATGCTCATTTAAAAAATCCATTTGTAACATTTGGTTATTAACCAAACTAAACCAAACAAGCCCACTCTCCCCCTGAAACCTCATTTCAGAAAGTGTCCTAGAAATGAAGTCCCATGTGCAGGGCATACATGTCCCTGAATCAAGACAAGGCAACCAAGCCCCTGAGGAACCCAGAGACACTGGCAGCAACAGCTCCACGAGGCACAGTGTTAAGGGTAGCCATGCTGAAGGATGGGCTAGGGACACCCATTGCCTCTGACAGTGCCAGAGAAAGTCTGATGTCAGGAAATCGCTTTAGGACTCACACAGACATCAACGACTTGGTTACGTGTATGAAGGTAGCAGAGCTTGATGAGGTAGCTCCTTGCCTGGATAAATGATAAACATTTATTGTTATTCATGAACTGCAATGATAGGACAAGGAGCAGTGGGTACAAATTGAAAGAGAGGAAATTTAAGTTAGATATTAAAAAGAAATTTTTGACTGTGAGGGTGGTTAAACACTGGAACAGGTTTCCCAAAGAGGTTATGGGTGTCCCGAACCTGGCAGTGTTCAAAGCCAGGTTGGCCTTGAGCAACCTGTTCTAGTGGAAGGTGTCCATGGCAATGGGAGGGGTGGGACCAGATGATCTTTAAAACCCATTTCAACCCCTTAACATTCTATGATTCTTTGATCATGTTGTAAGCCTGGCTTACACTACATATTGACTAGTAGGAAGGCTGCTGTGCAGAGGGGGTCAAGTAGCCTTCTTGACACCCTTCTGGCCTTCTGGAGCAGACACTGCAATATGTCCCTTGCCTGATGAGAGAGACTCTGTAACAAAAGATAGTGTGACACAGATCATTTGGAGGTGCTTGGAGTGTGGGACTGGGGCTGTCCATGGAAGAAGGCCTGAAAAGGAGGAATGCCTGAAAGCCCTGATAGACACTCCATGCTTGCTAAGTCATGCTGTATTTTCAAGGATACTCTAAACCATCAAAAATCAGATTGTTGCTAAAAGTAGTTGTCTTGCCTTCACCCAGCTCAAGGTAATTCTTACTTTTTTGCTGTTCCCTCTCCCCAAATAACTAATTTCTAACCTAGGTTAGTTCTCCTGATGTAGGAAAAGGGATAGTGAGGGCAAGGGTGAAACAGATGCTTTCCCTGCCACATCCAGGTTAAAACTGCTCACAATACTGACTTAAACTACCATCAGACTTGTTATTTTAGACAGATGGATCGTTCAAGGATCTCAGCTTTGATGAAACATCCTAAAGCCACTCTCCCCTTGGAGCACACCTGTGCTCTAACCACTTCCACATGGTAGGTTCCCAAAAAATCTCCAGTCTAGGTAACCACCGACTTTAAAACATTTATTTGCACATGAGAAGCCCCCAGAGGGCTCCGAAGTTTTCCCACACGGTAAGGTAACGACAGGCGATAACTCGGCGAAGAGTCACCTCCGGATTTCCCAACGGTGTCTGGACACGGCTCCCTTTGTGGGCGCGACGCCTCAGAGCAGCGACCTTTGTGGTCCTTGGGAAAACAGCACGGGGGAATGGGAAGCTGATCCCCGCCATCCTCCCCCGCGGGTCCCCGCCAGGGCACGGCGAGACGCGGCAGCGCCAGCGCGGCCCCGCTCCAGCCCCGCACCCGGCGCTGGGGGATCCCGGACCCCGCGCTGCTCCGCTCGCCTCAACAGTGCCACCCAGTGCCTTTTTTGTATCATTGCAAGTGGAAGCGGGGGCTCGAAAACGGGGAAACCCGCCTTTAGGGCAGAACGGAGTCACAAGGAGCGAGTGAAAGCTGCTGGCGAGCAGCAGTGGGGTGTGCTGTGAGCTGCGGGTGCCCCCGGCTACCGGGAACCATCGACAGACAAGAGTGGACAATTCTGATTTAAAACAAAACAAGTCAAAATCCCCCAAAACAAAACCAGCGCCACACTTTTCCAGTTTTTAAACGGCCTAAGGTGTTTCCCGGCTTGTTTTAACGCGAGAGGCATGGGTATGAAGGTCAGTGGGAGCTTCCTTGGGTCTTTGCTACAACAAAGGTTCCCGTGAGTGAATGGGTAAAGCAGGACTGAAAACTGAGAAGTTCATCCATTCATAGAGGCAATTCCCTTATTAATAAAAACCAGCAGCAGCAAAAACTGTCCCAACCGAATAATGGCTGTGGGAGGGACGAGTCCCACACCCCAAGCCCAGGGATGCAGGGAGTAGGAAAAGTGGGGGCTTCCCCCCAGTGTGGGGCAAGAAGAGGAAACCAGTTGGTGGCAACATATGTGTGTTGCATTTCTCTGCAAAATTTGCAAGTAGCTAATTAAATTTCTGACGCTGAACTGGTCCTTGGCTGAGATCATTTCAATGGGCAGGGTTGGTTGCTTTTTTTTTTCTCCTTACAGGAGTTCCCTCCCCTCCTTCTTCCCATCCTCCGCCTATTAAAACAACTCAAGTCTCACTTGTTAAAAGACCCCATAACGTGGAAGAGGCAGAAAAGCAGCAGCAGCAGCAGGAAAGAAAAAGACGTCTGGAAAATATTACCCGTTTGCTGCTGCTGCTGCTGAGGAACCACATTGAAACAGTTACTCGGGCAGCAAGGTATCACCAAAGAGACTTTATCTGATGCTGTACATCTCAAACTTTCAGACGCTGCCTTGCAACTTCTCCAGGCTCCTGCCTAGCCGGGTTTGAAACCTTCAGCTTCGACCACGAGAAACTAACTCCTAATTTATTACTTCTAACTTTATTATTATTTTTATTATTATTATTATTACTATTATTTGAGGGGAAAAATCCCACAACTTTGAGCTAGAAACTGAAGCAGAGAAAGACGAATACATGGTAATTGTGAAAACACGTGGGAGAAAATGAGTAGGACTGAATAGCCTTAAACGACTTTTTTATTATTTTAATTTTTAATTATTTTTTATTTCTGAGCGTCTCAATAAGTCCCTGAAAAGTGCGATTTGATTTTTTTACCTCAAACTTGGAAACTATTCAGCGGGAGCAACGGTACGTGAGACCACACAGTTGGCTGGAGCCCCTCTATGACCAAAGGACAGAAGGACAAACAAGGTAGGTGATTTATGATTATGCTTCTGTCAGCTCAAGAGTAGAAGACCCCCTCCTCCCATCCCCACTATTCAAGGCAGGAAAGCTGAAACAGATCCCCAGAATACGAGTGGGACTGGGGGAGGATCTTACCGGCTCCTACGCTACACCTATTTCAGCAATGAATAGGACCGTCGTGAGGATGAATGAGGTTTTCGGCTTCAGCTCCCTCCTCCGTGTAATCCGTTTGGGACAGTGCTGAGCTTCAAGATAGGGACGGGGAGGAGGGGGAGGAAGCCGCCAAAAACAAAACCTCCGAAAAGACCCTAAAATTAAAATCTAGAGCAGGTTACGCAGCTTCTCCGCTGAGCCCAGAGAGGAAGGCTAGACCAGCTGAGAACCCAGACGGGGTTCTCTCCGGCAGTTCCCCGGCTGTGCATCCAGGGCCGGGCCGGGAACGCGACAGGAGCGGCGGGAGGGATGGGACTGAGGGAGGCAGGCGAGGCGACGGGCGTGGGGCTGGAGTGGGGCGGGCGTCCCGCCCCGGAGCGGGGAAACCAGCGCTCCCGAGCCGCCGGGGCGCCGCGCCGATCGCGGAGGGCGGTTTCCCGAGCTCAGGAGGTTCGGGGGAGGCGGGATGCGGGGGGCGGGGGCTGCCCACGGGCTTCCAGCGCCGCACGCCCGCCTCGGCCCCGCCCCGGCGGGGCGCCCGCCGGCCAGACCCGGGGCCGGCCGAGGGAGGGTCGCCACTTCGCGGGGGGCGAAGGCAGCGCCAGCGCAGCCTGGGGCGGCCCCGTGGGGTCCCGCACGGAGCGGGTCCCGCCGCCCCCCATCCCGGGCGGAGCGGGGCCGCCCCCCGTGACGTGGCGGCGCGGGGGGGCCCCGGCCCCGCCCCCACCGTGACGCACCGCACCGCCCCCGCTGGCGGCGGGGCCGGGGATCCCCCTCCGAGCGGCCCCGCCGAGCTCACGGCACCGCCCGCGGGAGCTGCGCGGCCTCCCGCGCCCCTCCCGCCTGCAAACCGCGCCCCTCTGTCCCCGACAGCCCTGCCCGGCACCTGTCCGAGCGTCCGCTCGTGTCTCTCGGACACGGCCGTGACTCACCTCGCCACAGTCCATGGCAATGCTGGCAGAAGGTGAAACGGACCTTGAGAGAGGATTTACCCCATTTCGCTTTCCCCCAGAGGACCCCAATGTAGTACAACACTCCTGATGGGCGTTGTCTTAGTCTAGAGGATGGAAAACTGAGGGGGAATCTCACCAATCCACATAAATATTTCCCAGGTGGGTGCCAAGAGGATGGTGCCAGACTTTTCGCTGGTGCCCAGGGAAAGGACAAGAATCAGTGGCCATAAACTAAAATACAAGAAATTTCACCTCAACACGAAGAAAAACTTCTTTCCATTGAGGGTGGAAGGGCACTGGAACAGGCTGCCCAGGGAGGTCTTGGAGTCTCCCTCTCTGGAGACATTCAAAACCCACCTGGATGTGTTCCCGTGTCACCTGCTCTGGGTGACCCTGACTTGGCAGGGAGGTTGGACTGGGTGATCTCCAGCGGTCCCTTCCAACCCCAACAGTTCTGTGATTCTTCAGGGCTGCAGTTATACCACATCTCCCAGGGCTCAGCTGCTCCTTTGCGTTGCACTCGGCTTCATAGTCTCCTTCCTCAAGGATCACTTTTCCACTGGCACCCACGCTCTTTTTTAAAAGCGTACATTGTGTGTAACATGGGTGCCTCAGGGGTTCTTTTGGGGACTGGTTAGGTTACTTCATCTGAGGGTGATGGCAGTGAAATATCTTCTCTTTCCCTGAAAAACTGCAAAATTCAGCACCTCTCCAGGCTAGAGGAGTTTTGTCTCTGGTGTCAATAAAGCCAGGATGTTATTTCAGGGTAGTAAATCTTTCTTACCCTGCTTGCAAGCAGAGAAAAACCTGAGGAAAGGTTTTCCCAGTGGAAAGAGCAGCTCTACTGGTTTCAGTGGAGTTTTCTATGCGAGTTCACTAGCAAAAAACTCATCTCTTCATATTTGTGGCATAAAAGGACATTTGCTTCAATGTGTTGCTATTCAAGATTAGTGTATAAAGCAGCAAAGTAGTCCTCCATTCAGTGTAGTGGGACTTGACTAAGTCAAGCAAGGTATGACCTATGCTTTATAACCAAATTGCAAGACAATAAGCTGTGTACACCAAATAAGTATTTATTTGCTGGGTTAAGTAATGAAATAGTCAAGTTTGTGCATCCATGGACTTCATAACTGGCAACTAGAAAATATTTCTGAACTAGATTTTGTTTAACCTCAATCCAAAATATCTGAGTACCAGTATGATTTACTCCATTTTTTTCTTAAAGTATTTAACTGGGGGGAGTTGTTGGTTTTCTTTTAGTTTTTTTTTTTGTTGTTGTTGTTGTTGGGTTTTTTTTGCTAATTTAACAACTAGTGTATCACTGTCTACGTTACAGTCAAATCCATCCAGCAGCTGTAAAATTCATTCCATATTGGTTACTCAAACCTGTAGGAGACCAAATTTAGGCAGTTTAGTGGGAAACATATATTGATCAGACAAGAGATTCTTGATTTGCTGATCAAAGCCTGTGCATACAGATACACTTTGCCATCATTAGTAATCCTGTTTTTTACTTTAAACTCAAGCCCAGAGTTAATTTTAGCCTAATGTGAGCCCTTTCAAGAAGATCAAGAGCATAATAAAATCTGGAAGTGATAAATAACCAAAAGTACCAGATATGGTAACTGTGCTGTAATAAATATGTACAGATGGAGCATAACTCTCCAGTTTCCTCTCTGCAGGCTGTAGAATAGAAGAGGGAGTCTGGACAGCTACTTTGTGCTAGTAATTAGTGTGTACCTGGAATAATTTGTACTCCAAGGATAAATTATTTAATTTGCCATCAAAATAAGGTTAATAATGAATCTAAATATTGGCTGAAAAACTGTAAGCCTCCAGCACCATGTAGACACACAGAGTGTGTGTCTGTAGGGCCAGATACAGTATGTGCATGCACACACACACACACACACACACTTGTAATTGAAGCAGCTGCTCTGATGAAGCCAATGCTGTTATTCTCATAAGTAAGGAGGGGGGTTTTTAAGGCTTATAAAGATGACATTCTTCCTTTGGTTGTGTGCAAAACAGCCCTTGATAGCTGTATGCTCTTATAGCCACATGTATCAGCTTTTATGATGTCAACCTCACTGATCTCAGGCGTTCTACTGGATGAGAGCTGCATTTTTGTTGCAGACAAATCCCTACTGAGTATACCTTCAGGTGAATATAGGCAAGGAAAATAGGAAGTGGTGTGCTGGGTAACTAGACAACTGATGGATCCCATATCACACCAGAAAGAGTAACATTGCAAAATATCATTAGCCTAAGCCTTATGAGGGGTTTTGTAGACCTCCAAAAACTTCCTGCATGATCATGATTCCCATTTTACAGGTGAGGTGAATTCACTTACCTAAGGTTGCCCTGCAGGTGAATAACAACACCAGGAACCAAATCGAAATTATCTGGGTCCTGATCTACTCTTAATGTAAGAAATGCAGTGGTTAACACTGACCCATCTAACAACCTTCATAAGGGAGCTTAATCTCTATAATAAATTTCTCAAACATATACATACATTTTTATCTTGAGTGTCCCAGAAATAGCATCTTCACAGAGAAAGGTTTTTTTTCTCTGCGCACTTCTGTGTTTTGCTGAATCCAAAGCCTCAACATTAAAGTTCAGTAGATAGTCAAGAGTTCACCTTTGATACAGGAATGTAAAAATGAGTCATTTTCAAAGGTTTTCGGTGCTCAGCACTTCCATTTTCAACAATGATTGCAGACAAATCTGATCTGCAGACCTGTGTGTGAAGTTGATTTGTATTATCCATTTATTTTGAATTGAGAGTGTGCTATTGAAGCCAATGCTACAAGTGCGCCCCCTCCAACTAAATTGCTTGAGTTTCTGTTGCAAAACAATCACTGAGCACCCAAACTGGATTTGTCTTGAATGAATTATTGCAAGCTGCACCCCTGGGGGACACTTCTCAGGTTTTTAGTCCATGGAGTCTGACTATACTTAATTCAGAGTAAAACACGAAAATGTATGGAAGGTGGAGTTGGACCCTCAGCACCACATCTTCCTCTTTGCAAATCTGTTTCTTAGTGTTAGACTATTTGCTGTGACCATAGCCCTAGATGTCTAGAGAGAGGCACAGATCTTTTGAACCTTTATAGGTAAAGTGGACTGTGGTGGGTGGACCTTGGCTGGCTGCATAGTGCCCTCCCAGCTGCTCTATCCCTCCACTCCTCAGCAGGATGTGGGTAGAGAAAATAAGAGGAAAGAAAACCCGGTAGGTTGAGATCAAGGCAGCTTAGTAAAGCAAAGGCTGTGTAGAAAGTAGAGGAAAACAAATTATTTATTCTCTCCTACTCATTCAGCCACTTCCCTGGGAGTAGGGCTTCAGTACAGGTAGCAGTTGCTCTGGAAAAAATAAAAGTCATAATAAATTCCTCCCCATCCTCCTCCTCCTTTTAGCTTTTATATATGAGCAGAAGTCATGTGGTGTGGAATAACCCTTTGGTCAGTTTGGGTCAGCTGTCCTGGTTATGTCACCTCCTAAGATCTTGCCCACACCTAGTAAACTCGTGCAGGGCAAACACTGGAGAGGCAGCCTGGATGCCGTGAGAGCACTGTTCAGCAGTAGCCAAAACACTGGTGTGTTCTCAACGCCTTCGTAGCTACAAATGCAAAGAACAGCACTATGAGGACTGCTGTGGGAAAAATTAACTCCATCTCAGCCAAATCCAATACAGGTTAAAAATGAGCACATTTGTAATTGAACTTTTACTGTTGTCTCCTGGATAGATATTGACTTTTGCAGCTTATGGCTGGGATTTTTTAAAATGTCTTCAAATGTTTGGAATTAATAAGTGCTAATTCTTTCAAACAGCCTTCCAAATCATTACATGTGATGTACAAACTTTCTGTGTCTCCTCCTCTTGCTTTTTAATCTTCTGGGGAAAACATTCTGTGGCAATGTTTGAGTGTTGTGCATGGAAGGCGATTTCGGACGGAGATGATGTAGTGATCTGCATCCCCATGTGTTACAAGCAAACCTAACTTCAGTTTGACTGCCCATCAGTCACTTGTTCCGTGTCCAGATGCCAGGCACCACCTGGTTGCTTCCTTTAGAATAAGGGAAGAGACTTCAGGTAATATTGATGTCTTCAGACACCAATGCACATATGGTTTCTGGATACGTATTTGACCCTATCTGTTTGTTACCTTCTTGATGTATTAGTAAAAAAATACACTTTTCTTTTTTTCTCTATGCCTCCTGACTTTGCAAAGGGATGAGTTCAGGTCCTGTTACTTTCAGGAATCCATGAAAGCTGATCAATAACCATATGGACAGACTGTGCTACATGATTTTGGAGGGTGCTTTACCATGAAAGTCACCAGCATTCTTTGCTGAGGAAAGATCCAGTCCAAAGCAGGACATATGAACCTGCTGAATTTCAATCAAGTGTCTAGATCTTATTAAAGTTAGATCTGTGTACCATAACTACAGTTAACTGCTAGCCTAAATATTTTTTCAGAATAGAGAGAACTGAAGCATATTTTGCTATGTTCTTCTAATCTGAGATCTAAGGCATTATTTAGTCTGAGAAAGGAGTGTGATCTCTAGTGCTGCAGTTAGTACTCCCATCATTATATGTAGAGAGTTGGTATCACTAACCTGACTTTTTTCTGAAAATTATGTTAGAAGACTACAACTTTTAGTCATGCCAATTCTTGAGATTAATGTAGAGTAAGTTCTTCTTCATCACAGGTTTGACAAGAAAATACTCTTTTTGTGGCTTTATCAGGATGCCAAAAGAGACACAGTGCCAAAGAGTTCACTAAGTGGACTCTGATGCTGAGTACATGCAGGAGTTCATTTCTTGGCCATGCTTTTCCAAAAGAGCATCCAAAGAAAGGCACGTTGCCTCCTCCTGTACAGTCACTACAAGGCACATATATACTTGGGACCTCTTGGTGAATCAAAATGTGTGAGTGAATCAGCAACTGCCTACACAGCATTAGGATTTAGCATATGACTTTCATTTTCATTTCTTCTAGTTGTTCTGGTGAGCACTGCTTAGCTCCATCCAGGAAAGTAAACAGCTGCAATATCATGACAACAAATTGCTCCATAGTAGACTTTGAAGCCCCTTTCCAACACTCATCTTGTTTATACAAACCTGGAGTCTGTTTGCTGGAGGCTGCATAAAGCTCATAACCATGGGGTTAGGGGAAGGTGCATGTAAAGGATTTAGGTGCCCAAATTGCAAAATAGAATTATTACATTTCACTGTGTTAGGCCAGGCTAGATGCTCATAAAAGCACTGCCTGACTTAAAAATCTCTAATGCAGCTACTCCCTACTCTTGGTGCTAGTATTTGACTCAGCAGTTCAGTTTTGGTCCCAGACTTGTACAAGCATCATTTCCTTTTAACTTCTTGGCTCAATTATTGGAGAAGGGTGGAGAGTTTTTGGCTTCTTTGCCATTGTTTGGGCATGTTCAAGTTGATAAAGATCATTTCTGCTGGGCAAGCTATCAATAGCCCACGTGTTAAAGCTTGAGAATATTGAGCAACTTTTTCCAGAGTTTCCCTGAGATTCAGTCAGTTAAAAGACTATACATAAAAACCTCAATTGCACATACAAAGAAGGAAGTTTCTTTGATGAAAGACAGGAATTTAGATCAAAACACTTTATTTTTCTAAGGATGACAGTGAAAGGATAGAAAAAATGCTGTTTTATTAGCACCAGAAATCCATTTCTTGATCTTAAAAGACTGGGGGTCTGCAACAGAGGGGAGCTGGGCTGTAATGACAAGATCAGAGAATTATTCTTTTTTTTTTTTTTTCCTTTTTGCAGAAGCACTTCATAGGTAGAGAAAAGCAATAACAAATTAGTATAAAAGGTGTCTGGTACAGCACATAGGCAGTCAAATGTAACCACTCCAGATCTTAATCTAAATCCTGAGACTTCTACCCTTCAAAGCAGTCCATTTATTTCAGCCATATAATTGTTCATGTAAGCAGACTTTGGACCCTACTCACTAATACAGATGTTCTGTTTCTGGCAAGAGAAAAGAAGTGGTGGACCCCAAAAGGGAAAGCAGAGTACAACTGCACCATTAATGAGACATTTACCTTGATGTTTGTGACATTTTGCATGCTTGAGGGATTAGTAAACACACAAGCTATTTGACTTTAAGGTAATCTAGAAGGGGATCCATTACTTAATCTGTTTTCTAAAGCAAGTCTAATTTAGGCACTGGGTTTTAATTCATATATACCAGTGGTGGTAGGCATAGCTTTTATTAGGCTTCTCTATGACCCCCACCATGAAGAATTTTCAGACAGGCCAGAGCAGGGATGGTCCCTTTTGCTGGTGGATGATTACAGCACCTGTCAGAGCCCAGCCATAAGTATTCAAGGAAGTCATAAAGATAGGGTCCAATTTCTTTAACAGTGCCTCCAAATATACATTTAAGAGGCTTCCTCCTGTCTTGAAATTTAAGAACCTAAATAGCCAGTGGAAAAAAAAGTAAAGTCTTTGTAACCTCAAACTTCTCTTTCACCTAGTTTTATTTTTATTTTGTAAGTAATTCTGCGTTGACTTTTTTTTTTTCCAAGCCAGTAACTTGTCAGACACATATAATTGATGATAGCTATGTTGCTGCAGCTTGGTAGTACTTTTTCAATAAGGAGTTAAAAACATACATGATGCAAGCAAGTCCTGTTCCAACTTCAGCTTTGGCCAACAGATGGTGAAACAAATATGATCAGCAAACGAGTGAGATGATAGCAGCAGGGAAAATATGAATAATAGCAAGAAAACACAAATATTAAGTCCATTACTCTGAGAGGATCTAATTCAGCAAAATATTCAAGCATGAGCTTTATTGACTTGCAACACACTTGCTGGGTTAGGCTTTAACAGACATTATCTGTTTTATGTCCTTCACATTAAATGCATCCACTGACAGAAAACATTGTCATTAACTTCCTGTAATTCTGAGAAAACATAAAATTGTTAATGTGACTGTCAACAGAAAGCAGTTAGGTAGCAATATAATCTGCCTGTCTGCCTGTCTACAGTGCTTGTCTCAAGAATGCCAGAGCACCCTCCGTGCCAGCCACAGCCCAGAGCTTAGGTTAGAAGATTTTACAGCCAGGTAACCTAAGTATGTAGAAGTGGTCAGAATCAAATGATGTCCTAATGAATTTCTGCATCCAGGGTGGGGTCTTGGCTCTGTTATATTTATGAGTATTTTTGCCACAAACTTAATCTGAGTCAAGCTTTAGTCCCTATACACACATGCTCACGTGTGCATATGTCTATGCACACAAATGTATAAATAATTTATTTTTGTGATGGTATTGAGAAGACCTTTTAAAGCAGATGTCTGATTATATAAATATAAATTATAAATATAGTCAGACATCTGTTTAAAAAATTATAAATACATTCAGACATCTGTTTTAAGAATGTCTTTCCAATATTTTTGCAAACATAACTAAGCGACTGAAACAATTCAGGAGGGGACGCAGTCATGACATGGATGGGGGATGAGGAGGGGCTGCCCAGACATTCAGCTGTTCCACTCGCCTGACTGTATGAAGTGAGTGGTGGCCCAAGAGCCTCTTCTCCAGCCTCCTCAGGGTAATATGACAGTGTCTTATCCAGCAAGCCCAGACTGCCAAAATAAGATCCTGACACAGACAGCAGCTTCTGTGAGGACATTACAAATAGCAAACATCTCTGCTACAATGTGTATTTGGGTCATGTTTTACATGGAGGAAGCACTGCAAAGAGATGTTAAGTTGAGCAAGGTGATACTGTAAGTCTGTGAGCCAGAAGCTCAGGGTGTATCTGTTGATGTTGAGCTCTATGTTGTAGCCACGTGAACCTCTTATGAGATCTTACATCAGCACATGGTGGCTCTGCTAACAGTTTCCCTACTTCTTTGCAGATGTATTGTGAGAGGTTTATATGTATCCTGAGAATACTTGGAACCACACTCTTCGGGGTGTCCCTCCTGCTGGGAATCACCGCTGCTTACATTGTAGGCTACCAGTTCATCCAAACAGACAACTACTACTTTTCCTTTGGACTCTATGGTGCTATCTTGGCATCACATCTCATCATCCAAAGCCTGTTTGCCTACCTAGAGCACAGGAAAATGAAACGGTCGCTAGAGACTCCAATCAAGCTGAACAAAACAGTTGCCCTTTGTATTGCTGCCTATCAAGAGGATCCTGACTACTTAAGAAAATGTTTACTTTCTGTGAAAAGATTGACCTACCCTGGAATTAAAGTTGTTATGGTCATTGATGGGAACTCAGAAGATGACGTTTACATGATGGACATTTTCACTGAAATCATGGGTAGGGACACATGTGCCACTTATGTCTGGAGTAACAACTTCCACGACAAAGGTCCGGGTGAGACGGAGGAGTCTCACAGAGAAAGCATGCAACACGTATCTCAGCTGGTCCTGTCCAACAAAAGTGTTTGCATCATGCAGAAATGGGGTGGAAAAAGAGAAGTAATGTACACAGCATTCAAAGCACTGGGGAGAAGCGTGGATTATGTACAGGTAGGTATTAGAGCATCAGGTCAGTGCCAATTCAAACACACTTTGAAAGAAAGCAGCTTTTGTATATTTTGTGCAGCATGTTAGAGGCCATCCTAGTCCCTGATGAACACAGTGCTCCTTTCAGTCTGTTTGGAAACAGCTTGACCGTTAAAAAGTTATTTTGCTAGCTTTTAAAATGGCCTGTCTATCTGTGACTATGTTAAATCTGTGCACCAGCTACTGGAGAAATCCGAAATCCTCCCCCAGCCTTCAGTACTGCCCCTGAATCTGAATGGTTTTGCTTCACACAAAGCCAGTGGCCTCTTGAAAACCCAATCTATGCTCCCATAGGTCAAGATCTTGGGTAAGGCTTTATTTTGTGAGGTTGTTAGTGGCCTCATGTAAGCAGACAGACAGGTATTTGATGGCACTAGGGAATATCTCAGAGCAGTGGTGGAGTCTGTAAAAAACATGAGGATATTTTAAAGGCAGCAAAGGCTATGTGGAGTATTCAATAAAAGGGTCAATGTGCAGATTTGAAAGAAAGATTTCTTCAGCCAAAGCCTGAAGGAGCTTTTGCTTCATTGCTTACAGCTGCATTACCTCACTCACCGCGACTTGGCCTTTAAAGCCCTTATGACACTATGCACTTAAAAATGAATTAGGCTGGGTCCTCTCTCCCTGTTTCCAAAGCAGCAGAGGCACATTTCTTTCCAGCTGCCTTGGATCCCCTGAAAGATTGTCTATGCTTTTGCCTTACTTACATGGGAACATTTCACTCCTGCAAACAGCTCTGCTTATTGTGGAAAGGGGAAGAGGTCATGTATATGGAGGAAGATGGGTGGGATCGGGGTCTCTAGATGGACACCAAGGTCCCTTCCTTATCATTCAAGGCCAACAAGTCTCACTTGACTAATCCCACTGAATATGAGATGATCTTCCTAATGAACCACCCTCAGTTCTCCCCACCTTCTCCCAAACTCAGAGCATCCAGCAGTCTCCTCCGATGGAGCAGCAGCTCCCCGTGAGATGCTCTCTGCTGGCTCGGGGCAGCTGCATGGCTGAGCCATATGTGTTTCTGGGGTCTGTGCCCAGCCTTGTGTGGGTGTGTGCACAGCACAGCATCCACGTGCACAGTGTCCAAGGGATGTGGGGAGCTTGCCAGTAGCTGGGCTGAGAGCAGTGAGTCTTCCATGCACAGGAGGGGCAGGAACTGAAGAATGCCAGGAACCTCTCTGTTATTGGAGCTGGGAGAGTAAGGCGAAGATTTAAACCCATCCCCTACCACTTCCCAGACTGAAACTAATATATTCTCTGAAAACATTGGCCTTAAGTTCTCCACTGTCTGCACTTTGATTCTGTGCTGTGAGGAACTATGTTGGAATAAAAATGCTGATTTTCTCTATTAGCATGGGTTTATAATCACTTTACACAGAAATACCAGACAGAAGAAAAGAAGGCAGAGAGGAAGCTGATTGATTGCAAGTTTCGTCCCTCAATCTAGCTCTTGCGTTTTTCAGGGAACCCATAAAAAATGTTTCTATTTCAACAGTCACAGCACAAACTGAGAAAATGGAAGAGATATTTCTGGTCAGTTAACACTCCTGACCGGGCTCAGAAGTCCTAATGAATTAGTCAGGGTCTGTAACGCTGCTGTGAGCAAAGTCTACAGTAATGACTAATGCCACAGTCATATTTACAGTTACATCTGTAATAGAAATGCAGCACCTTGGTGGCCCTGCATACTACACAGTCATGAAGCAATGTAGCTAAAATGTGGCTTTGTTTTATGAATGAATGAAGGTTGAGATATTTTAAATGGTTCTTTGGGGGGACCCAGGGTAAATTACTTTAAACAGGCCCAACATAATAAAGGCTAAGTAATCTGCATCAATTATCAAGCACTTAAAATAGTGGACCATTTAGCACCACTGCCCCCCTTGAAACTATATGCCTTGAAATTATACAGTTCTTAAAGACACCTAGGGGGTTATGGACATAAGCTGTCAGACCAGTGCAGATAACAAGCTGTTGCCTTTAGTGGTGCCTCACTCTTTCAGTACCTGAAACTGCTGTGAAGGCTTATTTCCATCCTGCAGAAGGTTAGCAGTGTGCAAGTAATCAGGTGGAGGAGTTAAACTGGCAGGTGTCATCGGTGCAGAGCTGGTTGGGGCAGCCAGGGTGCAATTCATCTTGGCTTGATGGAGGTACCTGTGAGGACAGTCCAGCACAGTCTGAACTTCTTAAAGCAGCTTGGATAAGCTGTCACTGGCTACAAAAAGTATCTAACAGCTCACTTAGGGTCAACCATCCCTTTCATGCAACTCTGTGACCCAAGGCAGTAATTTTTAGGTCACTCAGCCCTTATGTGGAAAGATGGCAAATTGCCTCTTGGGCTGTCCTGGGCCACCCCTGGCTGGGCAGACCTCAGTGTGTTTTATTTGGGTTCCTAAGTGTCTGTCTTTGGGAGTGTCCTCTTTTCACATGCAAAAACCTCATCTGAATGGAAAATAATGGCTTGTTAGGTTTGTCCAAGAACCCCAGACGTGTCCACTGTGCTGGCATGCCCAGGACATGTAATGGTAACTTGTAAATAAATCCGATGTTTTCCTCATTTCATCTTAGTGACGGTTCTCATGAGCAGGCCTTTCTGCTATAGGGAAATGTATCTGATGGGGTGGGGGCTGCTCAAGTGACAGCTGCTGGAGGGAAAGCAGCTGGGGAGGGAGCTGATCCCAGCAAACCAGTCATGGTCACAAGAAATGGGATGCCTAAAGCTGCCTGAGCACCCTGGTAATTCAGCAAACTAAAGATTACCTGTGCAAAACTCTTAGTAACAGGTCTGTCCAGGAAGCCCCTGGTGAAATACAAGCATCCTTTCTCTTCTTCAGTAGAATTGTTTTCCTCCCTTTCTATTACCAAGCACTGCCACTGATGACAGCTTTCCACTAAAGCGGGAGGCACACCATGGCCAGGTTACAAAGGTGCTCCTTGGGACGAGTCCTTTGGGGAGAGGAGATGGATGCATCAAGTTAGTGCAAGCTGGAGATGCTTGTGGCTTTTCTTCGGATGGAAGTATGAGAGCTTTCATCACCTTTACCCTCTGGGCCCCCTCTGAGAGAGCATGGAGGGGAGCATGTTGGCAGACTCCCGGCTGCATCCAAGCTGTGCAGCCCAACTATCCTGGGTAACCTATCCTCTTGAGCCTAGTCTGTAGCAGAGCCTCAAAATGCTCTCCTCCCTCTTTATAGACCAGACATGAAGGTTACTGCTCCCCTGGAGTGAGAGGACTTCAGTTGAATTGAAAGTTTGCCCAGAGAACACCAAAATTAAGATACCTGATAAAAAACCTCAGCAGAATCTGTCTTAATATGTTGTTCATGCAGACCTACTGACTTTAGCAGCTACTGACCCTGTCTGAAATCACAGGGGTCAGTGTGGGAACAAACTGGAAGCAGCATGGGAATTTGTAGGTCTGGATTCAAGCAGTCAGAGGGGTGTTTCTGGGACAGTCTCTGCTCCAGTTCCTGGGCGTCTGTGAAGTGAGTTCACACACAATGTGGGCGATACTTTCAACACCAGCAACTGCGACAAGGAGACACCCACTTGTTTTAAACAGGCTGCAGCCCATGCTGTTCTCCTCAGAGCAAATGAAAGCAATGCCAGCTGCCTTGCAGACCGGCCAGCCTGTCTGAGCCCTCCTCCTACTCTCCAGGGGAAAGCCAATTTCCTAATGTACACAGAGTTTAGTTGACTAGGAGTGTTTGTGTAGCTGAAATGCCTTGTGTGTGTCATCTATTTCTGCCCTGGTCTTGTGGAGTACTGAACTTCAGGACTCACTCCTTCTGGCCTTACATATTTTTTATAAGAATGCCAGAGAAAAATAGCAAATAATTTCTATGTATCAAATGTCAAATCGCAGCACTACTAATAACACACCATACATCTAAAATTAAAAATGGGTTTGCACTGGAATCCAAGATACATACCTTACATGAATTACTAAAGCCTTCTGTGAGTGAAAGAACTATTAGGTTTCTTCCCAGACTCCTACTTGACTTTTTTCTTTCTTTTTTTATAACAAGTGCCTGGAATTCACCTCCTCACTCCTTCCCTCATATGGCATTGGGAAACATTTGGCCAGGGTTCTCCAAGTGTGCAGCTGATGCAGGGAAACCCTATGCTAGGGCTCAGCAGGAATCTGCTGCACACCTACAAACATTATCTTACTCTGTGGTGCCCCACGTCTTTTTCAACGAAGCCAGCCCAGCATGTCAGGAAAACAAACAGAGCTGATACAGAAGAGAAGATTGTTGGAAGGCACAGCCTTAACAAGGTCTCTGTTTCATTCAGCAGCACTCCTTGCTAGCTGGTACAAAGGCCTTTAACAGAAATATCAGTGCAGTGTCCAAAGTCAAATTTAATTGCATTCAGGAGAATATGCCTTTAGAGTCATTATAACCACTCTCATGATTTTTATTTTCTTCTGTACTGTACTTCTTAACCCATTTTTGTTCTTGTTTTGTTTCACTTGTAGGTCTGTGATTCAGATACAATGCTTGATCCAGCCTCATCAGTGGAGATGGTAAAGGTTTTAGAAGAAGATCCGATGGTTGGAGGAGTTGGAGGTGATGTGCAGGTGAGTACAACAATTTTCAGATTAACAGAGGAGTTTCAGCAACTATTTGCATTGCAACAGATTTCCATGGCTGGAATAGCGCTGAATATACTAGATGTGTATATACCATATATACATATATAATATGTGATACCATTATAGAAGCTCTTATCATACCTTAATCTTTCTGTCCATCGAATGGAAACTCTTACTCTTGAATGTGAGCACTGTATGTTTTTAATACCCACAGGAAGCAAACAAATATTATTCTGCCCTTTATGTGTAAAAAGCAGGGCACTGGCATTGTCAGGACTGTTGTGGCATCTCTGGGTATAACTGCTTGCCCAAGGTACCAAAGCAAGCTCCAGGGGAGCAGGGAACTGAGAACAGGTCTCCCAAAGCCATGTTCAGCATCTCAAGTACTTCTGTTATATTGCCACTGTCAGCCAAGATTGTTAGAAATAAAAGCCATTTTGAAATGCTGTGCACTATGCACTCTGTGTGTTGCCGGGTTTCCCCTGCATCTCTGCCAGGCAGGGCAATGGAAAACTCCTGCGTCAGACCAGCTCCACATCTGTTAGGATTTCCAGCATTGCCAAGTTTGCCTGACAGCTACAGCAGAAGATTGTTGGTTCCTTTTGACACAACTCCTTCTGCTGCATTTTATAAACGAAAATGTGTATGAATATTTCAACTGGCCTTAGGATCAGCCCCCCATGCTCAGCTGGGGTTTTTATGTGAGACAGGGAAGAAAGGGCCATCTATATGGGCAAGCAATTACTAATGAATGCCCCAGTAGTCAGAAGTATTTCAGGCATTTGGCTCTCAACTCGAGAAATAAGCATTCCCACAGAAACCTGAATAACTTGAGAACTCTAGACTGACTACAAACCAGGTGTCACACTCACCCTACGCATGTGAGATGCCAAACGTATGAGTACAAGTGGAGGAAGGTTGTACAGGTTCAGGTGTGACAATGAACATTCATAAGCATTTGCAGAGAGAGGTGGGAAGGACATGTTTCCTCTGGGAGGAAAGGTGACAGAATGAAGGCTTTTTTTTTTTTCCCAGTTCATTTTCCAGCATACACCAAATACATTTGAGCCAGGCTTGAGCCTATCTCCAAGTCCTGCTGCTTCTAAAATGGTCTGGACTTACACTGAAACTGAAACAGAGACAAGATTGGCCCATGGCCTTCAAACCTGACAGAAACTAGGGCCATCAGAACAAAAGACTACTTAGTTACTGGGCAATGCTTGCTAGTTGTAGAAGGCCACAGATATCCCTGAAAATCCCCACACTGAGAAGACATAGATTCAAAGATGGCACAGCCACCCTGCCACACACTTCCTTGGTGCATCCTCTGACACAAGCTGTGTGCTGAGAACCTGGATGTGAAGCCTTGGACTTGTACGTCTGCAGGCACTCATACCTCCACTGAGTGTCCAGACTCCTAGACTGTGCTCATGTTATATTTTAAGTGTAGGTCTGAGCTTCAGGTGAGCTTTGGGGTGTGCAGAAAAGAAAGACTGAAAGCAGGTCAAAGGACTACAGACTCTACTTGGAATGTCACCTTAAGTCTTGGGACAAAGTAACAGGGCTGGTACTGCAGAGGCAGAACAGGTTGTTCCTCAGAGGGCCTACTGTTGGATATGGGAACACAGTCCAGGGTCAAACCTCTGGGGCCTTACAATACCAAAACTGTAGGGCAAAGATCATGTGCTCAGCGTTTCTCATGCTCCTGCACAGGAGCTTTAGGAAGCTTGGAAGAACTCCTGTGAGCTCCAAATATGGGTGTGGGGAGAAGAGCAGCAGGAGGCCATGTCTGGGACTCCACCAGCTCTTCTTAGGAATATCTGAGTCCAGCAGGTCTTTAAGTGGGGGCAAAGGAGAAGGAAGAACAAGACAGAAAAAAAGGAAGTTTCTTGGTGGAAAAAGGAAAGCGTGCGAGGAAAAAGAAAACATCTTGGTGGAAAAAACTTTTGAAGGCTTCATCTCCCCCTTCCTGTCAATGTCCTGGTTGAGCTGTTCATGTAACTCTTGGGTTTGCTGTGAGCTGGACTCAGGAGTGAGGTTCCAACCACATTTGGTCCAATGGTCCTCTGGTCTCTGCAAATTTCTTATCCATTCAATGTGCATATTTTCTGTCTCAAGAGCTCATTTAAAGTGAAAACTTTTTTTATTTTGCAGATTTTGAACAAATATGATTCCTGGATCTCCTTTCTGAGCAGTGTGCGATACTGGATGGCATTTAACATAGAAAGAGCCTGTCAGTCCTACTTCGGCTGTGTACAGTGCATCAGCGGACCTCTGGGAATGTACAGAAACTCTTTACTCCATGAATTTGTGGAAGATTGGTACAATCAAGAATTTATGGGCTCCCAGTGCAGCTTTGGAGATGACAGGCATCTAACAAACAGAGTGCTAAGTCTGGGCTATGCAACAAAATACACGGCTAGATCCAAGTGCCTTACTGAAACACCGATAGAGTATCTCAGGTGGCTGAATCAGCAGACACGCTGGAGTAAATCCTACTTTAGAGAGTGGCTTTATAATGCAATGTGGTTCCACAAGCACCATTTGTGGATGACCTATGAAGCTGTAATCACTGGATTCTTTCCTTTCTTCCTTATTGCCACAGTCATTCAGCTCTTCTACAGGGGAAAAATCTGGAACATCCTCCTCTTCCTGTTGACAGTTCAGTTAGTTGGTCTGATAAAGTCTTCCTTTGCCAGCTTCCTTAGGGGCAACATTGTCATGGTTTTCATGTCACTCTACTCAGTGTTGTACATGTCAAGTTTACTGCCAGCAAAGATGTTTGCAATTGCCACGATAAACAAAGCAGGGTGGGGCACATCAGGAAGGAAAACCATTGTAGTTAATTTTATAGGACTCATTCCAGTCTCCATTTGGTTTACAATCCTCCTAGGTGGCGTAATTTTCACTATTTACAAGGAATCAAAAAAGCCATTTACTGAGTCAAAACAGACAGTTCTCATCATTGGCACAATACTCTATGCATGTTACTGGGTTATGCTTTTGACTTTGTACATGGTTCTTATCAACAAATGTGGCAGGCGGAAGAAAGAGCAACAACACTACGACATGGTGCTAGACGTATGATGTTTCCGTGGGAAGTTACCCAGAGTTGTAAAGCAACCCAACGACCTTGTAGTATCTGTGGCATCAGACATATGTTGCCAAGGGAAATGGATCACTGCTGCTGGGAATAGGACACTTATATTCCTCTGGGTT
Source organism: Lophotriccus pileatus (assembly GCA_035583135.1). Classification (NCBI taxonomy): domain Eukaryota; kingdom Metazoa; phylum Chordata; class Aves; order Passeriformes; family Tyrannidae; genus Lophotriccus; species Lophotriccus pileatus. The sequence goes on along the minus strand of JAWWES010000081.1, from coordinate 138,829,413 downwards.
CATTTTCATCCTGCCAAAGTAAGAAAAAAAAAAAAAACCACAACTTTTTTTTTTTTTTTCCCAAGGGGAGGGGGGAAGAGACGCAGACCACACAGTTTCGACCTGTTCGCAAGAAAATGGGAGAACTTCTACGTTTATGCACTTTTTCATTGTGCATACGCCTGACAGTGTTACGTTCTATATACCTCACTGGTCATGCTTATGTGTGTGGACAGAAAGGAAAGGAGAATTTGGAAAAGGACCTTACAACCCCTTGCAACCTAATTTATGAACTTCTCTTTTTTTATAGTTCTGTTTATAGGAAGGGTCTTTTGTTTTAGGCTGCCAAATGTAATGCCAAAGGTAAATTTTAAGAGGCCATTGGCTGAGCTGTATTTTTATATTATTGTATTATTTGTGTGTGTGTATTTTTAAGCCAACTTTTTTTTTAAATCACATATTTTATATTTTACTATCTGCCAAAAAAAAGCTGCCTCCCCAACATTTTGTTCTTTAGCCTTTTTAAATATATTTAGGGAAAAAAAAAATCATACTTTCTCCCCCCAAATTTCTGCTGAAATGACATTGTTCACAACAGAAAAAATAAAAAGTCTCTCTGCATTTTTGCAACTAAAAAGTCTCTCTGCATTTTTGCAACTAATGAATGGTTACTTCTGTGAAAAAGCATTTAAATGTGCTCTTTTAAGACATTTATTAGGAAAGGCCCAACATTGTCAGGTTTTGCGTACAAGCATATTTGTGCATAAAAAAGGCCAAAGGGGTAGATATGTGCAATTTGGGGTTTTTGTTTAGATAACATTGTAAAAGGGAAATTTGCTTCTCTGCTGAGAGCTTAATATCCCTGGCATGCACAATAAACCATAAGGCAAGGCAGGCCTCTGTGCCACTGGAAAAGACATTGCTATAGAAAGACTCCCACTGATTTTATATGGGACTTGAGGAGTCAAAAATTTCTGATCCGGAAAAATATTGGGCACCCAAAAGTGCTGTTGACTTCACTGATTGTCGTAGTTGTTAATAATCTGCTAGTACCAAGCAGATAGTTCAGATTTTTTATTTAAAAAAAAGAATACATGGAAGGAAAAACTTATCAACACTTTCAAAATGTGTGTGGTGTACTATAAAATTTCTGCAGTGCCCTTCATATAGTTTACAGAAAATACAAACATCAGCTTCTCTGACATCCAGTGTAATACAGACCCCAGTACTGAGCCCAATAATTTGTGTTTGACTAGGGCATATCTACTAGAAAGGAATACAATTTTTTATTTAGAAAACATCAAGGCTTAGCAAATTCATCAGTTCCTTGGTGCCTAATAATCAGTCTTGGACATTTATTTTGGACCATGGTTTTGAGAAATAATATTCAGGACTAAATTCTGCAGTCCTTCACCAGCCAAAGGAATGTGGCATTGAGCCTTAATATACTCTATGAAGAGCAACAGAAAGCCAGCTGCCCTTTTTAGATTCTGGTATTAAAAGCACTGTGGTAAAGCAGAAATCAGCATATGATGCTTAAAGAACTTTAGAAGCGTTTTCAGCTTCTCTATTTTATGCAGACATGAATAGATTCTGCTGTAGAATGAACTGCACACACACTACCTTATTTGTCTGATTATCTTGAGGTACATGATTGCTTGAAAGTCATATTGATATTATGTTAATGATTGGAGAATTGATTCATGTTAATTACAAAATAGAACAGTATTAAAAAAAAAGCAAAAGAAATGGTAAAAATAAAAAAAACACCTTGACTATGCCTTTTAACTATTTATGATGTAAGTTAAAGCTTGGGTTAACATTCAGACGTCAAATAAATCTGCTCATTCTATAAAAAGATTGAATAAATTGCCTGTATTTATTCTAGCAATTATTCAATGTCCTTCCAGTATAGGTTGTATATTATAATTGCTACTTTCATAAATAAAATATTTTTGATAAGATCATGACTAATTCATGGTATTTCTCATCAGCACTCACACTTTGAAGCCACAAATCTGCACAGTTTGAAGGCTGTTGTTGTCATGTCACCAGCCTGATTTCCATGTGGGAATTTGCCATTGTACCAAGTCATCTAGCACTCATTTAGTTTGTGCCCAAGGAAACCAGGGCTGGTTCCTGCTCTGAGAGGCAGCGCAGTACATGGGAAGCACTCAGAGTATCTGCTCATCTCTGCCAGCAGCTGCTGGATCAATTCGGTCAAAACACTTCCTTCCCTTTTTCCTCAGTTTCCTGATTTGTAAACCAGGAATAGCAATCCAACTTCCTTTTGGGAAAGCACTTTGAAGTTTATGGCCAAAGTACTTTACATGAGAGCGAAGTACTTTACATTTCCAGCCCTCCTGCCCACTGAATGTTACCACCCTCCATAGCTGGGGAGGCAGAGGAGGACATGTACGTGGCCTTCTCCTGCTCCTCATTACTGCTGTTTGTCAAGTCCCCTTTGCCCTGACACAGCTGAAGTGCATGTGTACATTTTCTGTCACTGAGGGTTATGGGGAGCAGCCAGTGCCACAGGGACAGAGGGAGCAAAGTGACATCTCACACGTCTCTCAGACGACAACAGGCTCATTACAGATCAATTACTTAAGGAACAGCTTCTCAACCCCCAGTGCATGTTACCCTATGACTACATGTTGTGCCAAATATTTACTTCTCCAGTGCAGGGACATCACTTATAAATTGGGGCAAGTTTGGCCCAGGGGCAGCATGATGGTTTGAGCTGGAGTGGAGAGTCTGAGAGAGCTGGGCTAGTTAGGCTGGAGAAGGGATGGCTTTAGCAGGAGGGCCCTAAGGTCATCTCCAATACCTATAGAGAGGTTTTCAAGAATATGGTCCTAGATCTCCACAGTGCTGTTTGGTGTGAAGATGAAAGACCACAAGTTTGAGTTGAAAGGGCTCAGGTTTGAGGTTCAGCCTGGGTATGAATAAGGACTTCTTCCCCCTGAAGACAGTCAGGTGTCTAAGCAGGTTGCCTGGACAGTGCAACCTTCATCCTGAGAGCGCTTCAAGACTAGATTGGATAAAGTCCTGAGGTGCCTGATCTGACCTCAGAGCTGCCCCTGCTTTAAGCAAGAGATCGGGCTAGAGTCCTACACTACTTCTCCTGTCATCCTTTCTGAAGCAGGTGCTGACAGCTCCCACCCACAGGGAAGCTCATTCCTGTTTCTGTTCCCCACACTGACCCCAGACACAAACAGCTCAGCAGCAGCTGGTACTGAGTACCCAAAAAGTCTGAGCCCTTTCTGTGACTATGTCACTCTCCTCACTGTGTTTGTGGCTGCTTAAAAAAAGATTTCAGCAGAAAACTAGACTAGAAAACAGTTCTTAATTAAAGTGTTCTCAGACAAATTAAAATTTTCAGTTACATTTCCTGCTTTTCATGAATAGCAAATATATTTGTGAGATCTTTGTCAAAAGAAGAAAACATGTTAAAAGAAAAAATTGATCTTGTCAAATTCATTTTGGACTTTTTTAAAAACACATATTATTTCAACCACCTCTGATAGACAGATGGTGCTGAAAAAATTCCCACAAACTATGAATGTTACACAAAAGTCTAAAAAGAATCTTTCAAAAAATGCAATGAACTGGCAATATTTCAACTTATAAACCATTTCCATAGTAGAGTAATTTGGGTTTGAGAGCATCTGTTTGCAGAGGCCACGTGTGATGCAAAACCTATGATAATCAGAGGTGCAGCAGGGAGAAGGACCCCTCCTGTTCTGTCTGCTAACAAGCTTCATTTTGGCCAAGAATCAGGTTTCTTTCAATGGGAAATGCGTGAATATGTAGCAGAAATTTTCTAGGGGGCAGAAAAATTCCTGTCAGACACATACTGCCAAATAAGTCCTGATGCACAAGCTGTTATGAATCTGTCTGTTAAAGAAATTTGGTCTGAATTTTATTCTTAGCAAGAGATATGATGGTTAAAAGTAGACAAAAGCACTGAAAGCTGTTGATGGGTTTGGTATTACTGAGGTTTCTTGGAAATGTTACTCTTCTTTCAAGTTAAAACAATTACCTTAAATATAGTACAATTTTTCCCCCAAATCTTATTTGGCCTAATTTTGCTGCTTCAGTTTTGTATCTGATGGATGGACGGATGGATGTGCGACACAAACTGCTGCTGCTTCTTCCAGCTATGGAAGAAGCATATTATACTTTATATAATAATGTATTCTATCTCTGTCAAATATATCCAATTATTCTCCTAGAATATCACCAAGATTTTTGTAAGTTACCATGACTGCATGAAGGAAAATAACCTTGTAGTTACATTTAAAATAAATAAGTGAGAGACCCAGGCCAAGTTTCTTAGCTTTGGTACATGATAATACTCTGCACCATTCCAGTGTAAATATAAGCCATGGCATGTTTTTGCTATAGGCCAGAAAGTCCTGCCCCAGCAAATGCTGGACACAGAGTGGATCGATATATGGAACAGGAACCAGCCTAGTTTGGGAGATCGTAGAGCTTAGGTGTGTTCCTTGTCATCAGCTGTTCTCAAGATTGACAATAGTCCCTGGCTTTTTTTTTCACTGGATAAGCTATCAATACCCCACTGAGGAGGACAATCCAGGTCAGCTCACCCCTCAGTGGACATCATGTGGGATCTTACTCTCTCAGGAGATCCGCTGATGTGATTAGTTCTGCAGCTTTTGAAAACACCTTTCTTTTTTTCCTTTCCTTTCCTTCACACATTTTCTAATCCCTTTGGTCATGGGCAGGAAGCAGGAAAAAACACTACCCAGGGTGTAGGACCCATTGCATTAATACATCCATGGCTTCTTTTACAGCATTCCTGCTGGGCTGACTTTCTCCTGGTACTTCAATTTGCTCCAGGTGGGCCACACCCTGTAGAAATGAAATGATTATGACAGAACCTTTTCTTGGCTGCTTCTTACAAATGTCAGTGGCAATAGAAAGCATTAAGAGCTTGCCCATGATCAGTGATGCTTTATATAACTCAAGAGAGTGACATCTGGAATTTAACATTAGCAGTCACATTATTAAAGAACCCACAGAAAGAGCATGTGCAAGAGTGACAGCTAGCAAGTCAATCACAGGAAATTAGATTTTGGTAGTTCCTCTGCCAATATAATTATCTGTTTCATATTCTTTATGAGTGAAATCAGCACTTTTTACCATGCCTTGACCCTACAGCACCTTGGGGACACATAGAACACCAGAGCCATGAAGAATTGAGATGAATGTGGCTAAAAATACTTTAAATGGGCAGCTTGCTCCAAATTATTTACAAGATTGTGGCCTGTATCTGCTGTCTAAAATTGCTCTTTAGCTTTCCATACTGATTCTTTTTAGTGAATGTAGCTTATGGGCTGAAGCCACCCAGTGAGCTGATGCTGCAGATCACCAGTGATTTCCATCTGCCCTCATTCTTCACTGCCCTCCACAAAAATTTCACGGCATCTTTTAAGCACAAGCTGGTCCTGACCTGGATTCTACCAGCATCTATGATACCTGGAAAACCATGACAGTACTTAGAAATGGCTTAGAAGACATTTCAGTATAAAAAAAGAAAGTCTTTGACAATCATGGGAGAGGAACCATTTGATAACAGATATAAAACCCAGCATTGCACAGTAGACAAAATGGCTATTTTGTGCTACACAGTAGAGCAATATACCTTTCTGGAGAGGGGGTTTTGGGTGGGTTTTTTTTTTAGGGGGGGAGAGGGAGTGGAGTTATGGAGGTTTTTTTGGTTGGTTGTGGGTTTTTTAAAATGACCACCAAGAAGACTTGCTATCAACTCTTCCTGGAGATAGAAAGAGGAGAGAAAGACCTGCCATCTGGCTGAGCATGTCATGTAAAGAGATTAAATGTTGAGATGCAAGATTTGTGGTGCTTGACTCCAGCCAAGAGAAAATTCAAATAAAACCACCAGAAAGGGGTATGCATGTAACTCTGAACCTGGATACATCCCAGAAGTTTAATGTAAATCAGGTATGATACTCTCCCTCTCCTTTTTTTGGGGGGGGGAGGGTAGAACTTTAATACAGCTTATTTCTTGCGCACTAGAAGTCTGACCAAGATGTGCTCACACGATCACAGGTGTGCTGTGTGGAGGTGCCCTCCTACAGGCACTGGAAGATACTGAGCACATACCACCTACTGCAGAGCAAATTAAGCTGAGGTAGTTGCAGGTGTGCCTCTGGACATGCACTGTCTCTGTACAGGACTTTGCACAGGCCAGAACCAAAATACTTTCCTCACACTGCCAGCATCCACTGTCCTCAGGCTGTTCCTAGAAAAAGAAGAAACAGGCTGCTGGCTGAATGATATTCCCCTCTGAAGCAACTCCAGTGCATGACAGATTCATAGGTTGCACATGTGATGCATCCAAGTGGTAAAACAGAACATGCTGTACATGCAGCAAACCTATATTAGCCAGGAATCATGGGAGATGGGTGCACAATGAGATAGGAGACATCTGGTCCTGGCAGCAGAGGAGAGAGAGAGGGGTTTCATCACCATGAGAAGCATAAATAAGGTGTAAATAATCTATCTGACTGCACAGCACCTCCCTTTGTGGCCAGATGAGCATTGCTGTGGCTGCTCTGCCCGGAGGCACTGGCATATCACCATGTTACCCCACAGGAAAATGAGTGCGAGCCTGTAGTACCTTATGCTGGGGGCAGTTGGCACAGTGCATGATCTTCCCTCTTGGCCCACTGAACACAATTCACTCTTTTGCTGACAGGTCAGATGCTTTACTCATCCTGCAACATGACAGCACGCTCGCAGGCAGCTGCCAGATCCATTAATTTCAATTTTTATAATTATTACCTTTAATTCTAGTAATTAATTGTTTGATGGTAGTTTGGCTTAACACAATTTCAGTTCTAAAACACATGCTGTAATCGGTTGGATTCATTCCATGGAGAATGAGTCATGCCCCCAGCAGAGTGTGCTCCCCAGGTATCCTGACAGACCTCATGTGAGTATCTGTACCTGTTGAAGAGCCGTGTTACCCACAGCTGCCAGCTTGGCCCCTGTCTTGCTTTGTCACTGCTCTGATTGCTCCTTATGTTCTTAATTTAATTAGAGGAGTGTGAGGTTCTGGCCAAATTAATCATGGCTGGGGATCAACGTTCATATTTCCCTTTCAGCTTTGAAGTCTGTTATCCTTGAAGTCTCCTGTTATCACTATAATATCTGAGATGTGATGAGGGTTTTGTAAGTACACAGATTAGACAGATTGCAAAGTTAATAGGGACATATGGGTGTTGTTTCTCAGCCATTATTCTCTCTGTAATTGTGGTGGAAAGAATCTGTCAGCAGAAATGCACTCCTCAATAATACATAGCTGCAGCATGTTGGTAAATGTTGTGGAGAGTGCTGGTCTGACAGAGTGTGTTCTGCACACACGATTGATCACTCCCTACACTTTGTTTGGTTTTTTTAAACACCTAGCCAGTGAAGGAGTCACTTGGAAATATATCTGGCATTGACTTCAGCTTGTGTGAAGTTTTCTGATCGACCTGGTGTTGAAATAAAACAAAAAGCTTATTATCTTTGCTGTTTTCTGCCTGCAACTTTTGGGTAATACACTATGAGCTAAGAAGCAAAGCCTTGCGAAACTCAGCATCACTGCACAGGACACCTGCATCCTTTTGTTTTCCAGCCACTTCCTCAAATCTAATTTGTTGCTTCTCAGTTTAAGTCAGCACAGCCAGGCAGGTATAAAACTAAAGTCTTAACCACCCATAGCAATTACACCTTATGTTTCATAAGATTAGGCAGGAAGCACCCCATAAATTCCAGTAGTTAACACTTTTAATTGAATTGCTCCTGGAGTTTGAATGGAACTGGTATTCCTCTGCTCTGATGGTTGTTTTTCCCAAAACATGGCTGCATAACAACAAACAGATGTTTTGCAAGGGAGGCAAGCCCACGTTTGAGTGATGGTAAAGCATGACTCTGTTTTGTACATTTATCAAGTACTTCCAGTCTAAAATATTTGGGAAAGTAGTTTTGGTCGAGCTACGTGTAATCCATTGGCATTAAGAGAAGTTTAAAAAGGTCTTGCAATTACCTGGAGTTCAGTGCATGTTAAATAATTTGCTCTTGATTTGTCTTCTTGTCCACAGGCAGAACAAGTCATCAGGATGCAGAGACACGTGTTTTTCTAAGAAAATCAGAAAAGCAGATAATTCCTTAGATCCATTTAGGCTGCAAAGCATACATAGTACTGTATCTTAGCAAAGCAGTTTTTACCCGCTTGTATGAGGGAAACTACTAAAATAACTTGCCCAGGACAATATTGTGCATTAGAAGACTTGTATGTAGACTGATGATAAATACTTCATAATGATTTAGAAATAGCTGAGGCATGCAAAGTGCTCACATCTTTATAGCAGGTGCCATTCTGTTTTGCACCCTCACCTGCTTTAGCACCAGGTCATCCAGGCTAATGCAAACCATACTTATCAAGGCTAACTTCAGATAAAATATTTGAATAAGGATGTTCAGGCAAATATCACTCTCGCTCCCTTCTATGACCTCAGCTGTGGAGGCAATGACAGCAGCCAACAGCCAGGGTTATTTACTTCTTTGAGAATTACAGCTACATCAGAAGGCACTGTCTGTCTTTGCCCTGATACATGTAGACTGTAATCCAGCTGGCATCATCCTGTGCTGCTGCTGCCAAACTTCTGAGAGGGAGGGGCTGCATTTTTTAAAGCCTTGTCTGCACATGTCAGTTTATTTAGTATATGTTAAGTCATTTATTTTAATCAAATAGATCAATGAAACTCTTGAGAGTTTACTCAGGCACACCTGTTTTTTTTTTTTTCTTTTAAGCCTGTGTTATTTGGAATCAAAGCCAAAAAAGTCATTCTTACACCACAATAAGTCTGTTCAAGAGTAGAAAAGGCCTCCTGCATGGATTGTCCTATATTATTACTATGTTCATACAAACAGTAAAATTCAGACAAGCCACAACTCATTGCAAACAGGAACATAAAAACACTGAAATGCTAGAAGGAGCAGTCTTATATTACTTACACAGGAGCAGAATACTCTAGAAAAGTAGATTCCAACCCACAACTCTGAGAACCCTCAAAACCTGGTTGTTTTCAGAGGAAATAAATCAAAAAACAAGACCAGCAGGCAGAGCCGAGCTTGCAACTTCAGCGGTTTTGTTTGTAACTTCCACCAATGAGCTGACTGAAGATTGAAGAGAACTAAAGAGAGTATTTTCCCACCTCTAATGGCTATGAAGTCGCTGTTGAATTTCTTCTTGTTAAATTCAACCCTAATGATGCTTTAGTATTTAGCAGAAAGGTAAGAAATTATCCATTTAAGGAACCCTGAAGTGCTGTGAAATGCATTCCCATTTAACACACCTCTGACAAAAATAGGATTCCTCAGAAATTGTTTTCCACTTAAAGATCTGAGTTTGTTAATTCTATAAATACAGATCCTGTGCATATAAAAGCTCAGTGAAATCAGATTTCTTCCAAAGTATTTGTTCTTAGAAAAGACAGATTCGCTAATTTTATCACTTACTGTTCTCTATCTTCCTTGCTTTTCTCCTTGCCTTCCTTTTCATGATGTCAGCCTCCAATCCACTGGAGGCTCCCATGTCCCAGAGAGTCTGTACTAGTCCACAAAAAGTTCTGTATTAACTTAATGAATGCTCCAAGCCATGCTAACTTGCATAAATAGCTTTTCCAGCACAGTCTTTCCTTTTAGGTCTGACTGCAGACCTTGGGTAGGAGTCCACAGAAGGCACATGGGCTGGAGTACCTCCCTTCCCATCAACTGTGCCCTCTGCTCCTTCCCCTGAGCTTTACCTGGTTCCCAAGCTATAGTCCAGAGCTACCCTCCATATTCAGGCAAACACAACACCAAAAATGCGGAGGTGAATGATGAGTTTGAAGCTTTCTGCATCTGTTCTCTCAAACCCCAACCAAACTTAACCTTTCCTTCTACGTTTATTGTGACAATCAAATCTTTAATTTAACCTCTTCTCCCTGACAAGACTATTTGATTTCAGTTGTTTGAGCTACCAGAGCTGAAAGCAGGTAGTTGCTGCAACATTGTTTGGGGTGGTTCAGAGCACTTTACATCCACTGTCTGAATGGACTGTGCAGCAGGGAGAAATTGAGTCTGTGCTGCTTCTAAACCTTGAATCAGTTCTAACTGTAAGACAGAAGATGATTCCCTTCATTTTCTTTCTTAGACTAATACAAGACTTAATGAATTCAAGATGCGTATGTTCTAAGTCAGCAGGGACACTAGGATAATGGGAATTACCTAATTGACACATACCACCACCCACACACTTCATAAAATCCAGTCTCAAACTGACTAGTACCACATTCAGAAGTAGGCTTTTCCCAATGTAACAACATGTAAAACTACTACAAGTTTCTGGTCCAGTGTTACATAGCTATGAGTCTAGTCTTGTGAGGTACTAAGCCCGTAGATCCAGCAGAGAAGGCAGTGAACTCTGCCTGCATCTACAGGTCTAAATTCAGTGTGTATTTTGCCTGAGGGAAGACTATTATTTTTTATTTTACTTGTCTTAATAAAAATTCTTTGAAGTGCTAATTATTCTTCTGCTGCCACTTGTTGGTATATGCAGAATGTTCTGCTTTGTGATATTTCTATCTTATCTGTTTACTATTTTCTAGCGAGTGGCTTACTATGAGCAATTCATTCCTTCATTTGCTCTTTTACGTTCTTGTACTAACATTTGAGTTCAGGGTGGAAACTTCCACTTCTCTGCTGGAAGAGATCAGACAGTTGACAGAATTTTTGCCAAGGTATACAGAATTTCTACAGGAGCTTTTTCTACCTACTCTGCTATTTGTAGCGTACTTGGTCCTCTTATACTTTTAGTCAAGATATGATCCATACTCTCAGAAAGGTTGCTTTTTTTGGTGTTTTTTGATGGCTTTTTTTAGGTTTGGTGTTGAGACCAGGTTTCATAAAACCCCACAAATTGTGTTAGCTGAGCTACACACCAGAGTGCAGCATATTTTAGCAACTGTCTTTTATGCACTTCATTAAGTTTAAGACTAACAAGCATCTCAGTGTTCTCCATAATGAAAGGATTCTTTGAGTGTTAAATACTCCTTTGGTTGTTTTTAATCAAGCTTAATATGTGTGAAATTTGTGGGAACGACAGTCCCATAGACTAACAGCAACAACAGGTACAGCCAGAAATCCTGACTTGCATAACATATCCATAACATACCACCAGTTTTCTTTGCCTTTGACCTACTCAGAAGACCTTGTTAATCAATTTTGCTCTCACAGACATTCACTTGTTGTCTTTCAGCAAGGATATTCACAGGTGGCTTTTTGACATAGGAGCTTCAGGAGAAGGTATAACATACCACCTGGTTTCCCTACACAATTCAACTGACAGCAGAACCCTGTCTATGCTTCTATGCTTTCACAGCTGGCAAAATGGGCAAGACCTTTTCACAGTTGGGCAGTGCCATGTTAGCCACCTGCCCGTGTTCTAGAGGGGGCTAACTTATCAGTTAGATAATCAGATTTCAGTAAAAATCTCCCAGCTATGCATATTTTGAAGTAAAGACAGAGAGCAAGTGGGACGGGTTTATATATTTGTTTCAACTTCACTTAAAACAATAGGCTTGAGGTGTTATTTGCCCTGTTAATTTCAAAGGGTTCTTAACTAGATGCCCAGTGCTGATAAATGTCATCACACTATGTCCTTTTTACAGTATGTTCCAGATCAAAACCTTGAACTGAGCACATGTACCCTTCTTGCATTGCCTGCTTACAGAGCAATTATGTCCTGGGCACATTTTAGCCGCTGCAGAGCCAAATAAACCCATCTTAAGCTGCCTGTCCCAAGAGAATCTGTTTCAAACAGACTTGATAGCACTCAAAAAGCAAAGGTGAGGGAGAGGAGAGATGGGGAATCCTAGGAAGCTCCAGCAAAGAGGAATACAAGCAGGAGAGTCCAGCAGCCTTTTCCAGTGACATGACCCAGGCAGAGTGTTCATCTCTCAATGGGCTGCACTCAGCTGTGCAGCAGAAAGAGTATTATACAGTAAAGCACATTATATTTACAGCCCATTCAGTGCTACAGCTGGTCTTGTAAATCTGCCTGCAGACATAATGGGCTGACAAATGTATTCCAAAGACCATGCAACAACATAGCTTAAAATGAATCATGATTGCTATGTAAATCAAATGCAAAATCCATGTTAATGCTCTGAACTCTATTTCCCCCCCTTTTTTTTTTAATCCTTTTCCATTCTGTCTTCACTTTGGACTCTTTTCCTGCCTTGCCAGAGCAGTCTTCCAGACACAGGGGCATCTTCTGTTGTTTACTCAGTAGCAGTGAAACATTTTCATTTAACTTCTTCCTTGATGATAGACAGTTTAAATGAGGGAATTTGAAGGCAGAAAATGTTGGTGAGGTTTAAAATACATAAGTACATATATATGTTAATATATTTTTGTATAGTTTGTACATATATTTGAATGTAAGAGGAAGAATGAGTATCACTTTTCCAGGCATAAGTCAGTAATAAAGTTTTAACAACAAACTCAACAGCCTTTAAAACTTGAAATGAACTAAAATATGCAAGTTTCAGTTTTTCTCATGTCCTATCTCTTCCATCCAAGTGATCTCTGCTCTTTCCCATCCCTGTGTTCTCTCCCCTGACAGCTCCAGACCTGTCCATTCCTTCTCTCACCACAGAGATGCTTTAGTAGAACTCGTGTTTTTTTCACACACCTGGCTAACTTCTGCTTAGATTTTAAAAAGAGAAGGGGAAAAAAATGTTTAGTAAGCTGTTTTCACTCCCAAATTTCCTGAATGCAAGGAGTGGGAAAGACATATGTTCTTAGTAAAACCACACATCCTGAGGGATGAGGCCTGGACCCCTGGAGCAGCTTTTAGCACTCAGCAAGATGGATCTACTCTTCCTTATCTACTCCACTGTGAAAGAGAAGTTGAAGTGAATTGCACTGTGTCATTGCAAAAGCAAAGTGAAGCAGCAATGCCTCACATATTCTTTCCCCCTGATTTCCAACCCATTTGAGCAAAATCTAACCATCGAGACTCACTGAACTGGAGCCCTTCTCTTTTGTTCCTCATCTCCAGCTTGAATGATCCCAGATTTTCCCCAGATCTTCAAACACATCCCCTGACACTCCTTAGCCTTCACAGAAAAAGGAAAGCTGGCAACTTCAAGAGCAGCGGCCACTCCTCCCCGCTCAGAGGCCACTGCACATCTCTGCTTTGATGTGGCTGACCTCCTCTGAACTGGAGAAGACTGTTGCTTCTCAACTCAGATTTCCCCCGAGGCAATGAATTATCCTGACAACTGACTACTGACAACTGACACCTCCCCAAAGGGCTCTGTCCTACTGTGGGAACCGACACTTCAATGGGGAGCTTGGATGTATATCCCAGGCTGGAAGTGGGGCACTTGGTGCTTAATGAATGTTTCTATTTTGCTGAGAAACAACCACAGGCCAGAGGGTCTGAGCTGGAATCTGAAAGTTTGAAAGTGTTTTGATGTGAGGACTCTTCTGGTCTTGTGACAAAACAGAAGCCAATTGTGAAATCTGGAAACATTTCTAAATTTCCCCAATATCTAAACGGTCTTTAAGATCAGTTCAATGCATCACTTCAACATGAAGCCTCCATGGGTCATTGGTTTTGTGATTCCCTGTACTTCCTCTTTTGTGCCATCCTTCCCATGCACACCTCCTCCACTTTCCACTTTGAGGGAGTAAGAATTTATGAAATTATTTTTCTTCTTTACCAGGCTCTGTCAGCAAAAATTTTGCAGAAATGAAAAGCATTGAAGACAAACAATGGTGATAGTTTTTTTATAAAATAACTTCTGTTTTCACATCTATATTTTTGTCCTGAGAAATAAAAAATCAAATTGCATAAGGAAAAGCAGGAATGTTGTCTGATTTTTAAAGTTTCACATACTAAATCCACTCTTATGCTGCCCCAGCTGCAAGCTTGCACACGGGCAATGCAGTAACACATTCAAAAGACTATTCACAATGTGTGATTTAGGGCTGGTCCATTCTATGCATGAGGGTTTTAGGTAAAGAACCATTTCTTTTTGTTCTGGTGTATTATACTAGGAAACATGCAACTGAAGAAACCTACTTGGATTATTAAGCTTAGCCCATCATCATAAGTAAGTCCATATAGTGCAGGTGGCTTGACAGATCAATCAATCCACCCCAGCCATAAAATACTTCCCCTGGAAAGAAAGGAAAATAAAAAGGCATCACTAGTGTCCTGTATTAGTTTGGTTAAAAGAGTAAGATGTTCTTTAGAAGTTGAGTACCAATACATAAAAATAAAATGCCTCCTATCTGCCATTGTGGAATACTGGGACATACTCCTTCTAGTGCTGGATTTAGTGATGAGTCTAACCTTGGGCATGTGAAGTAGACCAAAATATCTGAGAGCAGAAATATTTTGGAGTGCTATTAGGAACAGCCTATCTACCAGGTGTACTGGGACTAATTCACCAACCCCAGACACTTTTTTGTCAATGAATGCAATGAAGCATTAAATAGGACACATCGAAAGCTAGATCCTCAGTTTGTATAAATCAGTTTTATTTGGCAGATTTATGTGGACTTACATCAATTAAACACCTATTGAGTTTTAGATTGCATTCTATACAAAACTTACACAAATTCATATATTTTACTGTATTTTTAGCAATACTTTTTTTCTGGGGAACCAAAACAAGTTTGAGCTCGCCTTTTAAAAGAATATAAATTCTCCCGCATATCTCAGCTTTGAGAATGTCCTGTTCCCTTCTTCAGTGTCACCGATGGGCAGCAAGTGATTGCAGCTGATAGTATCTGCTAGCCAGAGGATATGAATGTGCTAATCTTACTTCCAATATAAACAACAGTTGGGGCAACTTTTTGCAATGTAAATGGTTTGTTGGGTGCATTTTATGACACAGTTTGTGTCATCACAAGCACTGGTCATTGTTTGCTTTTCTTTAAAATTGAGTCAAAGTATTTCACAGCATTGTTTGGCACCAAAATAAATTAGGTCCATTTGTGTATGGTTTAGGTGCAAGTGTGCACGTAGGCATTTGTGCTTTTTTTAAAGGAGATGCAATTTTCAAGAATTCAGAGGATGTGAACTGTATATAAGGACTTACAGAGTTTTCTCAACAATGGAGAGGATTAAATATACAGAAGAAATTATATGCGGCTTATTTTTTTACTCCTCAGTTACTGAGACATGCTCTAACACTGTATGTCTAGGCATTTGTTTCTGTTAAGAAAAGATGGACATTTAGCCTGGTTGCTTATTGTTTGCTTGAAAATTAAGCGTCACTTTATTTGGATGAGTTTGAGACTATCAAGATACCCAAAACAGCCCGAAAATCTACAAGTCAGAAAAATTGGATTTGAGTCTTTCTGTTTGTTTGTTTATCCATAGTAATTTTGAAAGACACTTAAAAACTGCTATTAACTGAAGTGAACTTCACATTTGCAGTCACTGAGCACACTAGGAGATGAAAGGATCCTCCTGGCCATTACTCAGCACTTTCCCTTCGTGCTGCCCTGTCCCACCATGGAGGTTATTAACTTTTTACAAGTGCTGCTCACATCCTCCCTTTGATGGATGGTGCTAAGCTTGTACTTAGATTACAGGATTTCCTAGCCAAGGCTGTTTTGTTATTGAGGGGTAGGAAATTTTAGCACAAGGTGGTTTTTCATATCAGCCACCCCATTCTCCTGACAAAAATTTACACGGGGATTCTGCTTCAAGGAGTTTCGCACCACACCAACCCGTGGCCTTAACGGAAGGTCAGGGGTGCCCCAAGCACAGGATGCAGTGGTAGGTTTTGGACTAGTCCTCCCCTGCTTTTCGTGTCCAACTGCAAGTTACAAGGGGGCTTTGCTCTGGGGCTTTCAATGCTGCTCTCTTGCAGCTCCAGCAGGGATGAAAGAAACCTGGGGTGACCCTTGGAAAAACTTAAGTGAGAATAGAGGGGAAGGGGGCAGAGAGAGGGGAAAGAAAGCAGCCTTTTGCCTTTCTGAAACTCTTGTCCTCTTTCAAACTGAAATAAAAAAAAATAAATAAAAAAGAGAGAAGGTGGAGAGGGAGGCCAGAGGGAAAGAAATTTCCCTCCCACCTCATTAGTCTCTGCTCACTGTAAACTCCCAGTTGTGGCCAGCCAAGCTCCCACCCTTCTCTGCCCTCTGGCCTCTGCACCTAAATTTCTCACAGACTTCTTCCCAGCTGGAAATGTAAGTTAAGAGACAGTTAGAATTAAACAAACAAACAAGGAAACCAACCTGAGTAAGAATGCCCCATTCTCCTTTGTGGATTATGTAGAAACAAAGCATGGCTGGTCTTCACCATCTCTAACTTTCTGTGATTTCTAGCTGAATTTTCATGACTCATGAACTTACTTTTCAGTTTAAAAAACTTTTTGGCTTTTTTTTTTTCTTTAGTGGAAAAAAGCTGACACCAGATGTTTCTTTAGACCCTTCCCTGTCCTGAGTGAGTAAACACCAGAGACAAACAGGCGGTTCTGTCATCTTGCTCCTCTCCAGAACACCAACAGTTTTATCGCTTAGTTAAGAAAAAGAAATTTAAACTGCTACCAAGTGCATTTCCAGCTAAAGATATGTAAGTCTTCACTCTAAAAATTAAGTAAAACTTTTTGCTCATGAATAATACGTCTGTTTATGAGCAGTGTGGTATGATGCACTGATACAATAAAGCTCTTGTGCTGTCCGAGTCCTTGGCTCCAATGAGCGTGTCTCCTGGCCCAGGAAAGCAACAGCCCTCACTAACAGCCGCCTGTCAGTATTTTTAAACCTCCTCTCCTAAAATAACATGTCAATGTTTGCCTACTGAACTTACAGGAAGGCTGAATGAAAATTTGTGGGCACACCACTGTAAATGTATTTTGTCACGGTTTTTATGATGTCATCAGACTATTTATTGTGCTATGCAGGCTATTTATTGTGCTATGCTGAGAAAGTGAGTGAGAATTGCACTTCCCCTTATGGCTCCCTCACCTCTGAAGGCATTTTTGAACCCTTTTTTTTTAACACCTCTGAAAGTAGGGGGTTGAAATTGTAGACAGCAAACTACCACTCCTCAGGTGAAGGTGAGCAGGTTGGATCCATTCTGCCAGCTGGCATTCAATCTTGCTGTGTCGTTTACAAGTGAATCACAAAAAACCACCACACAGAAAATTTTCATTCCTTCCCTGTCAGTAATGCCACTACATTTGTTTAGCAGCTAGGCATGGGACTGTGGTGCTAGCCAGTGTTTCATATTCTGGTAAAATTCTACTTATTTTGTATCAAGACATCTGAAAGAGAGGGAAGAGTAAATAAGGTCTCAGGTCCCAAGATGTTTTTGTAACAAGCCCACTACATCTGCAAATTACAGGTATTTTAAACTTTTCTTTAATTATGCACACATAAAATATTAGATCACTGCATGGTTAGCTAATATTATTGTAATATCAGCTTTCATGTAGAAAAATGTCAGTTACTTCTACCTCAGTCTTTGTTTAACAAGTAATTCAAAGAACAAATCCTGAATGTAGGAGTTTTTCCAGCTTACCAAAATTGTTTAAAATTAGGTTTCACCCTATCCTCCTTCTGTAGTCTGAGGACAGAATTATGTATCTTCTGTGAGCTATTTATCCATTCAAAAATAGACGCCTGGTTTCACATGGACACAGGTAGATTCTTTTCCAGTAGGATCCTGGGGTGCCTCAGGGCAAGACCTAATGGTGTGAGTGATTTTCACTATAGGCAGCAAAACACATTTTATGCATATGTGCATTTTGCAGCACGAAGTTCACTCTGTCGTTTGCATCACAATTCCCAGAGCTGTGTCTTCACCCCACAACCCCGGGGGTTTCAGCGCTGGGGTGGGTGGAATGTGTTTGTAAATGGGGGGGGATTTCAGAGTGCAAAGCCCTCTGATATAGGTCTGGGGGACATGTGGGGGGGAAAACAGTGCTGTCTCACACTGTCAGTGGGAAGCAGACCCTGGAGCAAACCCTCCAAGAACTGTAGATGGGTTATGTCTCAAGGAAAACCAGTTGGGAAAGATCCTGAGCAAGAACTAATGCACAAAACCTGTGGGTGATGTGGGGAGGAAAGCTGGGACAAGGGATGGAGCAGAGGAACTAAAATAACCAGGAAATCTATCTGTAAACTGCTGTTGCAGTAGTGCCAAGATCTTCAACTAAATCTTAAATCTGATTTCTCCTTTGGTCTCCAGGATCCTGTGCAATGCAGCCCTTCCTGTGGAAACCACGTACCTGAGTGTGCCTCCTAGCCAGAGTGTGCTTAAATAACTTGCAGAACTAAGGGGCAGGCATGGGGAGAAGGACACCTTCTTGGACAATGATATTTGTGAAATACTAAGATAGAACATGACAGCCGTGGGGGCTGCAGCAGGGCTGGAGTTTTGTGGCAGGTTGTCAAAAGCTGTTCCTGGTATTGTTTTGGTTTCCTTCTGAGCATTCAGAGTTGCCCTATTTCCTTCAGAACTGCAAGCCATCCAGATGGATCAGGGTGATAAATGGTGAGAAATTGCTTTGCAATTTAGCTACATATGGAAAACTGTATTCATTTGTCTTTTAGAAGTTGAATGTGGAGATTTTCTAATCTTAGGAATATTTCTGAGTCTTAATTTCCCACTATAGATCTATGTCTTGATTCCATCAAATTTAATATTATATTTGTTTTGCAATCAGGAAAAAAAATGTTTTATCCTTGCTCGTTTCACATTCTGCACCATTAATTCATAGTAAGATGACTTTTTAATACATAAGGTGATGTTTTTGTTGTACTCTTTCAGTCAGGACTTTATAACAATGGCAGACTGAGAAGTGAAGACTAATTCCTGTCCACTTAGGCAGGATGAGCCACATCTATGCTTCAACATACACATCCAGACGACCCTACTGCAGCCAGTTGGCACTGAATCACCTATTGCTCTTACTGTACTGCTGAAGGAACAGGGTCAGACAGACTGGAAAACTCCACACTCTGAAATGACCTTTTAACTTTTGAAGGATGACAGCATTTAAGTGGATGATCTGGATACGACCTGCAGCTCTGATTATATAGCTACTCTCTAAATAGAGAGCCATTAAACGCTAGTTTAACTTCGGATAGAGATACAAATTGTTTGAACATTAGTCTTCCAAGTGCTTACAAAGACCATGTAATTATAATCTAATGTCAAAAAAGTGTGGTAGCCTGGTTCTTAGGCAAAATGAATAAGAGGATAAAGGAATGAGGAGAGACCTCTGTGCTACTGATGGAATCACCAAAGCACTGTGAGTCAGATACAAGCTGTTTATTTTTATCCAACAAAATGCCCACAGAGTAAGCAATTTACACAATAAGAACAATCCACTGCTGCTTTATTGTATCACTGCATACTAGTAAAACAAAACTGTGAAGAAAGGTTGGTTTCTTTATTAACCCAATCTCTGGGATGAGTTTCAGAGCTCCAAAGAAATGTCGATGCTCTCTTTCTCATGAAGTGTTAACAAGGCTGGAAGTGTTTTCCAGGCATAGTTACACTGGAAACTCATGCTCTTGCTTCATTCTTTGTCATTTCAGAGGATGCTGGTTCTTACTAAGTAGGGTGAAGGAGTCCTCTTCTTGTTGAAGGCTGAATGGTCTTTTTAAGTGCTCCTGGATGTCCACACTAGCACACAGCACAGTGCCACACACAGTTAGTGCATCCATACAAAATATGGCCCCAGGCCTTACATAAGGAAGTGCTGGAAATACCCATCCGTGGGCTGTAGGAACCCTATTTTTCAGGTGCAAATCTTATGATCTGAAGGTAGTCTTTGGCATTTTGTGGGGTCCTCTACACTGAAACAGAGGATAGTAGATGTGTCTCAGAAAACAAATACACTGAAGAGCATTCAGGCTAAAATTATGTGTCTCTTGCATTATCCATCTTAATGCTAATAGTTTCTAGAACTGATTTAGTTTAACTATGAAAATAAGAGACTATAAATCAGCTTTATGATATTTATGTGTTTTTCTTGTGAGGTTGATAAAGTCTGTATGCTTCTTGCTTCTTTTGTCTTCTCCCAGTTACCCCTAATTTTCCAGATGCAGTTGTCATCCTAGTTAATTGGACTACTTCAGATTCCTGCCATGAAGACACTACGTTACAGAACTTCTAATTGCAGAGCTGACTGTACC
Source organism: Lophotriccus pileatus (assembly GCA_035583135.1). Taxonomy (NCBI): domain Eukaryota; kingdom Metazoa; phylum Chordata; class Aves; order Passeriformes; family Tyrannidae; genus Lophotriccus; species Lophotriccus pileatus. The sequence continues at coordinate 138,809,181 of JAWWES010000081.1, read as the reverse complement.
TAACTAATTTCAAGGGTTTAGATTTAGGGGGTTATTAGAAATATGGTCCACACATGCAACATCTTCCCTCAGGATGTCTGAGGTTACATTAATTAATGGAGCATCCAGGATAGGAAACATTAATCATTTGTCTCTGTACGTTGCTGGGATTATTCCAAAACCTCTTTTACATATGGTCAGAGATAGAGACCATGTCCTCTTCTCCAGGAGCATACATCAAAGATTTGCAGAGATTGGACTGATTCATCGGCAACGCTTTTAGGCCAATATAGGGCCAAGGGTGTGAGTCAGTTACAAGCAATGTGACTTAAAACTTCCATAGACAATTTTTACAGATGATACAAAAAATTTATACTTTCCTTTCTCTACTCCCACATTCAATAGTCTGCTATATTCCCTTTATAGCAATTCCTTTTGCCTTATCTCCAAGGCACTAGAAAAAGCCATGGATGTAAAAACCCGAAAATATCAATTCTTGAGCAGAGTCCAGGACCCAAACTCAAAAAGCCATGTGATGATCCAAGATGCAGCCAAGGGTCCTGTCAAGTCAGTGTCCTTAGGGTTCATGTTCATGGTGGTGATGGTGGGAGGCAATCGATAACTTTATAGTGTTCTTGAAGTGTAGCGTCTGTTCCTGTCAGACACAGGTGAAGTTTTCCAGAAGAAACACAGCAAGCTAAGAATAAGATTGGTAGTTCCTAGAAAGATCAAGCTGAGTGCCGTCTACATGGAGAATTTTTCATCAAAAACTAATAGTCTTACTCTGTTCTCACTACATGAGAGAAGCCCAGATTACTAAAGCTAAACCAGTGGAGTTGCTCAAAACTCTTAGGGGTGTAGATGCACTTGATTTCCAGGAAAGTAGTGGGAGTCTTATTATTCATTCCCTTTTATTCTCCTAATATGTTCTATTTCCATTTAATTCTTCTTAGTTCACCTTTTCAAACTATAGGCAATATTTCAGGTTTTCCATGCTTTAGGGTGTTTACAATACCACAAGAATCTAAGCCATCTGATCTTCTTTTCTTGAATCTGAATAACACCATCAGTGTGAGTTTGTTTTCTACTGCTCTGTTCTGAAGAGCTAAGCTATCCTGAAACTATCTTTGTCTCTAGAATTGCCTGGTCTAAGTTAGTCATAGGCCAAAAAGATCAGTCAAGGTCACAGTCAAGACATGCGAAGTTTTAAAGCTGTGATACATCAGTTCTACAGCTTTCTTATATTAAACTTCTTTCCAAGAAATGCACAGAGAGGAGAGTAACAGAAATTAGCTGGGGAAAAAGGATTCTCTCCTGTTCCCTGTGGTACTACAAGGAATTAGAAAAATAAACATTAGATAATTAAAAGGAATAACGGGCTTTGAAGGAACACTGTCTTATGATCAAATGGTTGCATCATACCTAAAGAGTTTTTCTGTTTATACATTATAAGTTTAGCCACTTGGACTTAGTTTTGTAAAAAAATTGTTCCATGTCCCTGAAGGATAAAACCATGTGGGAAAACAGCAACTGCCTGAGATTTTCGTCCTGCTATGGAATTGCTGCACCCATGTACAAGAGAGTGAACCTTTTCTTGTGTGTATTCCTTAATCACTGGGCCATTCTCTTGGTTTCAGCTGTTCCCTGAGGCATCCAGTCCACATCAACAGTCATCCTACTTTTGCAAATGCAAAAAGAAGGTGACTCCACTAGTCAAGACTCCAAATCCACGGAAGAAACAGCATGCCAAAGTGCACAGATGCTAGTAAATGTATGCATAGTTTCAGTATTGTTTCAGAAAACGTAGTGTGGCTCATTACTTTTCTTTCCCACAAGAGAAATTGCATTGAAAAATAGAGAACAAACATACGGCTTTAAATGGAACTGCTAATTTTGATGTTACTTATAAGGAAACAGTCAGATCACACTGGCAACAAAATGTATTTTGCTTCCTTTGATTCACAAACCTACAGGAGAAGGGAAGGGTTTATCACCTCCCACAAGAAATTCTGAGCATGTAGCATAAAACACAAATCTCCACTTGAATCTTTTGTGTTTAGTGAATTCTTTTCAGTATGACACACAGATAGAGAGGAAATTTTAGTTAGTATTGGTTTGGAACAAAAAAATTAACCATTTTTTTAGTAAGTAATTTTGGAAACAATCCCAGTTTTGCAGAAATCTCTGTTCTGCCTCATCCTGTTTTACAGAGTTTCCTTTCTGTGCAGATTCTGGCAGAATCCTGCTTGTTAATTCCCAGTGACTAGAATTAGCCACATAATGGTTTTTATGGAGCTGCTAAAACATTTGACTCAATTAATTGGCCAAGAATATGTTTACACTTACAAATGGCCTGCTTAGGAAATTCCCAAGAAATAACCTACGCATTGAAACAATTTTTGCAAGGGATCCAGCCACTCTTGCCTCAGTGTTAGGAAGCTTCATGTAAAGGCAGTGCCTGCATGCATGTGCCTGCATGCTTCAGATGTAAGGGGACCACGCCAAGCTTTAAGGTGCTTTAAGGGAGCAGGAGGCAGAACTGAGATGTCTAAGTCTAAAGCTACAATCCACAAAAACCTACCTCATCCTGCGGGAGATAAAAAGAGCCATAACCAGAGATCATTTCCCCAGCAAAATTCACAAGCTTCCAGTGCTTGACAGCCTGATTTGCTGCCGCGCCTCCCCC
>JAWWES010000081.1:138783427-138806416 GCA_035583135.1 Lophotriccus pileatus | reverse complement strand
CCGCCCTGAACATTTTGGTGCCTTTCCTATGACTGCAGTCCTTCGGGGCTTGCAAAGTGGACACTCCTCCACCCATGTCTCTGGAAGCACAGTCTAGCAGGTGTTTTCTGGAAAAGCTGGATGTATATTGGCAGCATTCCTTTCTGCATGAAGCTCAGCCGGCCCTTGGATAAATACTGCATCTGGAAGGAAAGCAAACTGTTGCTTTTACCTAAAAATTTAGAGGTTTAAAGCATTTATGTAGGAAGCTGAAGCTCGAGGCTTCACTCCTCCTCAGCCAAAGGCAGTTCCAGCTCAGATGTGCAAGCTCCCAGCAGAATACTGGGAGGGAGCATCCTCCTCTCAATGTATCAAAACTGGTGTGGCCGAAAAAGCCAGAGTCAAAGGGGCAGGAAAAGAGTAAGCCACAAGTGGGTGATGTCCTTGTGCCTGTGAAGCACAGACTTCAGGCTGTACAGCACACTAAAAATCACAAAGAGTGTTAATAATTCCAAACTAGAACCCCAGTGAGGGAAGTTACCCCAAACACCTAACTACTGCCTTTTTGTTGTCTCAGCTACTCATCAACACTATCCATTTTAGACAGAAGACTGCAGGTAAGCAGTTCTCAGTTTGAAGGACACCTGCTAGAATTTGAGTTAGCAAATTAAAAAAAAATACATTCTTGGAAATAAATTTTCTCATGAGTTCTAAGAAAAAAAGGCAAAATACCAGAACCATGTAGCCTAACATTTTCTTTTCTGTAATGCTAATTCTTTCATTATTTGTTGAAAATTTATTAAAACAAGGAGCGCACCTGAACATCTTAAGGAGTGCAGTGACTTAATTCCATTCTTCAATATGAAGGATAGAAAATAATTTTATCCATATAAAAGAGAAAGCAAAAATGTGTATCCACAAATTGTTTTTCATCATGATGACTTCAGCTGATGGCTTCTAAATGACTGATTGTACTTGCAAATTAATTTCCTCACATTACAATGGAAAGAGATATTAAAATTTGATATATTAATATAAAGTATGTCTGCGGTGTTTTCTAAAGTAAATTGAATATACTTTTGATGTTGTATGTAGAGCTGGAAGACTGTTTCAACCTGCCCATTTCTCTAATAGACTGAGAAAGACATTAAAATATCAGTGTCAGCCATAAAGGCAAGGAAATAGTGACAGACAGTTGTGAAGAATCTATAAAAAACAAGGTTTATGATCTACGTATTTTTTTGATCAATGGAAGAATTATGTAAAAGCCTATCAGACTTTTGAAATTAACCACGCCACATCTGTACAAAGATCTTCAGGAGTATAGAGACTTTTTGGCAGCTCAGCTCATTTTGAAGGTTCATTTCATAGTATCACAGAATCATTATGTTGGAAAAGACCCTTAAGATCAGCAAGTCCAACCATTAAGCAGCCACTGACTAATCCACCACTAAACAGTGTCCCCAAGTGCCACAACTGCACACCTTTTAAATACCTCTGGGGATGGTGAGTCCACCACTTCCCTGGGCAGCCTGTTGCAGAGTTTGAGAGCCTTTTCCATGAACAAACTTTTCCTAAGATCCAGTCTAAACCTCCCCTGGTGCAATTTGAGGTCTTTTCTTGTTGTATCACTTGTGACCTGGGAGAAGAGACCAAACCCCACGGGGCTACAGCATCCTTTGAGATAGTTGTTGAGAGTGGTAAGGTCTTCCCTGAGCCTCCTTTTCTCCAGGCTGAGCCCCTCCAGCTCCCTCAGCTGCTCCCCATAAAATCTGTACTCCAGACTCTGTTTCATTCCTCTTCTTTGTCCATACCTTTGCAATTTTGTAAATCTTTTTCTACTTTCCACCAAGCTATTTCAGTTAATAGCTAACTTCACTAGAAGAAGTTAAAGGAAAGGAATAGCCTTTTCTATGAAATCTCATTCTGTATCCAGAAGCAATTAGAGCAGTGATTTTTCTCACAAATAATGTATTTTTATTTCAGAGGGAAGTGAGTTTGTGCTAATGACATTTATGAGGAAAAAGGTGAGTCAAAAATACCAAAGGACCCTACTACAAGTTGGAATTCTTTGAAGGAGGAAGTTCATAAATCATTCCTCCATATTTATATATATATATATGTGTGTGTGTGTGTGGACTTAGTTAGCTGTTTTGTAAAACCCATGTCTCTGTAAACAAGTCTGTAAATCTTGTTAGCTAGTTTATAAAACTTATATCGATTACTATAGTCTTCAGTCCTACAATACCCAGCCTGAAAAACCATCTTTAATTTTAATACTTAAAAAATGTACAATCTGAATTTACATCTCTAAACTATAATTTATGCATGGAAGTCACAGGTAATCTGCGGAAACGTGCAATATTCAGAAACTGAGTAATATCATAGCAGATCAGGTTACAAATTAAGCTTTTCCTTGAAACTAGGAGATCTTAACTATGCATTTGATAAAAGCTTAAATCATATACTCCAGAGAGGAAAACAGAGGGAAAAGAAGCATATGGAGGTCAGTCTGGGTGTGATGTCCATTACTGCATCGATCTAAGCCCCATTAGTCATCTCAGTGTATTTTTTCTTTACTTATGTCTCCACTTTGAGAGCTTGTGTACATTGTGGGAAAGGAAAGGGAAGAGAAAAAGGAAGAGGAAAAGGGTGAGGGAAGGGAAGAGGGAAAGGGAACGGAAGAGAAGAGGGTAGAGAAGAGGGAAGGTTTGGGAAGAGAAGAGGGAAGGATTGGGAAGGAGAAGGACTACAGGAGAACAAACATTGTCAAGCTGGAGAAGTAAGACTCAGCATGCAAATAAACTGCTGTTCATGGGCCCTCAAAGGCCCATGGGTCTTTACTGGGCAGGCATGCTGTGCTGTTGCCTGGTTGGTTGTTCTCAGGGATCCTGAGCTTACACAGTGTTGTTGGTTATTTTTCAAATGTAATATTTATGCTGCTGTGATAACTAAGTGATGGCCATCTCTTATTCCCAGTTGTCCCCTATTTTCCCCCATAGAAAGGTGGAGCCCATTCCCAACCTGGACAGAGAAAGAATGACCAGAATCATCTGCAGGGGTGCACAAACTGGAAAAAAAGACTTGTGGGAGGATTCAAATACCCTTACCGAGGAGTGTGTTTGCACCCCTGCCTTCATCCTTAGATCTGTCAAGAAAGAGTAAAAATAGCTTTAAATCATGTCCCACAGTCTTTAAGGTGCTGTAGAAAAACTGAACTTTGTCACCCCAGTATAAGAGTCCTGGATCTGATCATCACCTCCAGAGAGATGAGCCCTGGAAGGCAAGTCCTGCAATTCCTCCTGCTTTGGTCCAATTCATGGGCAGGAGGACACAACCCTGGGATTTAGTACTGAGAAGAAGAATGGGGACCTCCTTGGTCCTTACTTCAGTTTCAGATGAGAGAGTCCATTTGGTTGAAATGGAGATTGATCACAAAATTGATCTGAAATAATGCTTTTGGCTTTGACCTTCCCTCTCCTGAATTTGCTTAACCCATGTGTGGCCCTTTATCACTGATCAGCAGCAAGAACCTTCCATAGCATAACCACCTTCTTCCTATACCTTCATAAAACATTAAGCAATTGTAATATTAATAATATCAGATTTCAGGTGGCCTGAGCACTCTTCTGCTTTTCATGAAAGAGGTAATTAAGCAGCTTCTGCAGAGCTAAAACTTGGAAACAACTCAAGTCACTACCCAAGGCAAGTGGGCCAATGTGCCAAAGCTGGATCAACGTATGCACAGTGTATTAACTCTACTTCCCCATATGAAAGCAGCAGTGTATGAGTATGGGTTTGCAGGGATCACGGAGCCGTGAGAAGCAGCCTGGCCAAAAGGACAGGCAGAGCTTTACTTCTGCCTTCTCATTGGAAGTAAACCAGATGACAGCAAACTTCATGATACCAAACTTTCCTTCTAAAGAGGAAAGAACCCACAAAAAGAACCCTGAGAGTTCCTGACACAAGGGGTGGAAAGGCTCTGAGGGGTCTGTAAGAGTTAATGGATTAATTCGTGAATGCTTTGACATTTTGCCACAATGCTTGGAGGGAAGCTCAGAACACTTGCTCTTCATGTATTTGCAATTCCCTAAATAAAGACCACAGTGCCAGGGCTTGAATTTCACACATTAATCCACTGGGACCTGCAAGCCAGACACATGGCTCTGAGGCAGCTAGGAAAATAGATCTTTGCTGTTTTTCAAATCTATCTGATTAGGTGGATTTCTATCATATGAGCAACCTTACAGCAAAAGAACAGTCACTTCTTTAGAAAGCCTCCACAAACTCTGTTAGAAAAAAGGTACTGTCTGTCTGCGACCACCAAGTGGACTAAATCTGTGCTGATTTGGGTTCTGTTTCCCACAGTGAAAGAGTGGGAAAGTGATCTTCCCTTGCTCTTGGGATAGGAATGGTATTGGATGAATCAGCCACTTACAAGAGCTTTTTGGACGGAATGCAGGAAAATCTTCATATGATTTGAATTTGGTTAACTCACAGGCATTATTGTTTTACGTTGTTGGCAAGCATAGTATCATTAATAATAGGATCTGCCAAAAGCTACTACTTTATGGGACCTATGACAGTTGAATCTCTGCCTCAGTAGCTTACAGACTCACACACCTGTTAACAGGACTCACCCTGCCTGGCAGCAGAGACTTTGCCCATGGGTGCAGAGTGTCATCAACTTCCACAACTGCCAAGCCAGGCCAGGGCTCTTGGCACATTGCAGGACTGACTTTTATATTTCTGTCCTTTCCAGTAGACCCCTGGGGTATCAAAAAGAGCCAATAAACAAAACAAAACAATACAAAAGCCAACAAGGAAAAAAGACCATTATTCGCTGAAAATGCTGACCAACATTTGCACTGATTCTGCTAATGTGCCCCTGAAATTGCCTGCATGTCCTGCTGTGCAAATGCCAAAAAAAAAAAAAAAAAAGGCTTTATTTCTCCAAATATTAGAGAATATTTTCTTTGGCTTTAGTCCATACACATCATCATTCCTCATGCCCTATGTTTCAGAGCAGGGTTTGAAAAGGACATGCCTGGGGAACATTTCACTTACTCTGAGATTTGAGTTTGTATCAGACAGAATCGTTTAGGTTGGAAAAGTCCTCTAAGATCATTGAGGCCAACCATCAACATAACACTGCCTAGATCCCAAGGATCAGGCTAATTTAGCAGGGTGTTTCCATTCACTCTGTGAACATGGCGTGCAACATTGATTACCAATAATTACCTGTTGCCAGCATCCTTATTCTTACCTACTGAGGCTCTACAACAGGGTCATGTGAAATTTTTTTTCCCAGGCTGTGGCAGGCTTTGGGGTTATGACACAGTAGCTTGAATTTCACACTATGAATTGAAATCACAGCATTAGTCAGGCCTGAGAGCTTCTGGGCGCAGTAAGTTGTGATCCACCCCAACTACAGGCCCTCTCCACCATCAAGGGGTTGAATGAACAGATCCCATTTATGGGCAGCAAATGAAGTTGTTCCAGTGCTTAACTAGGAAAACCAACTCGTTACCACGCAGACTGTGCCATGCATGCTGCTGCTGTCATAAGTCTTATTTTAAATTTGTCATTCTTGGCTATCAGCAAAAGAAAAGAAGTGTGGCACGCAGAGCAGAATAAAATCTGTACTCCAAGTTCTGGGCAAAGCTGCTCCAGTATGTATTAAAAAATGGAAGAAGCACCATAGCCAGCCAAATCAAAAGCCTGTCTAGCCAAGTATCCTGTCTCGGACAGTGATTATTAGCAGATACTGAAAGAAAAGTATGAGAATTAAGGCATATAGAGTCCTTTTACTGCCTTCCAGCCTCCAAAAATGAGCAGTATAGAGATTTCCTGAGACTGAAATTACACCCAGAGCATAGTATCAAATAGTCAACAAAGCACTCATCCTCCATTAATGTGTCAATCCCTTTTGGAATTTATTTATTTAATTTATTTGGCCACAATATAACTACAGGCCACACAAAAAGCTTTCCTTTTTTTGCCTATTTTTAACTGTGCCTGACAATTTTATTGGGTGCCCCCTAAGATTTTATGTTCTGAGAGGCTGTAAATGGTTGGTTTCTGTTTGTTTTCGCTGCACAACCCTGGTTTTACAGAACTGTGCTGTATTCTGCCTCCATTATGATTTTTTTCAAACTGAGAAACCATATGATTTAATCAGCAAAACAGAGAGACACACCAAAGAGGAAAAAAGGCTTTTGGTAGGACCAGTTGTAGAGGAGGTAGGAGTTTCTGGAGGCAGGTCTTTCTCCAGACATCTGCTCACCCACTTGGTAGACCTGTGAAGTTGAAGAACGGACACTGTGTCCTGACACCAAGTAAGCATCATGCTCTGAAGTCAGAGCAAATAAAGCCAAGGACTATTCCTGCTCTGAGACTCTACATTACTCTCCAGGACCACCAAGATATGGAGGTGGATGTCAACTGTCACCTAAGAGTGGTATGAGAACCCATCTGTCAAATTACTCTTAAAGACAGACAGAAAATAAAGGATAAAACATCATCTTCTCTAATGCACATGACTGGTTGTGTTGTGGGTCTAAAGGAAGCTGGGTGGCTGAGTGGCTGAGGACAGGGGGGAATTTTCTGGGTGATTTCACAGGAAAATATCAAGTTTCAGGAAGAAAATTCAGTAAACTCTTGAGTCCATGGCCAAAAATTTCATGGTGCTTCAGCCAGAAAGGAAATGGGGAAAGGAGTAAGGCAGAAGGCTCCTGCCTGAAATCTGGGAGTTGTTCCCTGATACAGTAGTAATAATATAAGCACAACCAGTCCCAAAGCAGAGAAAGGGTAGGAAAGAAACCAAGAGATCAGCTTCACTGACCTTTATCTTCACTGACCTTAAAAGATTTTATTACTGCTATAGATAAAGTCAGGCCTTTATAGGAAAATCTCTTTTCCCTCTTGCTCTCAGCTCAGGTCTGGTTCTGAGTCATAAACTCATAAACTTGCAACTTCAGCTTCAGTTCCTTTCGTGAAAATCTGTGTTACAATATAGGCCTTTAAGGTCATTAAACCCAAGCGTCTGTGGAAGAGATAAACAGCAACAAGCACATTCCCAGAGATAATAGCCTACTCAGATACATATAATGTTATTCTGACTTTTCAGAAAAGGAAGATGCAAAAGGAAAAGTTGTCCAAATGTAATTATTTAAAAACTTATATGCAAGATGGAGAGATGGTTCTTTTCCACCCCATGGATAGGACAGGCTGTGGGAGGGGTGATGCCAGGGCTGTATGTGAGCATGAAAAATCCAAGGAAACTACTGAGCCACAGTCTGAGGCAGCTGCCCTGGTGCCCCTTCCCCCTGTTGCCAGACCTGCCTCCAGAACGAGCAGAGCTGGGGCGTAACGCCCCAGGTCTACTGTCCGGGAACAGCCTGTTCAACAGTGCCACACTGAAAACCCTGCCTGCACAACAATCTATCCCTGATAGTCTTTCAAGCTGTTCATGGAAATAATCCCTCACTTGTGGATTTCAAACAAAAAACATCATCTGTGTGAACTGGTGTCCAGAGCATATGTTTTCATTAATCAAGATGTTAATCATGGAATCACCGAGAGCACTGCCAGACAAATAAACATAGTCAGGACATCCAGGACTTTGCACTTTGTAGGACTGCTTTTTTCATTATTTTTTTCTCATGTCATATATATCTAACTGGCTTTAACATCAAACACCTCCCTATGATAACTTGCATAATTCCTTTTTTTTTTTTTTTTTTTTTTTTAAGTAAAAGGTGGTGCCTAGGTAGCTGCTTGCCTTAACTCAGGATATTGCCTTCTAAGAATTGAGCCCTTAATTTGACAAGCAATAACAGATGAAACCGTAGCCTGAAAAAATTGTCATAAAAGGAACTGCAGCTCCGTGACCTCTAGCCCTAAATCCTGTAAATTTTGGCAGGATGTCTTGATAACAGAAAGACAGTGAGGGTTGCTTTCTCACTCACAAGTTTTCTCATTGCTTTTCTGCCCTGCTTGTGGATGTGAGCTCATCCCATGAAAAAAACCCTGTCTCGTTCATTCGGTGTCATTCCTTGAGCTGAGATTGGAAATGGTTTAACTCAAAGTCCCACTGTGGACATTCCTGTTCTCAATGCTACTGCAGGTTGCTCTGCCCACCTCTGCATGAGCAATTAAGACCTACAGAACAATGCCAAAATTTTGAGATGCTCTCTGTAAATTAATAAGATTTGTAAAATACCTATTGTCCTGGTACGTGTAACTTGTCATCCATATTATTCTTGATTTTCAAGAACAAGTTTTTTAGCATCTACCTTAAGGTCATGATGCCTGAGATCACTGGATGCTGCAATGTAATTAGCCATTGTACTTGCAGAGGTTGTGGTCTCTTCCCTTTAGCCATTTTCTCTGCTAAAACCTCAGAAAATTACATTCCCTACAATTTATATACCAAAATATTTGATCCACCTTACTGTAGTAACAAGAAAACAGAAGACCTGGTCTCTTTTCTTGCTGCTGCCCTCTCTTATCTACAGTTACTCAGTAAGCATCTCTTGGCTGAGAGAGTTGCAGATTTGGTCTTATCTCCCTGATAGGTACTATGGAGAGGAGAGCAAGACTTGGTCAGAGTTTGCCTGAGCCAGGCAGACTGTGTTAGCCTGTGATCTTCATCTTTATTAGTATGATAAGTCCAGAGAAGATACAGAAAATATTTACAGATGGTGGAAGGACCAGATAGAAACAATAATAATTATTTGATTTTTAAAAAATAAAATATTAATTACTCAGTTTCATTTCATATTGTAAAGAAATTGAGACGTGGAAAGCATGAGATCTCAGACAGCCCAGAACAGCTCTCAGCTATGTCAGAAGAGTTTTCATTTGGATCTTGTCAGCTTATCAGGTAAGTGATCTGATTCTTGCCTATAGCAGCAGTGTCCTACAAGTACTTAAAAAATGTGAAAAACATCTTCTTGTGTCCCATCTGCTGTTGCCCACCTTGAAAGTGAGATCCTGAAACTTGTTCCTCTTTTAGAATTATCCTCCTATGATCCGCTTGTGAGATGTCTTGTTCTACCTTTTCTCATCCATTTTTGCTCACTGGCTCACCCACAAATGTCAGCACTTCCTGCAGCTTCCAGAATTTCTTATTTCTCAGCTAAGAAATATTCCACAGACAAGTCCTGGAATGCATTACCCAGGATCAGGATTTCATGTATCTGACCTGCTTCAGGGCTGTATGGATGAACACTGTGCAAGCACTTGGCTTCCAGAATACACAAATCTGCTCAGATAAAAGAAGACTCATTCAGTGAGGTCTGTGCTATTTTAAGTTCAAGGTCTAAATTCACCAGTAGCTGAATATGACTGGAGTCAGAAGAAATGTCCCTGATGAAAAAGCTGCATCCTCTGTCTGAGATGTAGCTAATCCTCCCATCCTCATACTTTCTGATCAGCAAGCAGAGTGCTTTGTTGTATGGCATAATTTCTCTGAGGTTCTCCACTGATCTTCAAAAAAAAAAAATACTGTCTTAGGAAGTCATCTAAGCTGCATTTGGCTCTTATTGGGTCCTAAACCAAGACCTTAGTGGAGGGACACAAAGGTGGAAGATCCAAATCTAATGTCACAGGTTTGAAGAGCAGGCAACCCAACAGTTTTGTGACCACTATGTGTTTGTGGGAGTTACCCAAACAGTGATTCAGACCTGGATGGCTCTGGTGTCATCAGGCTGTAGAGATGGGTTGGATAGGGCAGAATGCCAACATTCCAAGCAGGGAATGGGGCACCCATAGCAATGCATCACATCACTGACTTATCTGAACACCTCCAGACCTGAGACACAAGCAATTGCCTATACCAAGACAGGGCCCATCAGCTTCCAGAAGGATTTGTTGGATTAAGAAATCCAGATTTGTTGGACTGGGAACCAGCTGAGCATGAAGTTAAGACAAATTCCTGATTTAAGCTGCTGAGAATTAAGAAATGACAGAGTGGTTTCCTGGACTAACCACATTTGCCTGCCTTTGGTTTTTTCCCTTAGAGCAAAATGAGAAGAAATGGTAAGCAATTTTTAATTTGACATGTTCTTCCCATTTTTTCAGTTTACTACTATTAACTGTAGGACCGTTATAAAATAAGAAATTAACTAAGTGGAAGACTGTACTTTACAGCTGGAAATTATCTGATCACACTGATTAGGACAAGCAAGTCTAGTATCCAGCAAAGCACTCACATGTTTTTCCTCTGCCTAATTTCTTGTGCCCATTTGTTCACAAAGCAGTTTGTTCCCTGAAGCTTTCACTGCAGGGAAAGCTCTTCACAAAAGGTAGAGTCAAACATGAAAAATAAACATCACCTCAAGTTGGTAGCAGAACAATTTACTATTTACTCATATGTCTTTTCCAGATATTCCCCTTGTTTATTGCACAACTGCCTAGATGAAAAAAAAAACCCTATAGAGACAGAAATTTTTCAAAGGCTAGATTAAACAGGTCAATGAATGAACAGGAGGGAAACATAGGATCTGCTTGTGCCCTCAATCACTGCATCTAAAATCATTCCAAAATATTCAATTAACTGTTAAAAACAAGTTTCACTCTCCATCATTGCCCATCCTCTTCAGCTTTGAGATCCTGATTTAATGCTGTAAAAAAATTCAACTGCGGAAGAGCCAAGACCTGTTGTCTCACTAAGCCAGAGGAGTCTTTGCTTTAAATTTTGGGTTTAGAGGTAGACCTTCAGCATGAGGCTGTCTTTATAGAGCTTATCTCCTGTACCCTGACAGGTCTGTCCTCTAAGTTCACTCGCTTCATTTCTCTGCCAATAATATGATAAGAACAATAAATAATAAGGCTAAAGGTGGCACCTCAGTTTGCTGAATGAGCATTTTATCATTTAAATTAAAAGCTTAACTTATAGTCACAAACGGCTTAAATAGTTAGCCAAAGTAATACTTCAAAAATTACTCCTTCCTTAAACCTATGAGGTAATTCATAAGATATTGTCATTCGGGAACCAGAATAAATATTATGAAAAGCAAAAAATGTCAAATCTTGTAGGCAATGGAATAACCTAAAATTAATTCCAGTAATGAATTTTGATACAATGATTTCTAACATGTCTCTTTGGAGTGATAAACAACCTGACTTCAAAACTGACTCAAAATCCAATATTCAATACATTTATGAGTAACCACATGGTAAACTGACAGCCAATTTATTTCAGTCCTGGAGTCTGCCTCAGCATAGCTGCTTGTGGTAAACTTTTCAGTTCTCTCTTAGCAGGATTCCTGGAAAATTGCCAGTTGCAGAAATCTCTGGCAGTTGTGAAGTGCAGCTGTGGCTATCTGCTAAAGTTTCTACAAAATTAATTTACATCAGGCAATCTCCAACATCTACTGAGTAAAACATACACAGGTACACATTTCAAAAAATGCTATGGTGACCTGATGCCAGCACTGCTTTTCTGCACCATATTAATAATTTTCGTACGTTTTTATTGCCATGACAAATAACAGAAAGTCAGTAATTGTGGTTTTTAACTACTTCAGAGTACACGTGAACTTTCTGACTGTATAACAGAAAAGAGAAACAAAGAAAATAAGTCTGATGTAATTTTTGTAGAGTCAAATCCTGTAAGTCAAAATGGATAACTGGGATGTATCTCCTTTCTTAATGATATGAATCCACCTCACTCAGTATACATAAATAATCTATAAATGTAAGATCCCTTTCTATTTTTAAAAAATTATGCATTCAGTGAAGACTTTGGAGCTTGCAAATATGCAGGGGAAAGGAAGAAATAGGAAAAAATATTCCTCTTTTTGTCAACTTCCAAATCTTCTGCCAATCTTTAGCTCATAGTGCAATTATGAAAGTTAGCGACAGAAGAAATTGGCCACTTTCACCTGTACATTTACCATAACTGGTTTAAGCATTATTTAATATTTTTCTTTGTTTGACCAGGTCTATACTTCTACCAGCATAGGGATAGCAATTTCTTGTGTGTCATACATATACCAGCAAAAACCCTAACACAAGCACAAACTATATCAGCATTGAAGTGCCTATGCCAAAAGTGACAGCTCTGTGTTATCCAGGTTGACGGGAGGCTGGAAATAGCTTCCCATACAAGGGATGTCTGTCCCTGAACCCATCTCTGGCTGGATGCATATTGCATGGACCCAAGGCTGTGCTTCTGGCAAGTTTTAACTATTGGGAGTTAACTGCCTGTGTGCACCTATCCTGTCACCAGGACCAGCTGCTGCCCAGTCATAGCACAACCCTGTTTGTTTGGTGTTGAAGTTGCACCAAGAAGTCCCACGGCACTCAAGCTGGCCTTGAGCATGTCTTCTCACATGCTTTTGCATCCACGATGTGGATCAGACTACTTAATTAAAAATTTTGTTTACAAGAGGTTGGCTTATTTACCTGAGGAACTGTTACAACTTGCATCTACACAAGGAAGATGTGCTGATGCAGCAGAGCAATGTGAAGTCAGCAGCAAATCATTTGAAGTACTAAATACAGTCTTTGTTTGTTTTGTCTGGATGTGTTTCATTGATCTGATCCACCTTTGAGTGTTTGATGCATCCTGTTTTCATCTGTTATGGCTTTAATCTAGTTTATATTGCTTGTCCTGCCCAGTCCATGTATAAACAATTTAAAAGAGTTTACTCTAAACACAAGGTTGCTGAACTACGGCTACTGAGAAGAGAGAAAGTTAAATGCTTGGTAGTTCGCTCTGACTTCTCTTCCTGCTGCAAGTCAGCTGGTTTTCTATCCATCTCAGCTATCTCTAGCTACAACTACAGAACAGTTTTATTCTGTATGACTTTTTTCAGACTTGGTAGATTTTCTTGATTCACAACATCTGTTGTACATGTGATGGTGAAACATTGCTCAAAGGAAGAGAAAGGAAATACATTGATGCAGGACAGTTTGATGAGGTTGTGTTTCTGTCAAGATGTTCTTTGCAAAAAGGATGAGTATTTCTTGTTCTAAAGAAATATTTTTATGACCTATGGTATCACAGAGGGAGTACAAGGAAACTATTAATGCATATTTTTAATAGACAGCAGGTTTCCAGGACCTGCATCTGTTCAAACATACCATTTAGTCTATAGAGATGGGCCAACACAGACCACTGTGCACCAACAGAGGCTGGAAGTTCTCAGTGAGATATGTCTACTGTATTTGTTACCCAATGTCAGGGATAACAGGTGAATTATGATATTTAGAGGTTCAAAAGCTGGAATCACAAGGATTTAAGGTAACCAACTCCCTCACTTTCTTACATATTCACCTCATATTAATAGAGGATTAATTCAGTTGCCAAAAGGGAAATGCCATGAGGTATTTTGTATGACCTTCAGCTGCTTTTCCAGAAAGGCACATCTTGCATTGTGTCTGCCATCTTTATACTGGACACACTTAAATATCTCACATGGCACTAGATGTTTAAACATAAGGAGTTGTACTTAAATATTACCCTAGGTTCTATTGAAACCCAGAACGCAGCATTGAAATTGCAAGTTCCTGAGGGGAAAGAGATCTGAGGATTGCAATATAGAGCAGAGCAACAGTCTAAATTTAGGTACCCCTCTGAGGGTTTGTTCCACACAACTTTGGGAATGTAATTGAACCATGAAGATTTAAAGGCTGTTTGCTGCAAATTCTCTCTGCAATTAACAGAAAGAGGTGAAACACTTTCAGAGACTGACAAAGATCTTACATGTAGATGACCCATGTAGCTGCTCTGAATTGTACAGTCATTAGTTTCTTACTGTAAATGCCACTGTCAAAGGAGTAAAATTAGGTGGGATGGATCTAAGGCCTGGTTATGCACTATAACACACAACCATGGGCTGGTGACTTTGACTCCCTCTCATTGGGAAATACGGTCTATAGAAGCCAGAAAGCTGAATGGAAACCTCTTTGAGCAAACCAGGAGAAATGCAAGAAATGCAAAGGTAGTTTGTATACTGCAGCATCCACAGCCTCATACTCTTCTCTGAAGTTATGCACTTACCTGAAGGTCTAAGAAGGTTTCAGCTGGAATTACCACCCCTTTTCTGGGGGTGCAAACAGCTGGTTATATGCCCAAGTTCATCACGGCCTAGAGAAGCTAAACAGGTGAAACTTCTGATGGAAGTTAGCCTCAGAGTCAAGGGGGTTGAGCAACTATGAGGGGAGAGTTCTTGAGAGATCTCTCAAGCCTCACTGGAAGAGAAGAATTGTTATGGCTCTGGTTTGTCTTGTTATGACAGGTAAAAAGTAAGATAAAAAATATCAAGAGACATAATCTATTAATTAATTCAGATATATACAAAGTGACCATCCTTTCAAAAATAACATCTTCTGCATTTCAATTGCATGTCAATAAATTTTCCTTACAGTGAAAAGCTTGCCACCAAAGAAATTTCAACTGAGAAAATGGACAATGAGAAAACATGCATTTTCACTGACATTAGCCACCAGGGTACCAATATATCAGTGGTGTCCCAAAAGGCCTTCCTTAGTCCCTCTTCTGTAAGTACAGCTATTGGTAGAGGTGAAATCTAGCATGTTCCCTGCTCTTAATTCAAGATCTATGAATTCAGTAGTTCTGACCAAGTTCAGACACCAGCTGTACCTCCTTTCTGAGAATTTGTGTGAAAACCAGGGACAAGGCAGACCAAAATATTGTTTAACTTAACCACGGGATTAAATTATGTAAAGGAAAAAGCATGTTGAAAAACCCAGCATGCATTCTACATCCCTTTGTGGTTGTCCCAGCTCTCTCAGACACTCAGTTATATGACCAAAAGCAGTGTTATTCCCACAAACAACTTTACAGCCACTCTTGTAGGAGTTCCCTTTTTAAGCTACTGCACTTCTTTTGATCTCTGTTGGGTGTAGGCTTTCTCCTGTCTTGCCACTGTCTTTCAAAGTTCTCAGGCACTTTGGAAAAGAAGCAGTCTGGTGTCAGCTATTCAGTTTTGGCCCCTATAAATCTTTTGTCCCCTTTGTAGCTTCTAGGAGACTGAGACAAAAAATGAATTGTGAACATCCTATAGTAACCAGGTGAACCTTCAGTATTTATATATCATCACAAAGGAACATTTTCCTTGCCTTTTTAGGGCTAATACATAAGAACTTTTCCCACAAAACTCATCTGTTTCAGATATCATGTTATCATGTGCACTTCTTATGGAAATATGATCACAAGGGCATAAGCTCATCCTTCATAGGCACCATCCAACTGCCTTCTGAGAGAGAAGGTCACCAACAGAAGACAAAGAAGGGTTCTGTGCCTGTGCACAGCAGACACAGTAGCGCTGTAGACAACTGCATTTAGCAGATGATGAAGTGCTGTTATGCAAAATTCATCATTTAACCAAGATTTCCTTTCTGCTGGATTCAAGTCTGTGTGTGTTCTACTCAATAATGTCTAAGCCCTCCAGTCCACTCCACAGATAATTAAGATAAATATTGTCACACTTAATTAATAAAGCATGGCACTTAATTTAAACAATCTCAAATTCAACTACCCTATAAAACTGGCTAAAAGAACTATTGTAAAGATGGTGACGTTCAGAGCTAAACTTTTCTTAATTATTCACCAGTTAGTAGATATTTCAATGTTTCTTAGTATAAAATGGAGGACTTAGATATGATAGATCTTTCCAAAATACATTCTCATTTATTCGTCAAAATTACTGTGATCTGCTTATCAACAAATTGTAGAGGGGAAATTTACACTGGTATGAACAACCTGTAAGAAATAAATGACCATTTAACCCCTATTTGTTCATTTAACCATCAGTATTGCTCACTCTGCTAAAGTATGCAATCTGCCTTTTTAGTAACAACTTTCTGGATCATGAGTAAAAGGTCAATATAATATGACTAATACTGTATGTTTTTACTGATTAGAAATCAATGACAGGTTGGTGTTCTGACCACCAGCTCCTAATCAAGTGGAACATGTATGCATCCAGTGTCCTCTGCACACAAATCCCAGTCAGGTTTTCTTCATTCAGTGCTAGTAATACCGTATTGCTTTGCTGTCTCAGACAGCAATCCCTCATTTAACATTTTTATTATACTGTAATTGTTTTTAGGAATTTAGGAATTTAAAGAAGGAATTTTTTTCATGACTATCTTTACCTCAGTTTGTTTCCAGATTGTAATTGGCAAACCCTTGTCACAGGTTTCGCTATCTCGATCAGTATGGCAGTCACACTAATGGTCTGTAGTTGGAGCTATTTTTAAAAAGATGTCATAAAGAAACACAATCTGGATAATTTTGCAGTGTGTCTGTGGCCTGGGGAGAGTGATGGTTATCTGTGTGATCTTCCAAATATGTGTTCGACCTGTAAACCAATTCAATCTTATCTACAATAGGATAGAGGATTAAACTATTTTGAGCTCTTTGGGATTAAAAAAATCCCTGGTATCTGCATAGGGGAGAAAGACTATCAGTACTGCTCTCCTCCTGTTTGATATCAGAGAACTGACATGGAAGAATTTTTATGAATACTCCAGACCTTAAGACATTAGAAAATAGGTAAAAAACAATCATAAGACACAAATTCAGTGAAGGTTATATGAACTCATTAGTTTCACTGATCATGCAACAAATTCTTGCATTGGCAGTAAAGCACACAGTTCAACTCTGTGAGTTCATCATGCCAGGTCTCACTTTACAGGTTGGAATACCCTGATTTTTAAGGATTTTTCTTTCCCACTTCTCTAATTCCTTTGATTTTAAGCATTCCTGCCAATGCAATTACTTATGAATCAGTCAAAGTTACTTCTTGAAAAAGAGTGTCTGTTTGGCCAATCTAGCTGCATTTAATAATGCCATTTTGCATTATTCAAATGTTCCAAGAAACTAGATGGGAAAAATTACAAACCATTTTGCATACTATGGAAATGTCAAAGCAGGATTTGTCTGCAAATGTCAGACTTCTCAAAGGCTACACCTACAATAGGGAGGGTTTTCCATTTACACACCAAACCTATTAGAGATCAATTCCAATCTAGAGAAATCTGATTAAGGCTTCTCGTTTTACAGTTCACTCAGCCCAAACTGCCATCCAAGGGGAATTTCACTTGAATAAGAAGTGCAAGAGTGAGCTGGATATTCAGATGCTTAGTCTGACTGTATTTGACTTCATTCCAAGTGTTTCCCCATTCCTGGCTCCTACACACAACTTTTATATTGTGTCATAAATACTGTCATCAAACTAAATTTGCTATGCTGTAGATAGGGTAGCTGGAAAAAGATTATCACTATACATGACATAATGTTGCATGAAGAGCTAGAGCAAAGAAAACTCGGTAGGAAATATGGCTGATCATCTACTCAGTAGAATATTTTTCAGGTTTTTTGTTTCGACTTTCATCAGAGGCAACTTCAACCTCAAAGAAAATAAAGGGATTTCAGCAAGAATTAGGCAACAAATAATTAAGCATCGCTGAAGGCACTCATTCTTTTTTGATGGCTAAGAAGGCATGACAAAGAGATGTGAGCATCCCTTCCATGGATTTACCTCTTTGTATCTATGTATTTTCCCTGAGATAACCTCAATTAGCTTGAGTCCAAATTCATTCCTCTTTTTGATGAGTACCTGAGATCGGGCAAAGCTCTCAATAGGAGCAGTTCTGCTCCTCAAAACAAAAGGAGTCTGAATTGCTGTAATCTGCCTGCCAGGGAGGACAATGGCCAGGAAAATGCAGCACCTGAATGTTATCATATGCTAATAACAGGGTTCACATGCTTTAGAAACACTGGCAATACACCTTACTTAAATGCTCCCTCTAAAGGTTATATGGCTCATTTTTACTGCTATTTCCACCTTGGCTTGCCAGTGCAGGGATGCCAGAGGTTGATAAAATCATAGGGTGATTCTGCTGTGCAGGCAAACCCTTTGTAATGAATCCTCTGAGAAGAGCTGGAGGTGATGTCCACCCCCAAAAGGAGGGTGATTGTAATGTACCATTTGAGTCCCATCTAATGCCTAAAAAGAGTAGTCTCTTGTCCCTGAGGAAATTTCATACCCTTTGCTGTTTAACCTAGTTCTTCTTCCCATGGAGGGCTGTAAATGGGCCCTTTATTCCACCTACAAACCTTAAAAAACTTTTTCATAAGGCTATCTCTACTAAAGACACAGTGATCTCATTGTTGCAGTTAACACTGAACAGACCATTCTTGCAATGACACTTCCACTTCAGAGCCCTACACTACTTGGAGAACAGGCTTAAGCAGAAGACACTTCACTTTGTATATCCATATTTTATTTGTTTGTTTTGCCAATAGACCACAAAGATATTTTCTGTATGAAGCTGAGGAGATTTGTCAGCAGCAGCTTGGTCCATATGGTTTTTACAATGACAGTCATTGTGCTCATATATTTTAAAGAGAATCTCTGGAACCACCACTGAGATCTGTGTATTATGGGAAAAGCAGCTCCCTAGGCTTGCAAGTTCCTACTCCAGTGCCAGGAAGCCTGGAAGCCATGATGTCCCCAAGCTGGTAGCTGAAATCCCATATAGTAATACTGGTCTGAGCCTGTATTTTGAGGAAGTCCAGTCTGTACATAAAGTTGCACTGGAGCCATGCACCTTGACAATGAGCCAAGAGAGCTATCAAGAAACCAAATAATTTTCTGATGGCAGCTGATTTCCTGGCAGGAAGGGTTTCCTCAGAACTCTGTATGGGTTCTGTCAGTTTGCCAAAACCCACCCATTTCACAAAACATTTTGATTTCAACAAATCAGTGGTTTCCAAAAAACCAGGGGAAAGAAAAAGATAAAGAAAAAAGAGCTGTTTAAAGGCAAAGTTCCCAAATGATTCAAATGATTTCACTCAGTTTTCCCAAAGCTATAAATCAGTGCAATTACTGTGTTTCAAAACAGGAGCCCCTGGCTGTGTTAGCCAGTTTGGAACAGTCTTGCATACCAAGTCCTGAGATGGCTGACAAGACTGTATTGTGCAAATGTCCTGATCAAACCATAGCAGTATGCCTGGATACAGCCTCCTGCTCACTTGTCAAAAGTCCCCAGCATGATGTTCATATGCCTGTTCCCCAGGAGGGTGAATGACTACGGAATCATGCTTACCACTCAGTCCTTCATGCAGAATAGAAATTGCAGGCTCTGGCGCATGGAATATATTCACTGACTCTCTGTGCCCTGCTACTTTAGAGTGTAATTTAAACAGGACAGGTAACAATCAACAGAGGCATCCAGGTATGTTCAGCAGTCACTAACAACCAGAAGACAAACAGTCCTGTCAGGAAGGGACACTGGGTAACTCATCTGGATTCTTGCCTGAGCTAGGTTAGTGTCACAACAACTTTGTTAGGTAACAATAATTCCAATTTAAAGCGCTAGGAGAGCCAGCCTAGAGAATTCTTAGGCAGCTTTCCACAGAAAGCCTCTTCCAATGCTTCCTCACATTTATTCTCAAAGTCAGCTTCTTGGAATTGGTACCTTTGTTGGCTGATTGACCAAAAGGTGTTATGCAGAGTAAACGAGAGACCCTGGCACTTGACAAGGTACATGCCAAATGATCATGCACATCTCCAAAAGCATTTGTGTGTCTGTGGGTCAGAGACAGCAGGGCTGCTGTGCAAGATTTATATCTAAATGATATTTTGCATTTATATCTAAATAACATTTTACCTTTTTGCTAACTCACATTCTTTGCCTGTATCCAGAAGCACAGTTGGTTTTTCCTTCAGAGCAAGCCCCTACTTCCCTGTGGTGTGGATTACTAACAGGTTCAGCCCCAAGGGCAGGCCATCCTCTCCTTTGTGCATGGCGGCATCATCTCCATGCTGTGCCAGAAGATATGTAGCAGAAAACAGGTGAAAGCCACTGTGTTTCACTTTGAATAGTTAAATCAGAGTGTCCATGCCAAAATACTGGGAACATGCTGCTCTTTACTCAGGCAACACAAGTCCTACAGTCAGTCCTTTCTCATGTCCAGTGTCCCACCCCAGATCCCATTCCAGGATATCTTGGTGCTCCTTGTATGCATGGTAAGGCTGGTACCTCTGGAACAGCAAGGATGGTGGATCTGGGGAGCTTTTGAGCTCAGAGAAATGCATCAGTATTTAAGAAGGGAGTAACACACTGTTAACTGAAGCAACCAGCTGGGCCAGGGCATAAAGTGAGAGGAAGGCAGCTAGGGGACCACCAAAAAACATGGGAATGAAGATGTGACCACATAAATATTACTGTAGTGTAAGTCTCCGACAGTTCACCAGTCACATTTTCTACAACAAAACAACAGTTGTAGAATTATAAAATGCTCATGCAGGCAAAGCTCTAATATTTCAATGAGAAAAAGAGAAATTAGAGTTGCTCAAACAAAGCCAGAACCTCATGTATCAGTATTTTGCTGCTGCTAGATGTCTCAGCAGCATTAAACTGCTCCATTAAATAATTAAACTGCTTCATCAGAGAGGTTTACTCTGCATAGCAGACCTGGACCTGTAATTTCTGCAAAATTCCTCAGATTTGGTCTCACAAAGGTTTCTCTTCATTTGGTGTAATTTGACCGAACGCTCTAGGAACACCAGGTAAAACCTATCAGTGTTAACAAATACAGTACATCCCAAATAATCACCCTGAAACCAAAAAAGCTCCTTTTATAATGACTGTTTCCAACAATGTCTGAGTCCTCTGGTTTCCATCTTTTCAGCCTTTCACGATTACTGTGGCACTTTAAACTGTGCAAGACACTAGGATTGCAAGCAGACAGGCTTTGCTCTGCACTGCACAACACGTGAACCTCTGCAAGGGAAAATGCCACCAGGTAGCAAAGCCCTAGAAGAGCAGAGGTAATCCATCAGCTGGTTTAAAGACAAACTCCCTGCTGTATCACTAGCCTACTTTCAGCCCCGAAAGAATGTGGGGATGTTTACAGACGCGGCATGCCGAAAGCCAGCACAGCTGGAATTTCAGCTCAGCTGGCAAAACGCTCCCACCGAGAGCCAAGTGGCCAACGTGCTCCTTCCTCCCGGCAGCCAGTCTGCCCCTTAACGTGGTTTAGTAGCTTAATGTCTGCAGCAGTTTGGAAATGTCACATGAGCACCAGCAGAAGAAGCATGTCTCAGGGGGAAGCCAAAGATGGAAGGAAAAGCTGGGATGACCAAAAGCTGGAAGTGCAGCTGGAGAGAAAAGCCTGGCCCTCCCTGGACAACTTCTTCGTGGGTTTCTTTAGGAGGACGAGGGGAGCCCAAGTCCTGAGCTTCTGTGCCCTCTAGTGGCTGACAAAGAGTGGAGAAGGGTGGTCACTCTAGTCCCCAGCTCCATCAGCGGTGGCACAGCCATGCCCATCCTCTGCAAAAGAGGCCCCACAGAGACTTACGGTGGGTAACAAAGATCGCCAGATGGGCACGGCAGGTGAAATGCCTCCACTCCCTCTGTCGGGGAGTGTTTGATAGCACTTGCTCCAAAAAAATATGTGTCCCCACTGGAACTGACGAGGGAGGGAAAAAATCCACTCAGAAGGCTTGGAGGCCCCTTCTCCACAGTCCCTTCTCCCGCCAAAAGCATAACACTGAGCTAATGGCCCTGTAACTTTGTTTTGATTTCCCGAGCAGTTTTAAGTTACCTAATATCTGGCTGGCCTCCCTCAATGGCTTTCCAGCAAAGTAATTCTCAAACAGTATTCATCAGATACCAAGTATCATGAAGCTACTTATCATGAAACTCCTGTTCATATTGTCATAATGCCAATACTTTCTTTCTTTCCTGGGTTTTTGGTTTGTTGTTTTTGTTGTTTGGTTGTTTCTTTTGTTTCTGCCTGCATCGATTTTCCTCTTTAACTTACAAGAACAGGACATTCACACATACACATAAGATCATGTTCATTAGTGCATATGTACATGTATATGTAATTACATATGGAAATATGTATAGAGTCATAGCATTGTTTAGGTTGGAATAGACCTTTAGACCTTTAAGATCATCAAATCCAACCGTTATGTATACGTACATGTAGCCTAGATTTGTAAAGATAAATCCTCGTGTTATTGCCAAATGTTTTTTGCTTTCATTCTTTATCTTGCTAGTTCTTGCATAATAGTTATGCTTGCAGAATTGCAGGCAAGACAGAGGACTCATGCCGGGCAGTCAGCACCACAAAACACATATACTATATTCCTTTAACTAGGCTGTCCCCTACTATCTCTGATTTGCCAACAAGGCTGCATTTCCATTCTGACAAGGGATTAAAAGGAAATCTCTGTGATCACATTATTTACAATAGGATTTGGAACAGGAGGAAAAAGTGTAACTGTAGGTAATGGTGCTGCACTCAGTAGAAGTTTTATATGGTTTATATGGACTCAACACAGTGACTTTGGGAAACTCACAGCTCAGAGGTCAACTGTCTGGCACTTTTCAAGTGAAAGAAAAAACAAAGCCCAGGTAAATACTATTTAATGCCTGTGAAGAAACCATGAAGTACCACAAACTGCTGGGTCAGCGCCTCTTTCTGTAAATTGCTCCTCAACCACCTGTAAAGGCAACAGGTAAGCTCAAGGACCTCAGAGACCTTACTCATTTCTGGGACAGGATAAGACCTTTTTAGTGCTTAGTCAGCACCTGTCTTGTAGTAATGGTTTTGTGACTAAGACACTGCAGCTCCCAGAACTCTGGTAGGTGGAAAAATGTGAACTACCTGTCCTTAAGCTGATGTCATGTCCACTTCTGCACGCATCCAGACAACACAAACGGTGAGGGGACTGAGACAGGCAGTTCATCTATTGTTCTACTATCCTCATTGTCCTTTAAATTATTTGCATCTCTTGAGAAACTAAGAACAATGATGCTTATGCTTAAGTCATGAAAAAACAAGGGACAACTTATCATCTAATGTTCCTGTATTTTCTTGTGCTGACAGTATATGTTATAACTATCACACTAAAGATTTCAGTGCGTATCCACATATGCCAGAAAGAGCTGTTAAGCCTATATTTCACTATCTGACTTTATTTGAGAAAGCATCAGTAATTTCAGTGATTG
>JAWWES010000081.1:138697618-138783327 GCA_035583135.1 Lophotriccus pileatus | reverse complement strand
TCTAATGTTCCTGTATTTTCTTGTGCTGACAGTATATGTTATAACTATCACACTAAAGATTTCAGTGCGTATCCACAGGACACCATTATGCCAGAAAGAGCTGTTAAGCCTATATTTCACTATCTGACTTTATTTGAGAAAGCATCAGTAATTTCAGTGATTGCTCTTTATCTGAAGATCTTATAGCACCAATGTTACAGGATAGCTCTAGCTCTGCACGGCTCATGAAATTTCCCTGTGCTCCACTCAAATCTGAAGCACATATTTATAGCTCAGATTAGAATAAGATGCTTCCAGCATACCCAACTTCATCTGAGCAAAGACCATGTTAGTCAAAGTTCACACTGTCCTGGCAGTTTCTTTTCTATTTTGCCAGGAACTGTTGTGATAAGATAAGGAGTAATGGGTACAGATTGAAAGGGGGAAATTTATTTTAGATATTAGGAAGAAATTTTTTACTGTGAGGGTGGTTGGACACTGGAATGAGTTTCCCAGGGAGGTTGTGGAGGCCCCAACACTGGCAGTGTTCGAAACCCAGTTGGATAAGGCCTTGAGCAGACTGGTCTAGTGGGAGGTGTCCCTGACCACGTCACAGGGGTTTGGGACTAGATGTTCTATAAGGTCCATTCCAACACCTGAACATTCTGTGATTCTAAGACAGAACTGTTGTTTGACAAACATTCTGGCATCAATCTCATAAAACCATGCTATAGATTAGGTGGAGGAAGAAATCTGTCTCAAGGATGTTGTCCTACCACATTTATAGCCTTTATTTGAATGGGGCATAAAAATTAGGAAAGAAACTGAATTATTTAGTTGTTTATTAAGGAGTACTCATTTTCCTAAGACTTTGTGAAGGGAAACAAGACGTTAATAAATTTTGCTTAGTAGCACATCTAAAGAATTTAATCTCTGCAGGCATTGAAAAAACTAATCATTTGCTATTTTTTTTTTCTATAATAAGGATGTGTCAAGAACACATACACCCATTTCAAAAAACTGTTTATGTTGCAAATATGATTAAATCAGGGGACAGTATTTCAAACAGTGATGCAAATTACGGTGCAAATTCTTTTGATCCTGTTATTGTAGTGCATTAAAGCCACGTTAGATGTGTTATGAGTTCCTGTCCTTATACAGAAAGCAGTCTTTCAGTAGACATGTAAATTGAGAGTGCCATGCCATGAGAAAAGCATCTTAGCTTTTTTCATTATGGTATAAACAAAACATTAGATTTTCTCGTGAGCCTGACATCCCATAAGCATGCACAAGACAAGTGTATGAATCAGATAAACTTTCGTAAGTTTTGACATGAATAAGAACTTGCTCAAACATTAATATCACTGAGTATTTTTCCATTTGTCAACTTTCTTTTGCTTTTTAAAAAAAAACTGTAAGAAGTGAAAATAGAGCCTGCTGTCTGGAGAAGCAATTAGCCTGGCCTGTGAGCAGTACAGCAGAATAAAGCCACAAACGAGATGTCTCCAGGGCCTGCAAAAAAGACGACATGGACACTCATTGAGCAGCTGCCTATGGAAAGAGAATTGGAAATAATACCACCTTAAGCCAGCCATTTATCTGACAGGCAGATAATACTGGCTAAGGATCTTGTAGCAGGATTCTTATCATGTCACGCAGTAGGAGCCGGGGGAGTATAAATTCCTAAATAATCAATCCACGTAAAGAAATCTACCGTTTTACTGATGAAATTAGCCACAAGACATCATGCCCTCCTTTGTGACTCAGACCGTCCCCAGCCTGTGTTCAGAGCAGCCTGGTCTCCATGGCCTCCCAGCTCAGACAGGCCCTCCTTGCACTGGACCCGCCACCATGTTCCAAGGACATCTAGATGACTGTAAACGCAGGTGATGCTGTCTGGGGCACAACCAGTTACAAGCTCTCAGAAATCTTTGGCTTTAGGACGCTTTGCTGCATAGAAAGAGCGTGGCCAGCAGGACCGAGGCAGTGACCGTCCATTCTCCCACCGTCCTTGGCACTGGTGAGGCTGCACCTCACATTCGTTGTTCAGTTCTGGGCCCTACAACAGGGACATTGAGGTGCTGGAGCGTGCCCAGAGAGGGGCAAGGGTGAAGGGTCTGGAGCACAGGTCTGATGAGGAGCAGCTCAGGGAGCTGAGGGCACTTAACCTTGAGGAAAGGACACTCAGGGGGATCTTATTGCTTTCCACAACTACTTGAAAGCAAGATGTAGCGAGGTAGGCCCGGTCTCTTCTTCCAGGAAACGACAGGAAACAGCCTCAAATTGTGCCAGGATACTAGGAATAATTTCATCATGGAATGGGTTTTCAAGCTTTGGAACCAGTTGCCCAAGGAAATGGTGGAGTCCCCATTCCAGGAGATATTTAAAAGACCTGTAGGTGTGACACTTGGGGACATGGTTTAGTGGTGGACTTGGAAGTGCTGGGTTAATGGTGGGATTTGATGATCTTAAGGGCTTTTCCAACATAAATGATTCTATAATTTTATGATTCTAAGGGTCTTCTAGGTGTATGTCTGAATCCTCTCTGGCTTATCTGATTTTTTTCTGCTCCTGGCTCAGCATATAGCACTGGTCTAAGTTGGAAAGAAATTAAAAACAATAGTCGCTGTGTGAAAATGTTCACATTGACTTCCCACTGCTGAAGGCATGGGTGAAATGCACCATTAATGCAGACAGCTGCTCCCTGACCTTTGCAGACGTTCACCTGCTATTACAGCCTTTCAGCCTTTTCTCACTGTCAGCCTTGAAGGGTTGAGGATGCTCCTGAATACTCCCCACAACTCCTGATGGACTCTTGCAGGGTCTCAGTGAGGGAGGCTCATAATCCACAATTTGAGAAAAATACATTAATAAATACATATAAGTGACACATATACAGTGACTTAACTATAAAAATGGAGACCAAAGTAGTGCAGCAGTCCCCCTACACTTCAACATCATCCAGATAATGCCAAACATATCAGGTCTTTTGCATTTTGGACTTCGTAGTGAATTCAAATATCAAGGCCAAATTCTTGTTTCATACCTCTATAATTCAGAAATAATATGAAAGCAGAAACTTACCACTGAACCTCAGATGAAACTTATATCTGAATTGCTACAACTTTCAATTTTTAAAAAAAATATATTTTAATTATGATGCAATGCAATGGGAATTAAAGACACTTACATTACTTCTTACTTTACATGGTGCCTAGTTCTTTTCTTTTTTAATTCC
This sequence comes from Lophotriccus pileatus, assembly GCA_035583135.1. NCBI lineage: Eukaryota > Metazoa > Chordata > Aves > Passeriformes > Tyrannidae > Lophotriccus > Lophotriccus pileatus. The sequence goes on along the minus strand of JAWWES010000081.1, from coordinate 138,780,110 downwards.
AAGGCAAATCTCCCATTGACTTAATTATGAGCACAGTGTGATATGCCTCAGCTAACATGGGAAAGCACAACAGATCCATGTGGTAGATATTAAGATACAGCACTTAAACAAGGATAAAAACTAATACTATGATCACACAGAGGTAAAGCAGGACTGCTTCCAGATAAGTCAGGGATACTTGACTGGCAAAAAGTCAGTGTGACGCTGTGTATTCCTTTAAAAAGGGAGTTGATTGCCATTATAGTACACTTACTAACCTGTAGCTTATGATAACTTTAGGCCACTGATCAGACTGGTTTGATGCAAAACACACACCTCCATGTCCAATGGCAGGGCACAAACCAGCTGGGGTCCAAAAGCCATTTGGACATCCTAGTTTGCATCAGCACCTACAGTAGCAAATCCTGACTTTTGGCAGCCTTGCTGCCACAGGCCAAGTCCTGGAATAGAAGGGCACATGGTTTCGGTGCTCTGAAACTATTCCATGAGGGTTAGTCTGGAACTTTCCAGGTTCTCACAGTATGCGGGCCAGAACCAAGCCAATACAAGTCTTCCTAACTATGAAAAGGACCTGATGTATTTGTTCATTCTACATTATAATTTTAAAGCCATTTAGCAAGAAAAGTCTTACAAATGTGAGAAACATTTGGTCAATATGAATATCTATAAACCAAAACCTACAAGAGTCAGAGTCTCCAGCAGAAGGAATACAATTTTCAGCAGTGACAAAATGATTTAAAAGTCAAAGATCTGTTTTCAAAGAGACAGGTTCTTAAATATCTTTAAAAGTCAAATGGAAATAAATTTATGAGTCCAATTTAAAAATAATTTTTCAATCTGTGTGAAAGCATTGCAAACTCATTCTTGAGAACATATTTTATTGTCAATTTAGTGAATTTGGCCTCTGAATTTTGTTCTGAACATGTTCTCATATAAACAGGAGAGAAAACACTGCCTCCTGTGGGAATTGGTGTTGAAATCTTATGTTTTGGACTATGCAGGTATTCAAAGCAGATAACACAGTGTTACATCCTGGCCTGAAGGTATTGATCAGGTCTTTCACTTGTGTGAATAGGGAGAGTTTCTCTGCAATATGGAGTAGGAGAGGCCTGACACTCTTGCTGTACAAGACCTACATCTCTGTCATCAGTTCAGGGTTTGTGGGAGAAGAAGGAGGTTATGAGCTCTGATGACACTCCTCCTGAAGATCAGAGCACACCTACCAGCAATCAAACCACAAAAACTTTCACAAGGAGAGCTATGCTGCAGAGCTCTACCTTTCGATGCTCTGTGTCTTCCCCTGAATCAGCATGGACTGCAGATGGGGCTTCTTGGAAGAGACACATCCTGTGTAAGAAGGGACATGTGGCAATCTCCTGCCACCACCCCACTGGGTGGAATTAAATCCCCATTGGCTACAGTTTGTTCACTGCTCTGCCAGTTCCCACCCACAGCCATGAAAAGCCACCCACCTCTCAGCCACTGCTGTCTGTGCTGCACGGGGAGGAGCTGGAGCGAGATGGTTACCAGTGTGGTACCACAGCAGGTGCACTGTGATTGCGTTTGTTTTAATTTCTTGGGAAGACAGTGTTCAGCCTTAGGGAGGCACTGGGAAGAATGGACAACTCCTATGTTTGTCATAGGAACACAAAGAACAAAAAAAAAGCAGGAACATTTTGAGACATAGACATAGAATGCTTCATTTCAAAAAGACTTGTGTCTTGTTGGTGATCTCTCTAGAGAGCCTTCACTGTCTAGCAAAGGGTGACCCATTTTGGGCTATTCTTCTATTTACACTTTAGTCGCTGAACGACCCAGAAGGCCTGGAGGTGACAATTTTCCTAATTTGGAACTTGCCTCTCCTGCACTAGAAGAGATCAGAGGAGACAACGTGGCTGTTTATTGGTGTACTGCTTTCACTGCTTGCCCTGAAATTGGGCATAGCCTTCAACCCTCCCAAACTGGAGTTTGTTCTAGTTTGATCTCTACTACATTTACTTCTCTAACTTGACATCAATACCTGACTGTGTGGAGCTTACTTCGGATGTGTTGGTAGTCCTGTAATGCTTAGATTAAAGGCACTAAACCACAAATTCTTACATTTCCTTTGTTTGCATCCTACATTCATGTGAGCAAGGATTTGAAAAAAATTGCATGAATTTCGGCATTTCCCCCTTCCCTCACAGTAGCACCAGCCCTCGAATTCTCCTCACCCCTTCACAGTCCCAAGATAGAAATTTCAATGCTGAAGTACCCAAAAACCTTCTCTCATGCTCCAACCAGCAACATCATAAAGCCTTTTCCGGGAACGGTCCGTCCCTTACGTCTTTCACACCCTGCTGTCATGTGCCAACGTGATTGACACCGCTGGGAATGATCTGCCCACTCCTCCTAAATGCGGTCTTGGGCTGTCGGTGCTGCAGACATGCAGACAGGAGGAACACAGGCCCTTGGAGAGTGTCAGATGGCCATCTGCCAGCCAAGGCACAATATGGTGGCTACTGCCAAGCCAGCTGGGTCCTCGCTCTTCCAGCTGGTACAAAAGTTGCCAGGCAGCCTCCACTCCAAGAATTTTAAAGCATTTGGGACTATAATCTATGCCATGTGTTTCTCTGTTTTTACTACATAGTAGAAAATAATTTATTCAGATATGCTAAATTATACTTTTAATGTTTCACAAACAGTTCATTGTGAAACTCAGTTTTGGCATTAAGTAGAAAATGCGGTACTTTGCTCCTTGTGTGTATTATTAGAATGGTTCTTTTTTGTTTAATCTAAATATTGTAGCTCATTTATCTTCTTGGATGTCATAACCAGCTCTAGACTGCATAATTCTGCTGCCGCCTACTAGTTAAATGATTGTTACTTACACATTTTATAAATAACTAGTCTATAACTAATTTTTTCTTTATGACATCTACACCATTTTGTCCAGTAGAATCCCTTATATCCTTAAATTTTTAGTGTATATTGGGAACCTCTAGCATGTTGATCACTGTTTTTCTAAACAAAAAGGGCTGAAGAAAGGTTCTTGTGAGTAATTCAGTATCAGTCAGTTTTTGAAATAATGGAAAATGGCCCCTTTTTCATAAATGAGACATTGTCAGCAAATTAAAAATGGGACTAGAGCCCAGAATATTTAGTTTGAGACTCAGAGATCTCTATCATTTGAGCTTAATGAGAATTTTCTGCTGTTAACACTGGCATGGAGCTTCTAAGTTTTCCTTAGTCCATAATCAGACACGGGATGATAACTACATATGTCAATACATGCCTTTATTTCTAAGCCTTTCCTTGAAGAAAAAAAAAACCAACTGCTTCAATTTGCAGGGATTCAAAAGTTATTGGCATCACTTTAGTTTCCCTCTGCAACTTTAAGTTACACTTTATTCTCCATGGCTTTTTTAGTGCAAGTTCAGAAAACAAAAGTGAGCAAGTGCAGTTTTGTTTTCTCTTGTGCACTGTTTGCCAGGAATTCCTTTCCTCCATTAGATCTACCGTGTGAGTACATTGGAATCTGTATTTCTTCTTTCTGGAAAAAAAAAAATTAAAAAAAAAAAGCCAAACCCTTTAACTTTCTTTTCCTTTTCTACCATATAGGTCACATTCTGCAATCATTCCACAACAGAAATAATTCTCATGAATGTCCACACAGTCACAAATAAATAACTTCAGAAAAGCTATTTAATCTAGACCCCAGTGGACTATGATTTCCAAACTCCTTTTAAGACAAGGAAAAAAATTCTGGTTTTATCTTTTCTGTCATTTTATTTTAATTGCTGTTTATCACATTCTTTAGACTGGCTTCCAAATGCCTCACCCTTATTTCATCAGGGAGGCAATTCCTAGAGACGTGTGAAATGTTTCATTTGAACTACAAAAGCATGGAAGCAGACTTGCTGTGAATTCATCCTGCATTTGCAAATTGTCAGTGAATTGTTAAACTCTTGTGTCTGCTGTCACTGTGCAGGTGTTGCTGGCTCTTGTTCTAGGGGACTTCCACAGCTGTTGTTCTGGGGCATTTCCAGGGAAAATGAGGTTCACCACTTAAGAAGCCACTCACAGTATTTTGTGGTTTTCAGACACCTGTGCCTTGTGCTGGAAGAGAAATCTCATGCAAATCTTCGTGATTCTCCATGAAACTTAAATGTGTCGCCTTTCCTTGTAGTTTAAACAGTCCCCAGAGGTGGGTAAATCCCCAGCCTCCTGGGGTCTGTGTACACAAATATCTGAGGCCTGACGATTTCAAAGTTACTTCAAAGCAAAAGTAATTTTGGAACCATGTTAAAGCTGAGGTGACACACCAAAGTGTAACCTGAACATCCGAGCGTACATTTTCATCTGCAGGTACAGGGATATCACCCCAGCAGACATCTTAGACTGAGGACAATAGCTTCTAAAACCACCACTGCAGGACTTGGCCACCAGCACTTCAGAAGAGACCTTGCCCCAGTGATTAAGCTGGGTAGTTGTGCAGAAGTGGAGGGCAACAGGAAAAACTAATTGTGTTTGTTATGAATGTGGGAAATTATGTAGAAGACTACTTGACATTTCTTTTGAAGGCTTGTGAGCTTTCAGACCTGACCACAGCAGTGGTTATTGCTATCCAATAGCAATGAGCTAAGGCAGCAGCTACCCTGTTGCCTGCATTATTCACAGGATCTACCTCAACAATCTCAGCAATTCTTGGAATTTAGTACTTATTAATCACTTGAAATAATCAAAATGCTCAAATATTACCACACAGTAAAATAAAATCATATTGTCACTGCAATTCTTACCATAGTCTGTGCTTAAAACTGCTAAGCCATCTGTTCAGACATCTGAGAGATTTGACAAATGAGCTCCAGCAAATCTTGCTGAGGCAGTTGAAAGCGATACCTCGGTCAGGATAGGAGTCAGCCACAGATCAAAATGTCTGGATGTCTAAATCAAAGCATCTAAGCTCCCATTGTCATCAACAAAGAAGGGCTTAATTCAGTTGCTTAGACACAACCAGATGCCATTTGAGAAGTCCTAAGGGTACCCACCTCACCTCTGGATGCCTTCCTGAAGAGCACGAGTGTCTCAGGCCCTGAGTTGTATCTGTTGGTGTTTGAGCTGTATCTGTGACCTTGTGGATGTTTCCGGTATCCTGGGCATCTCAAATACTGATACTCATATATGAACAGCTGAATAAAGTCCAGCCAATGCACTAGAGAGCCTGGAAAGCAGTTTGGAAGAATTAAACAGATTTATTGACAAAGCTATGACGTGAGGAGGAGATGGGACACACAGTGACAACAGCAACTCTGACCAGAGCAAGTGTCATACCAGGGAGCCACATCTCCTTTCTCCACCTCTCCCCCTAGTAATCCTAAAATGTTATATTTGAGTTTAATGCTTTTTAAGTTCATTTAGCTAGAGCAAAAGAAGACACAGCTGTAAAGAGACCCTATAAATCATGAATGGATTAGAGGCATCCCCTCTGGAGCTGTAGTCTGTATCTCCCAATGGGCTAGTTAACTTGTGTGCAAGAATATTACCACATTGAATGGAAGGGCTTTGTTTTTAGATGGAATTCAAATTAGGAGCAATACATACATTATTTTTGCAGCAAGGACCAGTTCTTAATATATAAAAGATGATTTCATTTTAATTTAGATTAAAAAATGCTTTAATGAAAGGAATTAGTTCTCTTTTTAGGTAAAATTCACATAAGCTTTTAATTGCCACTCTCTAAACATCTATAGTTTAGTTATTGTTCACAATTCACTCTTCTCAAAAGCAGCTTCATAGCTGGTAAATTCAAGCAGATGTTTCTGTTTGAGAAACATGCCACTGAAAATGGCTACAGATCAGAGAACTTCTTTAGAACATGCATTTGCTTTAAAAGGATTTACATTGTGCTTTTACACTAAGTTACATTTGGATTCTTGTTCTGGAAGTGTTTTATTTCAGATTTTGTGCTGATGCACTATGGCTAATCAAGGACTTTTTAAACATGTAGATCAGAATTCATTCATCCCTCATATTTCTGCAGACTTTCTTTGTAAGGAATGTTCACAGGTATAAGGAAACACAGCAATTCATGTGCTTTACAGCGAAATCACAGTCCTGATCTGACATACATGCAGGAAACTGCATCCTAATAGCCCAGTCATTTTGATTAAGACCTGATCTCACAAAATTTATGGACATGCTTTTTTCTTAAGTCCATTTCCCATAACTACTTCAAAGCCTTATTTCAGAAATACCTGTGAGTTTCTGCTGCATCAAGGCTGCAGTGATAAAGTGGCCATGCTGTGTTTTTTATTAAATGCTAAGATGTGACATTTTATTTATAGCCTTCTGACCCAGTAAAAGGTTCATGCAAACACTGGGCTGCTTGATATAGAAAAAACTTGCAATACATTTGAGCTGTACCGTTATTAAAAGCATTTCTTTAGACATTCCCTTTCCTTCTTGGACCATTCTTGGCATTCTGGAACATTTATGAATATTTATGAAGACACTTGCTTGTATATTAAATGAAGTCTGTAAGTCATCAGTTTATCTGGAAATAGTTGTCTTTTGTGAAAACTTTGTTAGCCACTCTGCACAATTGCCTTTGAGGGCCTGGAAAGTTTGAGCACAGCTTGTAGAGCATGTCCTATAGAATGTATATAATCCTTTAATCAGCACAACCGCAGTGCAGCAGATTGAGTAACCATCTGAAGAAACTCAGGCAGCACTGTGCTTTTGTCTACTCCAGAAAGCTGTTTTGTAAGAGCTTTGCAGATGTGTTCTCAGTTACCAAACCTGTGCTAAATCAGCCTCTGAACAGACTTATACCAGTTAGTAGATGATTCTTCTTTTGATTAAGTAATAGATCTTAATAAATTCAAGGCTACATGGAGAAAATACGCTGATTTATTGGTCCAATTCAGCTGACCCTGAAAGCAAAAGGAGTTTCACATTTGACTTCAAAGGATGCAAAGCTGGACCCTAAAACTATAAACAGTATAATAAACACTAGTAAAACATAATACTTACTAAAGCAGCATGAATCCCGCTCCCAAAAATACAGGTTTACTTGCTTTTATACCATTTGTGCAACTTAATACTAATGAAAATGAAATGGCTGGTCACTGAGGTCACACCTGAGTACTGTGAGAGCCAAATAATCTATCAGAAATAATACTATGAAACATATTTACATTAAGTGATAGAATTAACTTGAATTTCAAATAAATCAATAAAACTGTCGTATCTCTGCTCAGCTGAAAATTGATGAAAGGCAGAATTCACCAACATGTTTCTCAATAAAATGCAAGACTGCATATTCAGTTCTAATATTGGCATACCCTACAAAGCCATACACACATTTACAGATTGTGTAAAATTGACTTTAATATCAGTTGAAGTGGAAATAGGCCAAGATTGCTTTGTTGCACTGAATGTTTCACAAATCGCCTATTAACAATAGTTCACTTAGCTCTCCTAAGTGGTTTCACAACATAAGACCATTTTTTCTTTTTCTTGACTTAGTATTCTTTGTGTTTCATGGTTGGTGCAGCATAGATCAGTGGGAGTCTATCATAGCAAAGACTAAATGAAGCCTAAGTTGAAGGTGTCCTGATTTAGCTCTGTTGGAGGCAAATCACATTCCTCTTTTTAAAACCACTGGAGACAGATCTCACATCTTCACAGTGCACTTTCCCAGTGAAGTCTGGTGTATCAACACCATTCTTTTTCTGTTTACAAGGAAATTGAGCAAGGGAAAATGATTTTCAATTTCAGCCTCCAGCCAGCTGTACTGTCAGACAATGAAGCATGATGCTAAGTGCAGAACAGCAGCTTGTCTGATAGACGGTAAGTAATTAAGTCTTTTCAGCCCAGGAAAGTTTTTATGTTGTCCTTGGGCTTTAGACAATAATATTTCTTTTTCTAAGCTGTCTTCCTGTGAGGAAAAAAAAACAGCAAACAAAACAACCCAAACAAAAAACAATATTCACCCTACTTGTATTTACTGTGAAAAGATGAGGCTCTCACAGTTCTATAGAGCAGTGAGCCTCCAGGTGTAGACCAAATAATTGATGCTTCATTCAATTTCCCTCTCTTGTGCCTTCATGAAAGAAAATCCAGACATCGCCTTTAGCAATGCTGCTGCATGATGTTGACCCTGAAAGCATCTCCCAAATTAGACAAGTGTATTATTTTCATGTAACATTGGAATACAAACAGGAAACACAGACTTCAGTTTCCATTCCAAATAAATGAGAATATTACACCTCTACAGATTCTCAGCAAAGACCTTCAGATATATAAAAATGCAACTGAAATAAATTGTTGAAGAGGTAACATTTCCTTTTACTCCCTCATTTTTATGTAACAATGAGAATAAAGCAAATAATACAATTAGAAGTGAGCACAGCATTTACTGAAGACTATACATAAAAGATCCCTCATCTTCATGAAGGAAAGGGCTAGTAAAAACGCTTTCCGAAATGGACACTAAAAGCTAAATACATTGAATTGAAACTTCTTTATGACCTTCTATTACATAGTAATTTGAGATACTTGTACAGTTCTACCACCAGGGAATCCTTGTGTCTCACTGTTTTTATGCCCTGGATTTACTATCCCTTCTAATCGGGACACTGCTCTTTTCCTTTTTTTGCAGATTCAGAAATTAACTTTGCAGCTCACTGACAGTGGAGAAAACAGAATTCATGTTTTGACGCATGTTTTGACAAAAAAATCATCCTGTGTGAAGTATTCCTTTTATGGGAAAAAAAAATGCAAAAAAAAACTATGAAGGAAAGATTTATAAGTTTTCACTCATAAGACTGCACCAACATGGAACCAAAAGAAAGCCTTGAGGCTGGAGTCCTGATTCAGAGAATATGGGAAGTACTAGTGAAGGGGGGAAAAATGATGGAATGTTAAATTACTGTGCAGGCTTTCATGTGGTATGATTGTGTCTCTACATTTGTGGATGAAAACAAAATTCAAGTTACAGTTACAAAAAAAAGGTCTGATGTTTATTCTACTGCAATTTGACCAAGAGGTGTAATTTAAACAACTGAATCATTGGATTCACTGCAACACAAATGTTGGAAAAACTCAGATTATAAATTGTCTTGGTTTGTATTTTACATTTCTTTTATATAATGAACATCCTGTTCTCTGCTTAATCCTACAATCCTACTTACCAGAAATGCCATTATTCCAGTCAGGGTCATGTTCAACTCTAAACGATATTTGTATAACAGAACCATCTGGCTTCCCCAAGGCCACACAGCTCAGCAGGACTAAGGTGATTAGGACATACTGCTTCACTAGGAGTGATTTTTCTGTTTTGTCTAACTGAACTCTCTGGCCTTGCACAATCTCCAAGAATTTTGGTCCTGGTCAACTCAGTGGCCATATCATATTTTCAGTAATTAGGGTTTCAGAACTGCAGTACTATTATTCTTTATATCTATATATGCTGACCAATATTTGTTTGCATGTCATCCTGTGTTCAAAACTATACCTTAAGTGTAGGTAGCATTGCATAAGTATAGACTATACTTTATAATCTGAGTGATCCTAAGATTCCTTGTTTGGTCATATTGTCTTGAGCAGTACCAAAACTGAAAGAAATTGTTTGTGAGCAAATTGGATTAAAGCAGAAAGAAGAAGGATAAAGATGCCATGAAAGGGTTTTTTATTTGTGATTTTTTTCAGGAGGAAACTGAAAGAGAAAATAGAGACCCCCAGGAACTTTTCTTGGGTGAGGTAGAATGGATGGAAAAGCATAACAGGCCAAAGGAAAGAGGCAGCAAAACAGATTTAAGACTTCACAACAGGGTAATAGCAAAATAATGCTGATAAAGAGGGAATACAAAACTGAAGACTCAGCAAAGAGTAATCTACAGGATACAAACAGAAATTATGCAAACGTTTTCATCTTCAAAATGATGGTATTTTCCACCATTTATCCAGATGTCACACATCCTTAGCCCTGGGAGAGATCTAAGTCATCCTGGAGATAATTGAGGAGGAAGCTGAAGGTAAGGAAATGTTGAAAGTAGGGGTGAGTAAGGTGTTCATTAGGGGCAAAAGTAACAAAGAAGATAATCTGGTTAGAAACAACTGATGGAATACCTGAATAGCAAGAGGTGAGAAATAAAGAGAGGTTCCATGAGAAACACAAAAGAAATAGATGAGACAGATCAAAATGGGCTCTTTTCTGCCAGGTCCCACATGTAATGTTGAGAAAAAGAAGTTAAAGGATAAGAAAAATTTTAAGTCAGGGATATGGGGTTGAATTACATTTTCCTTTGGTCAGCATTCATTTACTCATTAGGAGAGCAAACCAGCTGAAGGAGAAATGCACACCGCCTAGATCATGTGCCCGAGGCTTTTACTGTCGAAGCATTTAAATCCAGAGGACAAATACCAGCAAAAAATACAAGTTTATCAAAACCTAAATGTGAGTGCTGCCAGGGAGATGGCCAAGATCAGAGAGGTAGTCACAGCTGTAGGGGGCTCAATAGATGAATCTGAGAGAAAAGGGATGATGCTGTGGATCAGTGGGAAGCAGCCAGAGGAAAGTCAAGAGGGGTATGTGCGAAGGAGTGCAGACAGGCAAGGGAGAGAAGCGGGCAGTATGCAGTAGCCAAAGAGATCAGGCCAGATTCAGATCCATAAAGGAATGCTGTTCTGTAAAGACAAGGACAAGAGCAAGAATTGGAGCATCATGGTACAGCAGATTGGAAAGGAGATCAAGAAAAGTAAGCGAACAGTAGGGAACTGGATTAATCAGTGTGTGTAAGTGGTCAGATAAAGGTAATAAAGCATCTAGAAATAACAAACTTGACACACTGGTACAGTGGAAAGGAAGTAGTGAGGCCAGAGGGATGGTAGAAAGAAGACCAAAGGCAGATGGGCACCACTCCATGGTAAATGAAGATGGTTCAGACAGCAGATAGGGAAGCTAAACACTCTTACTGCAGAGTTTGGTCTTGGAGACCTGTATGAAGGCAGCAACAGTTACTAGTTGGAAGGTGTTACACAAAGGAGGGAAAGTAAATGGGGTGTTCATAATTAGGGTAAATTAAATTCCTCAGAGAAGGATTAAAAAAGTTGTGGAGAGTTTTAGTTAAGAAAAAAGAAAAAACAATATGTGAGCCAAAGTAAACGACAGATTAGGAATAAAACCATCCATCGGAAGACTGTAAGAGCAGTCAGAAGAAACAAATGCAGACTTTCAAGTCTGCTAAACCATTCTTCCATTCTTTTTGTTATCTGAATTGCCAGTGTCTGGAACGATCAAGATCATTCTTTCTTTATTGTTGCAGTGAATCCTGTAAATGAAACTTGAATGTATAAAATGTTCAAACACTGCTTGCTCAGAATGACTCATTAACATTACAGAATAAATAAGTGTATAACATTGCTAATTTGATTCAAAGCCTTTGAATATAAATCATCCATAAACTGTGACTTCAGTGAGTATAAACAAAACAGTGAGTGTCCCCATAGGACTGATACTAGTGCACAACAAAAAACCTGTTATAACTCTTACAACTTGGGAACCAAACATTTTTTCTTCATCCTGACTGTCCATGAGCTAAAATTCAAATGTTAACCATGACTTATTTATTGAAAAATAATTCTAAGATACTCATTAAAATCTTAGGTGGCATTAACACTAACTCCACACTTCTTTCTGTTTGCTTCATAATGCCACCTTTGCTAATGGATTTCCTGATGAGAGTCATCAGGAAATACAGTGAGTGTTACATGAATAGTAAAAGTACTCATAAAAAGCAAATTCTGAAACTGGAATTTCAAACTTCAACTATCATCCTCCCATATAACCTCTAAATCCATCCCAAAACTCTTGGTGCTTTTAAAGACATCCATAGTACAAGGAAGTGTTTTTAGAAACCTTGTTGAATCAGGGTCTTAAATCATTCCTGAAGATAAACTGTACTGGCATATCTCCAAGAAACTAGGTGACCAAAGAATGCTTTTAGTCCTCTTTTCTTTATCCTGTCAGTCTCTTTTGTATTTGGCTGGATAGTACAGGCTGTGTATTGGGAGGGAAGGTGTGAAAACAATAACATGATAGCAGGGAATTGCTTGGGAGACATGGGGGTGAGTAAAAACTGAGAAGGGGGATTTACATTTTTTTTTTTCCACAATGAAGTGACAGCTGTTATGTCATGAGTCTCTACTCGTCCTGATCACTTTGTGTGCTGTCTTTTTCCTCCACCCCACATCTGCCTTTCTCTGTGTACACTGTACATTTTCTGGGCAAATCATTACCTTTCCCTGTGTCTGGAGAGAAACATAACATCTTTTTTGGCACTGGAGCAAGCTGCATGATGAAGAACATGATTATAACTGATGAAGGATATGGATTCATCTTTCAACTTCACAAACTATTTACTATGATTCAGAATCACGAATTCCTTTCAGCCAAGGCTTTCTCTTTGAAGAAGCTTCAAGAGTTACCATATATTGTAGATATGACTCAAACTCAGGGTTGAGAGAAACTGGGGCCAAGATTTTGAAGCACTAAACAATTGCCCTAAGGCCAAGTCTTTTAAAATGTCACATGTTGGACACAGAAAACTGGATATTTTTAAGTTTTTAACATTATTTAAGTTTTATTATTAATAATGTTGATAAATTTTGTAATAGTATCTAATATTTATATACTACTTATAAACCTAAAGTTTTGTCCAAATGGTTTTTCCCAAATGGGTAATCAGAGTCAGAGTTAGTTAGATTTCTGATGTTGTCAAATAAGGAGCTTTTCAAAAGCAGTTAGTTTTCGTAACACTTCAAATCCTGGTTCCTCTTTGTTTGAAGGTTCAAGCAGTTTCAGCTGCCTGTGCTGATGTTTGTTGGTCACAAATGCAGAAGAACTGTTGCTTCAATATTAAATTAAAAAAGCTACACTATGATCATGAGGATAATAGGGCTGTAATAGTATGTATTCAAACCCATGACAATAAGAAGCCCTGACAACCAGCAACTACCTTATCCACAGCTTCCTTAAGACTGCCAAGTCCAAGACCAAAGACAACAGTCATGTCTCAGTAATGTGCAGTACAGTGCTGCCCATGAAGCAGTGCCATGTCTACTAACTATCTCTCAATACCGTATGTTTCACTGCAAGTTTCCTGAAAAATATAACTGATCCCAAGACTTTAACATTTTTCATACGCTTGACAAAAGACAGGGGTTAATAATTCGGTGTATTCTGTTCAATTCCCTGGGGAAATTTTTTCCACACCCAAAACTGTTCTTCAATCTGGAGCTCATTCTGTGTGTTCAAATCAACATAGAACTGTTTGTACGATCAAGTCCACTATGTAGGGTGAAGGAAATACCTGTATAACCTATAAAACACTCCCTACCTCAAGGTGTGCAGAACTGAAAGCAGCTTACTTCATTAAGTAAAAAAAGTAGAGTGTTAACAGGCTCCGTGGCAGAGAAAGCATTTATTTTTAGTCTTTCTTGTAGTCTTTAAAGAATGTTGAAAGGTGACATTTAAAATATATCTGACAACTGCCATCAGGAAATTTCTCCCCATATTCTTAAGTTACTGAAAACACTTTATCCTCAAATAAAATTGGAAGATATTTTCCTTTATGCTGTCACATTTCCAGATGGTTGGAATCCTGACTGACTTCTTCTGCCTGAGTGTAGCAGCCAAGGATTTACACAACACCAAGTAAACTGCTGTTCTGATTCCAAGCTTCCCTACAGAATTTTGTAAGATCCATAATAATGGAAGCAATGGATTTCTGCTGGGATAGTTTTGCCAGCATACAGAAAAATCTTTCTGAGTCTCAGTCACTCTTTTCTGTCTTGTTCTCGTAGGCTTCCTATTAGAGCCTTTTTTGCAACTTTTCTATCAGGAGCTCTAAGAGTTGCGATGACTTATATCCAAAACAGTATTCAGCATTACCAGATTTTCTGTTCTAGCTGGAAAGTGAAGTTGTCAGTATATGTCTATGGCAACTATGTTGAGTATTCTCACACAAATCTATGCTAAGGCTGAAACACCAGACCCCTGAAGAATCAAAAGAAAAATCTCAGAACATAGATTATTCACTGTTACATATGAACCAAAAGGGCAGATGAGTTACAGAAAGGGAATGAAGAGAGATCAATAGCACAACTAGCAAAATATGGTTATTTTACATTTATACCAACTATTCCACACTTATCAATACAAAAAATGTTGGTATATGATATTACCTCCCTCTCTTGAGATTTACAAAATGTTTGTTATAAAGACTGTGATTTTTAAACAAGCCAGAGAGGCACAGGTCCTCTTTTCACGTGTGTACGTTGTTTCACGCATGTCTTTCTTCACAAGGAAACAACAAAAGTAAATGTAGAAAGCAGTGAAAGCCATCATGGAATTTGCTTGTCAAGCATCAGTCTTTCTACAGTAGGTTTAAACCAAGTACTGATTGAATTATCTTGTCTTCATCTTGCAAGCTGGATGATGTTAACACCAGTGGAATGTATCATGTACCACAGTGGTATTTGTGTATCATCTCTCTGTGTCGTGGCATTTATTTCTCCTGGTGACTTAAACTGAATTTCAAACATTACAAATTGTTGTAAGTAAAACCATGTATATTCCTGAATTCATCAGGTGCAAGATTAAAACACTGACTTATTCCATGCCAGTCAAATATTAGCAGCATTAAAGAATCACTTGAAAAACAAATGGGGAAACTCTCAGTTTTACGGCAAAGGCAGGCACTGATTCAAGAGAACAAAAACTCTCTGCAGTAGAGAGATGAGGGTTACAGAAACAGGGGTCTTCTTCTTTCACTGACACTTCATTTTTGCCTGTGTCCCAGTTTCTGACCATGTCCTAATTCCTGAGAAAATTTTGGAGCAAAAAATGGTCTCCACTGTCCAAATCTGGCAGTAACCACTACCTGGAGGTCTGCAGAAAGGGTGTGACAGCCGGGACAGCCCTGCCTGGGGCCACCAAATGGCGGAGTCTGAAACCCAGGACAAACTGGCCTGCAATGCCCACATCAGCCTCTTCCCTGCTTTCTGCCACCTACTCCAGCCTGCTCAGGCCTCTTGCTTTCACCTCCTGCAGGGACTTTCCTGTTGAGTTACTTTGTTCTACAGGTGGAGCTGGGAATGGGGGGAGAAGAGAGAAGACATGAGGACCATGGCCAGGACAGCATCAGTAAAGGAACCTGGGCATTTTCTTCAACAAAGTGTTTGAAGTGGTTCTAAGTCATCCCAACTGCTACTGATCATATATGATGGAACATCTCAGGGAACAGGGATCAGAAATTCCTACTTTACAATTTCTAGGGAGCCTTGGACATTGCACAGGCACGGGCAGGTTCACTGTCTCAAAAGCAAAGTCCTTCCATCAAAAAACACCAAAAAACCACCAAAAATGCTCAAAAAACACCAGAAATGCCATGAAGTGGCAGTTTCTCCAGAGACAGGCAGATCTCTCATATACCTGGCCATCTGTGCTTCAGCTCTCCTGCTCTCTGTCCTGTGTTCCAAATCTAGTGAGTGGCCAGACAAGGTGCCAGGAGTGCTGTGTCAGCCTCACAGGAGAGCTGTGTCATCCCCACAGATGAGCACAAGGAGGATCTTTCCTACAGCAGTTCCACAGACTGAAAGGGACAGAGGTGCCTAATCCTGGAGCACTCTCCAGGAAGGAAAGCTTATTTCTTCACCTGAAGATGATTGCCACCACCAACAGCTTTTCTGAAGCTTTCTAAATATTCAGGTAAATAAAACAAAGGAAGATAATAATTCCTTTATTTTGTACAATGGCAGCAAGGCTGGTTTTTTTGAAGCCACGAGCCAGAGTGATTAAAAGTTCGTTGGTGGTTGAGCATACCATGCAGTACAATGTGGGGGCTTTTCTACAGAGTCCTATAAATCTTGGAGCTGGAAGGGGTGTTCAGGGGTGGGGTGCGAATGAACCTTGGCGGCACATGTCAGCCCCACAGGAGCCAGAGTGAACTCCCACCCCCGGGCTTGACAGAGCTTTTATCGCTCACCAAGGGCCAAACCTCACTTTCCTCACAGTCAGTGGGAATTTTGCCATCACATTTCTTAAATAAGGCTTGACACGAGTGAAGCAAACAATAGGAAAACAGAAGCCAAGCCCTGGTCTGCAGAGCCCATGTCAAGTTTCCATAGCTTTGACTTGGCACCCAGTGTTGGTCTCCT
Source organism: Lophotriccus pileatus (assembly GCA_035583135.1). NCBI lineage: Eukaryota > Metazoa > Chordata > Aves > Passeriformes > Tyrannidae > Lophotriccus > Lophotriccus pileatus. The sequence continues at coordinate 138,763,907 of JAWWES010000081.1, read as the reverse complement.
AAAAGGAATGTCACTGTACCTTCTATTTGTAAGCAAAGCACAACTTTTATAATTGCAAAGTGCAAAAACGAAAAAAAGTATTATATTTACATTACATTATTTACATTACATATTATTTTTTCACTTTGTAGTGAAGATAAAATCTGTGAGCCAGTACTGATAACAGCGCCTACACATTTTCTGAAATCTAATGCCTATCCTAAATGTCAAATCTTTATTATCACTGGTTTAAATGGGGCATATAATTTCCTGACTGGTCTGCCTCCTTCAAAGAACCAGTGCTTGAAAATATCATTTAAAAAAAATCAGAAATAGAAGAAAGGAAATAAGATAAAAGAGAGGAAAAAAGCCCACAGAAATACTGATTTATGCCAAATGTTCCCCAGTCTCAGATGTCAGATTTTTTTAAGGTCTTAGAATAACTATAACCCTCAAGATTTATATAAAATGAACTAAACATATTTCCTAAAATAGTAAGAGCAGGAAAACTTTTCTACAAATCCTGTTCCAAATGCTAATCTTCTATTTCCTAAAATGTTTAATGTACTCAGTTCACCGTGTAATGTACAGTACACCGTGTGGGTGTAGTGTACGAATACATGTCTATGCATTATCAGAGAGTAAAGCTAAGTGTAGTGTATTTAGGACCTCATGCTTCAATTTTACATGAACACGAGAAATAGATTCAATCAGGCCAACATGAAAATGAGCTCAGTACCATCACACTTTTAATAAACGTTACGGAGAGGACAAAATTACTGGAGAATTATTCTTTATAATGTCTGTCTTATATTTTAATAGAAACTAACTGAGAAATAGACAGGAAACTAATTTACACTTGGATTAGGAATTCAAATGGAAGTTAGGAAAAAGTGCACATACATCTCACAGTTTGTCATCATCTTTTGACCAGTGCCCAAATCCAAGCTTCCTCTAGCATCAAGTCTTTAAGTGTGGCTGCAGTACAAGCCAACATCACCCTTTGGAGTGCATGCATCTCCATGTGCCTGGGCATATATGGGAGCTCAGCTCAATGCCTGGTGGTCCAGAGCGAGGGCTACGCCATCCGAGCGGCAGCACTGCGGACACATGATGGATGCTCCACGCTTCCTGATGGCTTCTGCCAGCTGCCAAGGCTGGGATAACTCAGGCCTCTCACAGAGGATGGAAAAATTACTCACTGCCTTAGGCAAATCTGCCTCCTAAAGCTGCAACTCAGCTGTTTCTGAAAGCATGACTTTGTGGTTATAAATGTTATGACGGCCTCTGTCCACATACACTCTTACATGATTCTGACAACATGTTGGCATTACTTCACAGCTTACCTTTTTTGCCTGCATTTTTTTTTAAGCAAGTTATGGCACCTCATAGTTTACTAGAGCATTTATTATAATCTGGTCGGGTCAGAAAGCCTGCCATTCCTCTCTGCATCAGAGCTGTATGCTTTCGACCTGAGGTCATGGAGCTATTAGCACTTCCAACAATTGGTTGCATCAAGCTGTGTTGCAATACTTCGAAACATGCCACATCAGGGATTTTTCTTTTTACATTCTGCCCTCAATTTCTCTCTTCAGTCCTTCCCTACCTCTCCCAGAGAGGAGCAAGTCATTCGGCAAGATATGAAATTAGTTTTCAATCTTCGGCAAGGTATGAAATTAGTTTTCAATCTTTGGCTTTCATGGTTTATGAAGAAATTCTTCTGCCTCAAGTCATTCACAGGAAGGGTCTATTCACTGTGATCTTGGGATTTGCCTCAGCAGTGGTCAATCAGCCTTCATAGTTCTTCTGACCTTGCATGTACAACCTTACCTCATGTCACAGAACACTTGACCCACTTTTCTCTGCAGCACAATAGCAGATGTAACTCATCTGTACTATATTCCATCTCTAGTTTAGCTCTAGTTATTGCCCCCATGTTATTTAGTTATTCTATTAAAACTCTAGGAATACAAGTGAATTAAAGGAAGTGAATGTGACAATGAAACACACCGTGCTCAGAATACCACCTTGAAAAGTGGGTGCCTGTTTGTTGTGCTTCATGGTTTCCAGCAGTAGTGTTTAAGCAGACTACTCACGGGGCATGGCATTTCAAATTATGGAAAAAAGAAAGCACATTCTCTAGGGCTGAATCATCTTATCTGGAAATGCAGCAAATGTCCAATTTGCACAAACTGCATTCATAAATCTGAATTACACTCTGTGTAAAGAAACACTCATCCAGTATATACTAGTGGAAGCAGATGAATGAACTAAGAAGGAGTTCCAAATGGAAAGCTGGAATCTAAAGGAAAAGAAATGGCACATTTGTTGTTTCTGTCTAGTTTCTTTTTATACTTTTTTTTTCTTTTCTTTGTAACAGAAATGAACACAAGACCTTTATCTAAGATGACTATCTTAGAGAGCAAATTGTCAGAGGGGTCAAGGGATCACACAGACTTTGCCCACACAAGAATTCCTACTGAAGAGAAATGCTGGATCAGACGAAAATGATGCCTTGGTTGCATAAGGCGCTGTACCTGTCAGGGGATTTTAAAGGTATAGTAACCATAGGGGGGTTGCCTTGTGGAGCACTGAATGCTAACCAGAAGTCAGCTGCTGGGAATGGGAGGTGTCCTCTCCTGCTCCTTTCTTCTTACAGGAAAATGTCATCACTAAACCTGCTGTCTTCCAAGAAAGTGTAATAATGAAACCAGCCTTTTTTATTTTGTTTTGCACAAAGCCATAAGTCCCCTGCATTCCATCTCTCTGTACTGTGGAGTACCATGTTGGATAACACAATGGAGCATTCATACAGATTACCTAACGCTTCCACAGAATCCAGGAAGGTGACAATTTGCTACAGAAAGAGCAAAGCCATCCTGAATGAACATCCATGTGTATGATCCAGGTTAAAAGTACTTTCAAAGGTCCCTGATAGTCTCAGTTTACCAAGCTTCTCTTTTTCACAACACCTCTGAAAAGTCTTTATCTCTGCCATTTAATTACACTCAGAATTCATGCCTTGGTCTGGCAAGCTCAAACCCCAACACACGCTGAAGGTTATTTCTGTTGAGGTTCATATTGTAACCACATCTAACCAAGAATTCTTTCCATTAACTTTCCATTAAATCAGGTGTTAGAAGCCCAAACAGGAGTTGGAAACCTGAATGCTTGTCTGGATCTGAGCCAATAACCTTCCAGTATTAAGTTAAGTAACACAACTAACATCTGTCTTCAGCAGAAGGCAACAGCACATAGCACTTCTCTGAATGTTGGCCTAAAATAGCAGCAGCTGTCAGGGTTTTCTCTCCATCACATTTCCATTGTTGGTAGCCAGTGTATTTTTAAGGTGAAAGGATATGAAACCTGCTTCTTCTATGCAAGCATATACAAGAATTAGGACTATATATAGAGAAGCAAAAATGACTGGATTTTATGATCTTTATGGTGTTTTCAGACCCAAATGATTCTGTGATTCTAAAAAGAAAGATCGAAGACACTAAGCAGTTTTGATACAGTGAACAGCTGTAGACATAAGGAATCTTAAATCTTGGGAAAATTACTAAAAAGGGTCATGGGAGAAGACTGTAAAATCAATCATAGGTAGAATGGAAAAGGTGAATAGGAAATAAGGAATTACTTATGACTATTATTCCCAATAGAAGATTGAGAATGAGGACATTGATTATGATAGGTCATAAATTTAAAACAAACGTGAGCAGGTACTAGGTTTGGGGTTTTTTTTTTTTTGCACAGCTTGCTATTAAACTGTGAAATGTCTTGCAAGAAGGCATTGTGGTATACAAGTATATAAGGTCAAAACACAGCTGGAGATATGCCTGGAAGAACTGAAAAGAAATGCTGGTGGCCCAGGTAGTCTTGCAGTTGCCAGCCACTGGAAATGGGAGCACATGCCAGGGAGATATCACTGCATTCCTGCTCCATTCGGACACTCTTGCAAAAATGACCACTACAGACAGTGCTGGAGGCAGAATATTTAGATTCACAGACATTTTTGATGTTTGATGTGGTAAAGATTTTACTCTGCTCTCATATTATGTATGTATGAAAATCATCAGAAACATTGATGGAAACTTCCTAGTCTCATCAAAAGATTTTATCTGGTGTATTTATAGCCCTCTTTTCTCTTTCCCAAAGTGTCTGCTCAAAGCTACCATCATAATTTATTTCTCCAACAGACTTTATAGTTTCCAACGTTTTTGTATCTCCTTGTGCAGAACTTTTGCCCTTTTCTTTATGAATAGGTCATTAATGTTTACAAAAACTTGGAAAAGGCATCTTTTCAAGGCTCAGATCTACCCATGTTTTCATTTCTGAGGTGCAAAGCCATGAGTGGTCTATTGTGGAAAACAGCTAGCAAAGGTTTTGAAAATGCAAATGAAATAAAGTAAATTTCTGCCTTATTTGTTGATAGGGATAGAGGAACAATAAAAATTTGCAATTTTAAAAATTAAAAAGGTTGTGTGACATTTTTTATGGCCCGGGCAGCTTCCAGAGGGAAATTGGAACCAAAAGAGAAATTTTAAAACATAACTAAATCAAGGAAACAAAAAAGTTCCTTTTCACTTACACAGAAGCCTTGTTGAAAGAGAAATACTTGTGGGACATGAGGAATGAAAAATGTCAGCATGCAACTGCCCAGGCTTGCCCGATTTGTAGCTCCCACCTCATGGCAATTGCTGAGAGTGTTGTAAAAGAGCTTCTTTGTCTCTAGAGAAAGTATTGCTTTCAAAGACAAGAAAAATCCACAAGCAACCTCTCACTTTGAGACACAGGTCATGACATTAAAAGAATAATGTGAAGAATCACAAACCACTGGTTTCATTTAGGAAAGCAAATGTCTTGGTAGGAGGGAGGGAAAGCTATTTATGTTATGATCTGCTAGCTCTCTGTTTACATATATCTAGTTCCTTCCTAAAAAAAGAAAAAAAAAAAAAAAAAAAAAAGCAACCACCAAGTAAAGTCCTTCAGAATGACCCAAAGGAAGCAAAATTCTTAACTTAATCGACAGTATCAACAGTTTTCAAAGGGGGAGGATAGAACAATATAACTTCTAAAAGGAAGCGGGGTTATTTTGCCATGTCCTTGCAACATTTTGGTGCAGAGAGGAGATGCCAGCACGACGAGTCAGTGCTGCAGCAATCCAGACGCTGGAATGAGCACATTTCCTGGCGGGCGCTTTGGTAAGTCAGAGATGATGCGAGCCCGCCAAAGGGAACGGGGGAGAGGCAAGAGGGCATTGTGCCAGCAGAGCTGGCACACAGTCCTACCTCTGACGTGGGGAGAGTTAACAGTTTTATGGATTTCATCATTTTGCCAGAATCAACTCCAACAACCAGTTTTGCTTGAAATGCTGAGAAAATCGTGGTTCTAGTAAGAAAAAACAGTTTGGTATTTCCTTGTCCCGAGCTAAGAGGTGGCAAACATACCTTGATGGGCACATACTTTAACAAAATGTTCTGAGCTATATCCCTTCACTCTGCTGACTCTGGAGATAGTAGCAGAACCACTAAGGTTGTTTCTTCTCTGCCGTGTTTGCTACACTTCAATTAGAGAAAACTGCTGAAAAGGGATGCCAGCAGCTTCACTTTAAAAGAAGCTGAAGGAAGCAGAAGTGGTGCCCGTAATTCAGCAAAGTCCTCTATGCAAACCAGAAGTGATGGTTTTAAGTAAAGGGGGAATTTGGCTTTTTAAAAGTCCTTGAACATCTGAATTTCTCAGTTTTGCTTTTGAACTGGGTCTGAAACTCACATTCAGGAGTAAATGCACAGGTGTGGGTCTACAGTTAGGGCTAAAATACCCAATACCCAATTGCATCTCTTATCGGAGCTCTCCTATCACATCTGCAGTGGTTTTGAAAACTCCGGCTGCTCCTCCAAATGACTGTAGCATAAAAAAGGCATGAAGGTATCTTTGGAGTGATGAGCAACTGGGTATTTCCAAAGCAGAAACCCCAAATGCATCCAGCCTGCAAAGTTTTGATAAAGTTCTGACAGGAAAAGCAGAAGTGATGATGCTGTTTCAAGAGCACCAGAGGGAACAGCTGAAAAGCAGCCCTTCTGAGATGTTTTGGGAATAGCAGTAGCATATGACATTGACATAGCTCAAAGCTTTTATTATTGTTGTTGTTGCTGTTACTATTATGATTTGTAAGAATGAAATTCATCTCCTGGCAGTTAGCCTGTAAAAAAGCCATGAATCCAGTTAGTCTTAGTCCTGAGCCCTTTGAGAGGCAGAATCACAGGACTCCATCCTGCAGACCAAACTCACCATATGCAGCCAGAGCTCCAATAAATAGCTTCAGGCTATGGATATTTCTCAGTCTGAGCTGATTTTCCCAGCTGTGAATCTGAAGCATGTGAAGATAAAGAGGTGCCACTGCTTTCGGTATCCACTAAAATTAACTAAAAAGGACAACAAGGATGGCCACCTTCTTCAGGCAATCAGCAGAAGATTTCTGGACAGTTCAGATTTAATGCCAGGGGAAATCATTTGATTAATCACTGATTAACTGGCTAGCAAATTTGTATGGCTGCTTGGAATGGAAATTAGGTTCTGTGTTTCAGAAAATGATATAGTGAAAAGTTTGATAAGTAAAGATAGAATATTCAAATCAAACTGGAATTCAGATTTCATGCCAAAAGAGTTATCTGTGCATTCCTGCAAGTGTTGTAGGAAAGGAACTGAAAAGCAGTCAGGAAGCCATAGATTAGTGAATACGATCTTTGTGGTAGGCAAGATCTTTCTGAAATTAACAGGGAATGAGATCATAAATGATCTGGAGAATGTTTGGGGTTTTTTTTGATTCGTTGGGGGAGTTTTTGTTGTTTGGTTTGGGGGGTTTTGTTTGTTTTTTTTAAAGAAGAAAAAGAATATGTGGGAAAGGAAAAGGAACTTTCACCATGGCTTCAGAAAAGGCGATAGCTGAAAAAATTCGGGTGAATCTTTGAGGAAGTGAAAAGAGAGGACTCAAAAGTGAAGTTGCACAATCTTCTGCTTGGCGTCCTAAAAATAATACAAACCTCACAGCACAGATATACAGGCGTTTCAGCAGAAAGGGGGAAGTATGTAGTAACCACAACATTATCCAAATATACTATCAAAAGCACAAACTTTCTGAGATCAGAGAAAGGTTTCCAGATTTCAAATAAGGAGACCAAACCTTGCTCACTGAAGCTGCCATCTGTGAAGTATCTCAGCCAGCTGACAGGATCTGTTATGCACATCTTAGATGCTGTCACAACCAGGCAAAAATAAATATAAAATAGTGCTATAAATTTTCATTGAATTAAAGAAGAAGCAGTCACAACTTTCTTGCTAACCCCACAGGGTAGCTCATCTCCCTTTCATGGTGCCATATTTCTAAGGAAAGCCAAATAGTATCATGCAGCTGATTCTCACTCCTTCCTCACAGTAAATTCATAAATAGACAAGAATGATTTTAGAGAATTAAAGAGAGATCCAGTTGGAAACTCTAAATGCATCCAGCTAAAAGCTGATTTGTTTTTTTGTCTGTGTGTTTGTTTGATGAGTACAGCAGTATGGCCTGGCCAAAGCAGCAAGACCTGGCTTCTCTTCATGCTCATCTTTATGTCTTGCTAATCACTGCCATATTTCAGCATTTCTGGTTTCCCACGTGTATTTCAGCGTTGGCTGCTTACTCCCTAAAAACTCTGAGAACTACAGGTGACAAACAGCATTCAACAGATGGAGGGGGGAGTATAACTCTGCTGATATTTGTGGTTGACTGAATTAGGCATCCCTAGTAAGGGATTCACTTTTTTTAACCTGGCTTTTGTACCCTCTCTTTCACTTGTAAGCCTCTCAATTTAAAACAAACCATTAGACAAAGCAGGGTACTACATCTGGGCACGTGACTTGGCAGAACTGTCAGGAAGGCAGAAATTATTAATTTAAACACATAATATGAGATCAGACTGGTGACTGCAAAAGCTTGATTTACTCCAGTCTCTGTTGAGAAGATCTCAAATGGTGCCCTGCAAAAGCTCAGTTTTGTCAGTTTTGCATCTTGCTTTGAACAAAGTTTATGCTCTGTGAGCAGCCCCAGTTTTTCATACACTGTGTTTCAACACAGCTATGACAAAGATGCATTTTTCAACTGGAGAGAAGGTAGAGTAAAATAATTTCTTAATTCTGCACAACTTTCCTGAAAGGCCTAGAGAAGAACAATGTGTATAGGATATGCAAACACTGCATATGTTTACCAGTTGGGAAAAGATGGTTTTCACTCAGACTGCCTCAAGTAGGGTCCCCCAGGGATTGACACTGGTCCCACACTCTTCAACATCTTCATTAATGATGTGGAGAGCAGCACTGAAAGCAGCCAACCAAGTTTATTGGTGACAGCAAAGAGGGTGGTGAGGTGAACACGTCAGAAGGGAGAGACATCTTACAGGGAGACATGGACAGGCTGGAAGAGCAGGGGAGCAAGAAGTTTGACAAGTGCAAGGTCCCGCACCTGGGAAACATAACAAAAAGCCATAACCAGCCAGGGAGAACGGTGACTGGGGAGCAGCATTGCTGAACGGGGGCTGGGGTTCCCAGTGGACAACAAGCTTGTCAGCCCATACTTGCAGTAGTATGTCTAGTTGTGGTCCCCAAATTCAAGAAAAATGTGGGTAGAGATGATCAGAGGGCTAGAGAACTGCTCTGTGAGGGAAGATTGAAGGAGACTGAAGGTCTTTTCTCCCCAGATTAAAGAAGGTTCATGGGGACCTCATCCCAATACTATTAATTAAAGGGCATCCACAAAGAGGATGGAGTCTCTCTCTTTACACTTAGACACATTAAAAGGATAAGGAGCAAGAGGTACAAGTTGTACTGGGAGAGGTTTCACCTCAATATAAAAAAACCTAAATTTACACAGAGCACAATCATTCACTGCAACAACCTCCCCAGGGATGTGGTGGAGTTGTCATCCCTTGAGTTTTTCACGATCTGGTTGTACAGGCCGCTTGATAATCTTATCCAGGTTCCCTTTCCCACAAAAGCTTGGACCAGGTAGTTTTCTAAGGTCCATTACAACCTAGGCTGTTGTATGATTCTATGATAACAATTGTTGGAAACTGAAAGTAGTATCTTGTAAAAAAAGCCTTAAAGGAGACTTTGTTTTAGTGCTTATTTCTTCTGATGTTAAGGACAAAAATCCAGTTTTGTGATGTTACCTCTGGAAGTTTATGCATTTCACCCATTTGTCTTCACTGTTGCTGCATATTATTTATTGTTACCTGCTGGGGTTGTGTCTCCATCATGGTTGTAGTCAGGATTATAAGTTCCCTCAAAGCAAGTTGCTCAATAGTTCCCATTTTCTGTGTTTTGGTTCACAGTAGTGTAGGCTGGATGACCTGAACCCCTTCTGGATGAAACTGAATCCTATTAATCCTGTAAATGGGATGCAACTGAATCCTATAAATCAGTGAACAGGAAAAATCAAAGGGGAGGTTAACACACCAGGCTATGAAGTGGCTGAGCAGCTGAGCTGAAGCACACAGTTAAGTGCTGCTGCTTTAGCCAAAGGGGCCAGTAACATCTGGCAAAGTGATGGGGCAGTAACCCTGACTCATAACATCCAAAATCACTCCAGAGTAATTCCCACAGTTTTCTTGTCAGCATCCATAACTCCCTTGTTCTTGTAAATCGAAATAAATGATTGATGTCAAACATAAACAGAATATGGGGGGGGGAGGGAGTCGGCATGATTTGTCCTACTCTTAGTATGTTCTCTTTAAAGTTGCACCACTGTATTAAGTCCTGTTTTCTGAAAACAGAAAACAATGAGAAGAGACTTGCAAGAGCACCATCAGCTTCCATCTGTGAACAATTTCATACTTGCTTTAGGCAAATTTCTAAGTATTCCAGTTAAATAGACTTTGTACCAGTATTCTCACCAGCAGTGCTGGTGTGTTGAAATATTCACAAAACTGATCACAAAGTATCACAAACACACTTGGACTGAGAAGTATTTTTTGTGAATGATTATGTTCACTGTTCTCTCGCTTTTAAGAAGATTGTTGGAAATATGAAATTGTAACAAACAAATCTGAATAAAACAGGTGATTTATCACTTTGAGTTGGTCAGCAATCAGAAAAACTTTTGTCACTCCAATGTAAGCTAATGAAGGAAACATCAGTTGTCCTCAGCTGTATTGGGGCCTGACTCCAGCAGGTCTGAATTCTGCCTATCATGATAGAAATACCATTCAAAAGTACTCTCATCATCTGCTCTTTGCTTTCTAATATAGTTTATCATTTTATGTGTGATGCAAAGGTCCTTCAAGTAGGTCAGTGAGGCCAGTATGGGTCTTTGCTGATATCAAGGTTTTAGATATCTTTTTTTCCAACAACCCAAGAAGGCACAAATTTCTATACAGTTTTAAACAAAAATCAAAGGTGAGCAGTTACTCTGAGCAGAAGCTGGAAGTTAGTGAAAAGTCTTAGATAAAGCAAGCCCTCCAGCCCGATGCTACATGTCTTCCTAGCTTGGGTGTGTCAACTTCTTCCTGTCTTGTTTCAAGAAAGACAAAAAAAAACTTAAATGTATTCCAGTATCCAAATAATCAACTATTTCCAGTGCAGATAAGGGTCTTATCCAAAGGGAATATATTTTAGAAGCAAGAGTACACCAGCTAATGATATTCAAACACAACGAATCAGTCAGTCTGCCTCCAACTTGCTAATAAGGCTGTTCTGAGTTATGCTTTATGCCTGTTACAGCAATTGTCAGATAAAAAATCTTTCTCCTCTGTAAGAAAATGAACAGGCTGGTTCACTTTAATCCCCCACCACCCAAATATATTTAAACAGTAACATGATTAGGATAAGGATACACTGCAATATGAGTTGGAAAAGTGCTAAGGCTCTGGAAGCATGCACTATAAATCAGGTATTTAATGATTTAAATCAAGAACTTCAAGCAGCTGCCCCTGGGAAACATCAGGAAAACAGACTGTGCAATGAAGCCTGATGAAAATTAATTTAGTAGGCAAACATTGTTATCTCATGGACTTTATGGGAATTACAAAAATAAGGTTCTGAATTTTATAATGTATTTTTATGTTCTTAGGCTAAGAATGCTTTCTACAGGACTTACCTCTATTGAATAAGTAGACTACAAACCCTATTACCTTAGGTAAACATTAATTTGTGATTTTTTTCTGAATATTTATATTTAGAAAAATATTTTATATATTTATATATAAATATTTCTGTATATTTATAAAATATTTATATATTATAAATATTTTCTAATAGTTGAGTGATTAAACTATTATGTTTTCCTGTGATTGCCACACATTGGACATTGTCAAAACATGAAAATTTTCACCAGGAAAGAGTTATCTGAAAATTCACTTTTTTGTACTTGGATAATTGGGATTTAGAAGCAGGTTAATTTAATCCCTAAAAATATGTAACATGATGTTACAGTTCCCAGTACTTTGTGGTTTAATAGCAAGTAAGTTTGCTTTCTAGTAGTTTTGCTTATAATGACAGGTATTTCTTTCACCCACACTTGCATTTGTGCTCAGAATAAATTTTATCTTGCATCCATTAAGAAGAGAGGAAAGAAAATTAAAAACAAGTGACTGGTTAAAAAAGATGTGATTATGCTCATCTGTAACAGCCAGTCTGGAATCTAAGCGGAAGGAAAATAGTTTAAAGAAGAGGAAGGAAAATAGTTTAAAGAAGAGGCAAACTAAGGCAGTCTGCATGCACTTAGGTAGAATATAGCTATTATTACACTGCCTTTACAAAGAGATTCCTAAATAACAAAATATTGTTGCACCAGAAATGTTTAGAAATGTTGTTATATTACACCTGCCTGCATGATCAAAATATGAGAATAGGGCCTGGGTTCATCCACTTGCAACCCTCAATGAATCCTGGAACTCGGTGTTGTATGTAGATGGTGACTTCCACAGCAACAGAGACAAGAAGTGCTGTAGGCAGTGACTGAGACTGGAGTTAGAACACTCCTGTCTTAAGCAAAAATAATTCTGCATTACTTTAAACAAACTTCTTAACCACTGTATGTAGGGAAAAAGAAAAAAAAAAAAAAAGAAAGAAGAGGAATGAGGGAATAGAGGGAATAAAGCCTACCTGCCTCAAAAAGAGTCACATTTCTAATAGAATAATTGTAGTAAAGTGGGTTTTTTTATCCTTGAGTGATCATGTCCTCTTATAGACATAAATACATAAATAGAGTACTATTGGTACATTTTAAAAGTGTTCCAATTTCAAATGTATTTTTGTTGTGAATACTAAAAGTTTTGTATTTTTGCATGGATTAAATTGACATTCCCATTAAAATAACAGTGCAGCAGTTTTCTGTGCTGTAAGTTTGCTGTTCACACCCAACAGTGCATGTGGTATTTATTTCTCACTGACTCCAGCATGGTCCTGACTGCAACACTTAACATCACTGCTTTCTGTGTAAGCCAGAATCATCATGAACAAGAGGAAAGAGATAAAAGATCCAAAGCCAACAGAAAATTAAACCTACACCTTAGGAAGCTTTGTTCCAAAGGAACTTTTTCTGTTTTCCCTCCAAAGCTACGGAAAAGCATAAAGGTTGTAGCCTTCATAATTTACATTAATAAAACTGCTATATCCTACATATTACAGAAAAATAACATAAACTAGTTTATGTAAAAAAAAAATTTAGAGCTTATATTACAGTCAGTAAAGCTCCCTAAATTGTCTGTAATACCAATAGAAAATATTTTATTGATGCATTATTCACAAAAGCGTGTAGCCTCCATTTGTGTGACTCATAGTCATGCTACCAGAGATTCAAGGCCAAGCTTTTAAAACAAAAGTGCAGTTTTCTGTTTTCTTGTTTATCTGATAAGAACATTTCAAAAATATTTAAAGAAAAAGCAGGATATGAAAGGAATTTTTGAAGTACAGAGACTAGTATCCATGCATTTACCTGGATACACGAAGACAAACGCATACCAGCATAAATCAAGCAGAAGTAATGACAGTTTTGTTAACATTGTCCAGCAAGATTCTACATTTTGATCACTACAAAGTTTGTCAAACTTAAACCATTTCTTAGTTTAAATTTTCCATTACATTAATCCAGTTTGAGCTGTTTTAGCAAAATTTCAGCCAAAAATTTAAGTGTTTCTTTCTGAGCTGGAGGCTGAAGATACAAATACACACAGTCTGCTCATGTAGACTGTCATGGCTGGGTGACACCAAAGCATTTCACTTTTCTGTTGGGTGGGCTGAGCACACCAACACGCTTAAACATCACAGCTCTGTAAGCACATGATAATACACAGTAAATTGTTGTAATTCAGTCAGGACTGTGATATTTTGCAATATAGATGATGTCTGTGAAAAGGGAGGGATTTTTTTCTCCATGCCTTCTGGGGACAGATTCAAAGTTGTGGACTAAAATAAAGCAACGGAAGTTTAGGTTACATACTGGAAAAATATTTTCAATAGTAGTGACACTGAGGCCTGGAGCAGGTTCTCCTGGAAGTCATGGAATCTCATTTATTGGAGGATTGTAGGAAGGGGTTACACAAACATTCCCCATGAGTGATTCAGGACTGGCTGGATCTGCCTGGAGGAGGGTTATGAACTACAAGATCAACCAGGGTCCCTTACAGTCCTACTTTCTAATTCCAAATCAATCTTGATAGAAATTTCTTCTGAATTTGGTAAAAGTACCTCTCTGTCTCTACTGAGACTGAAATTGACTTTGCAATAGAAGCTTGTACTTCTAACACCATTGAAATAGTTATTATGCACTTTTTTCCACTCTTGATAATATTTCAATTGTGCAGATTTCTTAAACCTGAATCAGTGAATTCCTATTAGAGCTTAAGGTGAAAAAAAAAATAGTCACTCATAATAATCTCATTAAGGAAGCCTTATAAGAAAGGGGCATATTTACTATTAGGCTGAAGAGTGTTTCACCTGAAAGAATAGAATACTATGTTTTTCAGACATTTTATAGTTTTCATTTTTTCATGATGCTATAATTTGAATTGCTCAACAAATCAAGGAGTAAGTTGTGATAATTTGGTTGCATGTACCAGGTACATGGACACTTCCTGTGGCACTCTGCCTTACAGAGTGGCATTCTGCAGGCTGGTCCAAGGATACAATTTTAAAATAACTTCTCTTGGTAAAATCAAAATGTGAGGATACTGAAGTACATGCTCTGGCCTCTGAACCTGTTTGGTAAGAATTTGTCATTCGAAGCAGGGAACAAGAAGCACCACATTCTCCCTAGATATTCTGCTACAAATGTTGAGATGATTGGTGTTAACAGGAGCAAGTGAGGTTTCACAAGAGGAGCGGGAGTGCGAGAGTTGCCATTCAGCAGTCTAAAAGAAGAATCTGCTGCACTAGGAACCCACTCAGAAAAAAAAATATTTGCCAGATGGAAACCAATGCTTCAGATCTTAGAGACTAAGTATTGTTCATATTATAGCCAGCTTCCATCAAACCCTTTGCAAAAATAGGGTAATTTCAAGAAATGCATAGACATTTAGGGCAAATGTTGAGAATTTAGGACATTTATAGGATTGCACAAAGTTTCATAGAAGTGAAGGTATCATCTGATTCTTTAGCCTTCTCTTTCTGAGCAGATAAGGGATTTGACTTCCTTTCATCTCCTATAATCTACAAGAGCACTGTTGGTTCCCCTCTAAGTATTAATAATCCCATTTTAATGACAGAAGGCTAGAGAACAGGAAGAGGATCATAGACACATTTCATGTGGCAAATCTGTGGCACACCAAGGAACAGATGTAGGTTAGTGCTAAAACTACAAATTTTTCTAGGACAAAATCACTTTCTAAATTACTTCCCCTTTTTTTTCTTTAAACACTCAGTTCTTTCAAAACTTCTGCACTTTTTCAGTTACTTCAATCATTGACTAACAGTGCCAGCATTAGCAACAACACTCATTGCCTGAATTTTAGTTGTACCTGAAGGCACAAAGTCATGTGAGATGCAGCATATACACTTAGCAGGGAGAGTTAATTCCTGTTACGAGGCCTTGGCTGTCTAATTACACAGAAATGAGGAAGGTTAATCATTGTGGCAGAGTGAGGAATCCATTAAAGGCTTTCTGGATCCCTGCCCAGTGCTCTCCTCACCAGCCCCTTTCTCCCTCCACATTTACCCTCTGTCAAGCACAGCTAAGGGTCACATGGACTGATAAGAAATCCTTGTCTGCTTGAGGCATTGCAAGGCAATTAAAGTATATGCTGTGAAACCTTGCCTGGAAATATTTAGAGTCAATCTTCACTTTTCAGCAACCTCCACAGGAGACTTGAAGAAGGAGCAAACCCTCATTGTGATCTTTGCAGGTAGAAAACAGACTGGCACAGTTTGGACCCCAAAGAACCTTCGCCATTAGAAAAAACAAAGGACAACAATAGGTTTTTATGAACAGTTATTTACCAACTTTTAGAAGGTAGGCTCAATCAGCTCTCTGCAAATCTGTCTGGCCATCCAAAATTTGGTAGCTTGAAGGGCTCAAAAGCAGACCTGAACCCACCACCTAAGCAGAAGAAAGCTGGAGGGAAGAATTGCATCTGCACCCACTTTTAAAGCTCCTCTAAAAGCTGTGCAAGGTAGTGTGAGGAATAAAGGTGAACTGCCACGTGAAGACCAGAAAAGGAAATTTAACCAGAGTGATGATGACTCATGTTACTACAAAAGCTGTGAGTGAGAGATTTTTCTTCTCCCACGGGTTGTCCATAAGATTTTGGGACAGTCTGCTAAAGCCTTCTCAGCTTCCAGATCTTAATACCTGAAGTGTAAGGCTTATTTCTTAAGAAATATGGAAAAGAGGGAAATTTTTGAAACTGCCTTTCTGCACTCAATCTACAGCTGTTAAGGTAAGCTGCATCTGTAAAATTTAGAGACTGAGGCTATTTCTGTTTTTAGTGTTCCCATGAAATGTCATTGAAGGCAGAGAGGAAAAAAATGCCTCATTATTTAGTTCCAAAACTATGGCCAGCTCTGATTCAGTCCTTTCCTTTCATTTTTTGGCCTGGATACATTAGCACAAGTGTTATGATATGAGCAGAAATGTCACAGTTCTTGTACAGGGCACTTTTCAACATTTTTTTTAAAAACAAACAAACTAAAAGACAAACCAAAGAACTTTGCATTTAAGTGAAGAGCAAAATTATCCTTAGTGCTTTACATAGGAAATAAAAAACAAATTTAGCTCTGTGAAACTGACAGTGCTGATTTTTTGCTCCATCACTTTCAAGAGTGCCATGCTCTGCCTCTCCCAGCTTAGGGAAGGATACAGGTATCCTCCTCTTGCCCTGTCATGGCAACAACGTGGTGCTGCTGAGGGTAGCAGGAGGAAGGGCTGGGCTTCTCACTTGGGAAACTCCTTTCAGTCTCTTCTGTGCAACCATTAAAATAACACTGGGATTTGTCTGGCATTATGCAGTCTTTAATGACACTGAATCATCCACACTGAAAAGATTTGGCTTCTGACTCACACAGGCTCTCCATCATTACTTTTTGCCACATATGAATTTATTTCAGTGACTAAAATGGCTTAGTCAACTCTGTTTCCTTCTGCTCATTCATCCCATCTGCAAAGCCTGGATGTGTATCCTTCTTCCCATCACTCCCCTAGCAGAGGCGATCCAATCATTTATTTGGTTACTCAGAGAACAAGGTCAGGGAACTAATCAGGGTTAAAAAACAAAAAAACAGAACTTGCTGGCTTATTTCTTACCCAGATCAGTTCCTCAGTTTTCACAGTGCAGCACACAAACCTTTTTACAAGAACATCTGTACTGGATCAGAGCACAGGTCCACTTGGTCTGGTGTACTGCCTCCAGCAGCAGAGAGGGGACACAGCAGATGTTATCCAAGGAACGATGTTAGGACAGGGCAAGCATGCAGGAATGCTTCCCAGGAATGCTCTCCCAACCTCTTGTGACTTTTAACTCAGGGATATCTTAAGTAATAGTTAATATTTTTGTGGTTAATATTCATGGATGGATTTTTCCTTTTATTTATGCTCCTGATTGTTTGTTTGTTTGTTTGTTTGTTTTTAATTAAAGGAAATATTTGCAACCCTGCCATGCTGTGGATCCTAGTAGAACTATGTTCTATGCAGCCAGTGAAGCACCACTCCTTTTTTGCTCTGGAAGTAGTACCCAGTAGTTTAATTCTGTGCCCGTTGATTCTTATATTGAAAAAAGCAAAGAACAGCCATATACCTATCCACCCTTTTTGTTCCACTGCCTATTTTATGGATCATTGTTGCATTTATGTCATTCAGCTCTTTCACAGTGTCAACAGTTCTTAAAATACTCTTAAGGGAGCTGCTCAATATCAAGGGGACAGCAGAGGCAGCACTGCACTGTAGGTATAGATGTGCATGGCCAGGGATTCTGGTAACTTAAACTGAGGACAGAAATGGTCATGAAATAAGCCTTTAATTAATAAGAAATGTGAATCTGGATAGGCAGTCTTGTCCGCTGAACCTGACTCAGACTTTTTATTCTCCATCCTCATTCCTGTTTCCTCTACCACTGCTTGCCAATGTCACCAATGTCTTCAGCAGCTCTCCAGTTTTGTAAGTAAATAAAGAAATCAAAAGAATGATTTAATACATTTCCTTTCATTCTCCCATTGCTCAGTTCCTCAGCTGCCTTCTCTTTAATCTTCCCTCGTTTCTGAACTGCAAATATTTTTTGAAGATTCTATCATGGCTGGTTGAAATGTTCACTAAGGTTCAATGTTCAGTGTTTCTTTTTGCAACTCTGAATATAAAATCTTCATCTTCCTTTGTCTTGTTTTCTATAGATCTCCCAGTACTTCTTGTTTCCCACTTGTTTATATTTCTAAAAAGCCTCAAAGCTACTCTTTACGATCTAACTTGCCCTTTGTCACTCTTTGCCTCTGCTTACAATCGGATTTAGCTTGCAGGCTCTTGCCAAACGTGCTTTTTCGAATTCTTTTCCCATCTCAGGAAGTCATAGTTAAAATTATGTTACTCATAACATACTGTCTTAAATACATATCCTCTAACACTGAGATACTTGTATTTTCTCCAGTCCTTCACCTGAAAAACTCCAAAATAAATGAGAAAGCCCACACTTATTCTCCTGCCTGCATCATGCTCACTTGTGTGCAGGCTGAGCTGCACCCGTTCAGCCGCAGCTGCTGAACAGGGTCGGAGCCCAGCACTGCCCAGAGGGGCAGTATTCAACTTGGTGCATGGCTTTTCAGCAGTGCTCTTCACAGAGCAACCTCAGACATGGTGTGCTGTCATTTTAAGCTGAGCGATATCCAAAAATCCGGGTGGAATTCAAGGGTTCAAAGACTGTCTCATCTCATACGTCTCACTAAGCTGGTACTTACCTGAGCACCGGCCTGGGAGACACTGAACACTGGGTTATGTGTCAGGAACAAGCACAGTTAGACAGGATCCTACAGCTTCATAGTGCACTTTTGAAGCAGGGAAAGCAATGCTGTCCCCCAGGGAAAACACTTCCCATGGGGCTTTTCTGGGTGAACAACATCACCAAAAGGGTCAGGACTGACACGAATTGGTATGAAATGCATCTTCTCTTCCCTGAGTCGAAGAAGAAATACAGGTGTTGCTTAAAATGACTTTTCAGGCACTCTTTAAGGGATTCTTGCCTTATTCAGTCTGTTAGTGAGAGAAAGAAGGATGAAAATCGTTCTAAACAATTCTCTCAGCATGCTGACTTCCATGTTGTGCCATAAGGTCAGATGTAAGCAATACATGGACTGCTCATGAATTTTGTCACAGAAATAATTTTCAGATTCGTGTAGCCAGAGCAAACCAAAGTGTAGAGGAATACACAGAGAGAAATTTACAATGGGGGAAAAAAAAAGAAAAAGATTTTTACATTAATGTTTTTTGAAAACCATTTCTTTTGTTTTGTTTTACAAGCTCCATTTTGGGATAGTTTGTGGAAATAATTACATGTTGTTGTGCAAATTAAGGTTTTATCACTGTGCACTGGGTGAGAGAGCATACAGGCTGAGCAGCTTTGCTTCTCTCAGCTTTGAAGGGGTTGTGGCTGCAGCTTGCCTGTTGTACATTTTCTTTTGCAGGATTGTTTTCTTTATGTTTCTTGGATTATGTACAGTGATCACTTCACTCCATCAGTTTAAGCTATGACACATTGTGACATCAGATCAGGGCCATAGAAGCCCGGAACCAGCTCTCACTGGAAGGGAACCTTCAGTGGTATCTCATTCCATCCCTTTCTTACCACCACCTTGAGTGACAGTGCTCATCTTCTTTTTTTTATTTATTGTGAAAAGAGAGAAGAGTGCTTTGTTTCTGCATGAAAATAGAGGATCTACATGCAAGTTCCCACACATCAATGGCTATTTCCAATAAATGGGACTCTTATGTAAAATACATCCTGTCTTGCTTCCTCCAAGAGTCTATGAAAACCTCTCACAGCCACCTGAGCCACCCACATTCCTTTTGTTGCCCTTAACTTCTATTAAATGGTCTTTACTGTGGCAGGCAAAATATTTACACTATTTCTTTCTGCCGACTCAATTGCTGCCTTTCTGCCTGGTCTATCCCCAGGACCCAGAGCCTTGCATGACAACACTGCCTTCTACTTCCCTTACCTCCAGCACAACCAGCTGAGCTTTAAAAGTGGGCAATTCAAATTAGCAGCTGGACAAAACAGGCTCCTTTTAGCTCCTTTAAAAGCTTTTTAGCTCTTGTCTGAGTTTTTCTTACTTTTCTTTCACATTGCTTTTAAAAGCAAGACTGACAGAGAAGATTAAGTTGCTTCTGGCTGCACTGGATAGAAGCAGATTAACGCAGCTGGATCCAACCCTGGGGAGCCCAGGCTGGATATGTATGTTAGCACAACCCCAGCAATGTATAAGCAAGAGTCGTTTGTGTTGATCTTTTTCAGGATGATGAGTTTGTGATTAGCTCTTTTGTGTGGAGGCTTGCTTGTATAGGAAGCTGGTACTCAGCAGGATGCTGATGGAAAAGCTCCCGAGGCATCAGCCCTCCCTCTTGCCATTCACATCCCTGCAGCTACTCCGTTAGTCTGCACAGGGCCTCAGCAGGGACTTCTGTTTGCCCTCTGTCACCTTTGAGATTATTCTGCTGGGAGCAGGATGGCCAGGGAAGAAAGGAAAGCTTCCATCTGAGAAAGGTTTAGTACAGCCTGCTCAGCCGAGGCTAAAGAGGAGGTCCAGGCCTGCACGGTGGACGTACATGTCAAAGATGCATGAAATTAATTAAACTCCACAACAGATGCAAAAGAGATCTTAGGGGGCAGTGGCAGGATATTTTCTTTCTTCATTATTGTCTTTTGGGGCTGAAGATTTGGTTTTTAATAATAATGGTTTTATTAATCTAAAATGACTGTAACTAAATTGCAAAATATCAAGTAAAAATACATCTGTTTTGTCAAGTTATGAATTATAATACACAAGAGGAATCCGCGAGACCCCAGATTCAGCAAGCTGCCTTAGTCAAGCAGATGACATCTTTTATACCCTAATAAAGAGAAGTATGCCCATTCTCCTTTCCTAGGGGCTGGCTGCAGGAACTGCTGCAAAGGGCAGGAGAGGGCAGCAGATGCACCAGCTCCACGTGTGGGACGTGTGGTCCCTGCTCACGTTCCTGTCCAGGCTTCCCTTGGGTGGAAAGACTGACCCTCCAACCTTTCCCTGCCCCCAGTCTGCCGTTAGCTGACTTGAGATAACGTTATTTGCCAACCTCAAAGAAGTGTGGTGAGGATAAAAGCCCTTGAAGGGGCTCGGCACGGCACTGCTGAGAGCAATGAGAAGTTTCCTTCCTGGTTAGAGTGGGGGGTTCAGAGCAAATCTTTGCTAGCAATGTTTATCTGCTGGACGATCTGGAAGCCAGAGAGGAATAGCATCATTATAGGTATTCTGGTTCACATCTGAATTCCAACCAGGAATTACTCCTGGGCTTTATTTTTTTTTTTTTTTCTTTTTACATGGCACTATTCCGGGAGATATTTACATATAACAGTTTTGGAATTGCACACATCCCTAGGCTGCATGAAATATTTCTATACAGCATAATTTTTTTGAGACTAAATCTGACCATCTCAGATATGTACCAATAAATTTTAATGAATAGTGACAATTGTCACTATTGAAACTGTCAATTCTGCCTCCCTTGTCTAATGACACTTTTTCTCTATTTCCAGCACATCTCCTTCTATATCAATGTGCAGGAATGAAACTAAACACTGCTGACTTAGCAGTAAACTGAGAAGGAAAGGTTCTACCCTGGATTGGGGAAAATGATCATTCATTTTGCAGGCTTAGTGCCAACAACACTACCTTGCAGCTCCAATTATCTGATATTTTAGGGATTACACTCAGACAAGCAGGGATAATTGAAGCAATTTTCAACATCTTCACCAGACAAGCCAGAGGCATGACCTTATCTTAGATAACAGACAAATGAGATTCAAATGAAGGTGTTTTGTTTTGGTTTTTTTCTAACAGTAAGAAGGTTTAATTACTGGAGCAATTTAGCAAAGGAAGCATACCTATTCCAACCTTCAAGTCTTCAGGTGGTGTCTGGTGACTGACTGGGGGACATCTTATAGCTAAGCACAAATTTAGGGACTTCATACAATTGCCTTGGAGCTCTGTGGTTGTAAAATGGATTTTGGACGAGGGAATCCTGGAACTTAATTATAACTGTATATCTCTGATTTTAATTTTGATTTTTTGAACTGTAGCTTCACTGGAATATGTTCTGCTTGGTATCATCAGCATGTCAATAAAACTGCTAAAGCTGATTTCATCAGACCACCTGCAGGGGAATGGGACAATCAGTGAGGTTTGTCTGCCTGAAGCTGAGATGCCACAGGGTGGACTCCCGGCCCCCTCAGCTGCTCCAGGACAGCTGAATGCACTGTAGCTGCTGCTCTCCAGTTCTGTAACACAGGGCATTTCTTATGACTCCAGAGATCTACAGTCTGTCAACCAAATCAATGGTCTAAACACTGCTCAGAAAAGCTTATGCCTTCCTGCCCCAAAAGACAGGCAGGAATATATGAGTGGCGTTTCTCTCTTGCAAGTGACACTGCCTTATCTCTGCTCTGCACAGGAGCTATAAAAAGATCACTCTAGCACTGCTCAGGACTTTGGCTTTGCCAGCATTTTACTGGCACCATTTGAAAACACTATTGTTTTGCTGGAAATGTCACATACCTAATGGTTCTATGGGGAGAAGCAATGGACTGCTTTACTTGAAAAAAATGCGTGCAATAAAATTATGAAGGCATAAATGAGGACTTCCAGCCCAAAGGAATGCAGTGTTGGGCATATAGTGTCAGATTTGTCTGTGTGGGTAGGATAACTTGACTGTTTATTTCTAGACAGTTCACAAACCTGTTCCCACACACGGAGGCTGCACAGCCAGCTCAGCACAGGGAGGCAGTGGGTGCACAGCCCAGCCTAATGGCAGCGCAAAAAGGGCAAGGGAGGAGGATTTCCTCAACAGGCAAGGAAACAAACCCAAATGAGGCCATAGCTATCCCTGGTGGCAGTCAGGAGATTTGTGCCACAGTTCATAAATCTAAGGGTGTATTTTCCCGCAGCTGCAATTCAAGGACTGCTTTGCCAGGTCCTCATGGCTTCATCTTCCCTTTATACAGACTCAAGATGTTCAAACCAGTGGATGAGAACTGGGTGACAGAGGTCTTGGAGGCATCCCTCTTTGTAACCATCCAACACATGACTTCCATAGCTATCTGTCTCCCAAGAAGCAGAGCTAAGCAATTTCTTTATGGAAAAGGATGAAGGAACTAAATGTAGAATATTTTAGGTTATGCAGAGAAAAATCAGCTGAGCCTGAACACATGCAGGAAGCGCATGTGAGCATTGGGTGCCTCTAGCCCTTGCTGCAATGCCTGTGGCCTGATTTCTAGCTCTGATATCTTACATCAGTGCCTAGCATGATGGCCCATTTGGCTTTCCTTTTGGGTCCAGATTCATGTGTGTCTCCTGGTGTAGATGAGGAGTTGTCTGGGGGTTACTCCCCATTTAGTTTGTTATGGCCACCATGAGAATCTAGTCCTTAAAACTCATCATTGGGAGTTAAGGAAAAAATGTGTGTCTCACAGCTTTAAAAAGTCAGCCAGCTGTGGCAGCCTTTTCATTTCTGTTCATTTCTGTTTATCAACACCTTTCCCACCTCTTCCCGCTGTACCAAACTGGAGGAGACGAAATGTCCTTCTGGCCCTGTCCCAACTATAGATCTCATTTAAACTTCCCCAAGTCTAGCCACAGCTAAAGCTGTTTCAGAAAAATAGCACAGGCCAATGTTGGTAATCTGTAAGCCTCTCCAGATTTTCTCTGCAATCTCAAGAGTGTTCCCTGATTTACCTAAATTAACCTTCCCTATAGATTTCCCAGAATAGAACATCTAAAATACTCTTTGTCACTTGTTTCCACATAGAGATCAAACTGTAAACCATCAAGGACTGAGACAAAGATATTTTTCATGATCGGCATACAGTAAGACTCTCACAGAAAGAGAAATTTGCTCATTTCCAAGACTGCCTTTTTTAATGGCATTTATTTAGAAGCCCTTACTTACTGGGAAGCTTTGAGACCTTATTTAATTTATAGATCTTATGTAGAACAATAGCAGTGGCTCAGGCTGTGAAATGCCACTTTGTTGCTTTTCCCCACTGCTGCCCAGACTGTGAATGCTCCTGATGGTGCCTATTTGGCTTGAGTATGTCAGATGGACCAGAAAGGATGCTGAAGAAAGAAACTGGTGTCCTTCATTTCCAAGGCCTGGCTCATTACACATTCGGTGATGAATTTGCCCTGTTTATAAATTCTGCAGCTACCGCTTGCAGCCATACCTGACACGAGCCTGAGGAGATGTGAGCAGAGCTAAAACCATCTTCCAGACAGTTGATTTTTCAGGAAAAATATTGCACAGAAAGCTTAGAAACCCGGAATGCATGCACAGTAAGTGGCACAAGTGTGAACAGCAACCTGCTTGTTAAGTAAGCTGTTTTACACACCGGAGCCAGCTGGACCAGCTAAAATGTCAGGCTGAGATTGCCCCAAATGAGAACCAGGGTCAGACATGAGTATTGATCTCTGCCTGAGGCAGCACATTACCCCAGCACAGGACCATGTAGCCACTGTGTACAGCACAGACTGGCTGCAGCGAGAGCAGCTTGTCTGAAAGCCTTTGCTGCACTTGGTGGGAGACAGAGATGTAGTACAAGGAGGCAGCAGCCCAGACATTCACAGGTAAAACTGGAAACACTTCTAGACACTTTGTTATTTGCACTTCTGTAAGTATCTCTATTGGAGATGGGTCACTGACTTGCCCACTCTCATAACTGAACACTTGGAGCTCTCTAAAGGAAGATCACCTTGACTTCAGAGAAGCAGCACACTCTTCAGAGATGAAGTTAATGCCATGGCTGAAAGCTGGCTAGGACCAAACCACACAGCAGAATGCTGACACTAGTGACTACTGTGGTGGCTGGCTTTCTGCAGAGAGCAGTGAGGCTCTTCAGAGCTAACAGAAATAAGGCACAACTCACTGGTATTAACAATACATGGATTAAGAATTGAACAATTCTAAGAATTCATATCAGAGAAGTAGCCTGGTGAAAGCCAAGAAAAGCAGGCTGTTCATTAGCAGGGTTTGCTACAGCATGAGAAAGTATTTACATGCAGCCAGGGCAGCTTTGCCCTCCTGGGTTTTGCCGAACACCAGAAGCAGCTGCCTGAGTGCCGGCCCCAACCACCCCGCTGAGCCACATCTGGAACTGCTCAGGGCTCCCAGGCAAACACCGTCCTCGGGTTCAGCTCCAGTGCAGCACGAGAGCCACCTTTCTCAGGAAGGTGCTTGGGCAGAGAGGATTCCCCCCCCACCCTAACATCTCCCTCCTCTCCAACACAGCCACAGGGACACACATGTGCTTTGCAGACCCCGAGGTAAAATAACAAGAATTGCTTAGGAATTGTTGGCTGCTGCTCTTTCTTTCCTCATACCTTCATCTCCTGGCATGCTATGGTTAAATCCTTGTGTCTGGACAAGCTGTACCCCTCACCTTTGAACTCCTATGGTGTTAAAGTTGTGGTCCTAGATTCACTCCCACTGTGAATTAAAATAATCTTGTTTCCCTTACCTAATGACTAAGCTTCTGGTGTAGGGTTGCAAGGTGAAATAAGCTCCGTCTGCACCTTCCCTGACCCTGGTCTTATACTTTCTACTGGGGAGAGGTACAAAGGCTTTGGGTCATCTGTCTAGGTCTCCTTTAGCACAATGTTCCTCCTGCAGAGGAGTTCCTGGCTCTCTTCTGAGATCAGATTCTGTGTAATGAAAAGAATGGATGTCCCATACGAACTATCCTCTTCTCCATTTCTGCTGTCTTTCACCCATCACAGCAGTCCTGCAGAGCTTAACTAAACTAACCTTCAAAAGAATTACTAGTGCTACCAAAGAAAGAGAATCTCAGGGAGTCCCACAAGCTGAGAATACAGTAGGGGATGGTCAAGGTCTAAACTGCAGACAGACCTTGCCTGTGGATTTCCCCAGTAACCAGGTGGAGCCCTAAAAGAGATTCTCCATATATATTCAGACAGCAGCAGCTCTTACTCAGTTGGTTTCTGGTTTCTGACACCAAAGCACTCAGCTGAGTTCAGTTGCTCTTTTCTCCCTCTGAGATGTACTGCCTGTTTTAAACACAACCCTGTAAAAATTTTATTTCCTTCCCTCGAGCCTCACAAATGAATTGTTTTGTGTTCAGTTGGTGGGGAGAAAATTCTGCTGTGTGAAGCCACGTGGGACACTTGGATCTGCTTTTTACATGGTGGCCAAATGCAGTTTACATTATTTTGTGTAAGTTTTTAATAGGTTTTCCAAATAGATGCTTTCAGTAAGGTAAATAAAACAGATTTGATCCTGGGAACAAAAGATTTGCTCTAGATTTGCTATGATATAACTAAAATTTGTTGCATCATTCATTTGTTTTCTGCAAACATTTAATAGAATATATACTTAATTTGGCTTTTACTATTTAACATGAAAAGGATATTCTTGTGTTGCTAGATACCATCCTGTAAAATTAATTTTTTTCTCAGTGTTCCTAACCTGATGTCTGCATTGATCTACTCTCATATTCTGAAGTTATAATTTGAGTCTACACCTTCACTTTTCCATAGAATAGCCTGTTTCTCACCTGAGGAGGTGTATCTCTAGTAGTTCCAGCTTGTTGTACAGGTAGTGCCATTTCTGCTGCCATTAGTGGTTCATCTTTCTGTTCATCTTGGCCTGCAAAGTGGTCCAGACTTTTGAAGTTGGGAGCCAGATACCAGTTTCAGGACACCTATTCCCTTGTCACTGAGACACCTAAAAATGTAATAACAGGAGAGAGAAAAACTCCTGTCCCCATATGTAGCAGACCTTGGGACTAGAGTCCTAGAACCTTTCAAAGTTTCTTTCAGCATTATGGACAGGTCAGTAGCATGGATTCACAGCCAATGCCTTTTCCTTTCTGCTATCATAGCAGTCTTTCTAGGGTACATTTCACTGTTACTGACAAAACCCAGACAATTAGGGGAATGTGCTCTCACAGTTTTTTGGAAGGTAGTGTTGGTCCATGGGCAAGGTATGATCCACAGAACTCCAGCAGACGATGCTTAGGTAATAGGATGGGAGCTCTAGGTATTGCTGCATTGCAGGAGTTGGCTCTTACACAACCATTTCTCTTCCTAGACTACAAAATGATAAGACAGATCACCATAACTTCCAGCCTCAACTTACAGGTGGTAAAAGCAAGGTACAGAGAGCTTGGAGATCAGCCCAAAGTAATTCAGAAAACATGCTACAGAGTCAGAAGCTGAGCCAATCTCGTGCCAGCCTGTTTTGTGCCCTGAGTTTACCTTCTCAGTTCTATAAGGGGTCATAGCAAGATCCTCCTAGAATAGACGACTTCTGTACAGATGTAATTTTAAAAATATGTACTTTCTCACATATATTCCTCCTCTCAGAAAGTGACCCCTTCCTTTTTTTTCCTAAATACTCTATTTCAGGTCTTATTTATCCTCGCTGCTAGAAAACCACAGCAGCTGTCAAGTTGGATGTTTAGTCTCATTGCTTCCTGTCATCTCATGTGTTTTTTGGAGAAAAGATAATTTCTTTAGTTTGTTTCATTAGTAGTTATGCTGCTATTATGTCTGTACCAGGAACATCACTCAACATGGTTATTCACATTTCACATAAACAGTGCAAGTTGCTGCATATTATTGCATAGCAAAGTAACTGGATAAGCACATTATGTAGACTGCCTATGCCATTTTTTATTGATGTGAAAATAAAATTAATTGGTTCTGCAATTCAGGCTCTGTGATTATTATTTTTTAATTGAATAGTGATTTGTTTTGCTTTGTTTTTTATTAAATGATCACCTGTACCAACTCCACCAGTTCTTCACCTGGAAACTAATAGATTAATGGAAAAACACATTTCAGGGACTGTTTGGAATAATGACAACTGTGGGGAGCGTTCCTTTCATTCTATCTTCATTTCTCATAAGCTTTGAAAAGTCATAACAGGAAATAAATGTAAAGCATCTCAGGAAGCCATTTAATCCATCTTCCTGCTCCAGGGCTGAATTTGAACTGAGAATTTATAAGAAATAATGGAAGGCAGCCTAGAGAATTACTTTCTTCCTGAGTCACCTAAATTTCCTTTCTTTAAAGGATTCCAGAGCGTTGGTCTAATTTTCCCTTACAAAAGCCATTTTCATGTCTAGAAACAGTAAAATTATGCTCTTTCTTCTATTGAAGAAGTTTTTTGATACAGCAAACCTCCCTGTACAACTAGAATTCTGTCAAGACTATGAAAACATGCAGGTCTCACAAAAGCAACGTCTTAAACTGTGAGTGACACGACCATGTCCTTAAGAAGCCAGAGATTTTGAGAAAAATTCATGAGACGTCTCCAGGTCATGTTGCTGAATTTACATGCCAAATACTTCTGTCCATACAACTGATAGGAGTTGTTACAGATCTTTCCTGCATCAGTGTGTTGACCTAAAGAAATGAAGAGGGGAGCAAGGCAGACATATGAATGCCTTCCGAAGTAAGATAATAATAAAAGTCATTGAAACCCAGTATCCAGGAAAAATCTGGGTTCCATGTGTAAGAATAAACTTTATTGACTGATTAAAATGCATAGAGGTTGCTTTGTTTTAAAGGGCTGTAAATGCAAAAACCAATATTCTAGTATTTTAAAAATGGTCAAATCAAGAGAATACCAGAAAAGTTCTCCAAACTGATGCCCAAATCTAGTGCTTGCAATTTGAACATATTCATAAGTGACCTGGTTGAGCAGGGCAGTGAGAAAGTTTGATGAGAGTTCAGCATTATTCAAGGTAAACTGACTGGGAACAATTTTGTGAGGGCTTTCAGAGATTGAAGGTATAATTCAGTACACTGAACATAGAGTGTGGTGTTGTTACTCAAAACACCTGAGGATCTGAGATGCCCACACAACACAGATATGACCCGTGAGCTCCAGCAGACTTCCTAGAGCAGAGGAGAGGGCTGGGAAGTCCTCCAGTACTGACACTGGCACAGGCTGTCTGTTTATAGCCAGCCACACTGAGCCTGCAGTGACTAGGTGATAAAATATTGAAAAAAATCCATGCAGCTACAAGTTAAAGCAACTGATGTGGGGTAAAACACTCCTTACTCTGCATGTAAAATGAGCTGACGTTACCAAGCAGTAAGATACCAGACTATTACTGGTAATTCTGCAGAATAACTTGGTAGACCTCAGTAGAAATCCCAAAAGCTGATTAAAAAGTAGAATTTACCAGAAAGAATAGAAATTGCGCTTACCTCAAAAAGGGTTCTCCCATCTCAAAAAAGATGAATATAGTGTAATGGGAAAGATACAGTGAGGGCAAGAACGATGGTTAAAGATGTGAAATGACTCCTGTATGAGGAAAGATGTCATATAGTAGGAAGCTTGAACCTGTGAAAGAGATGATTTAGGGTGTCAGGATTGTCCTACTATCTTCATAGTCACAGCAAGACATCTTCTTTAGGATGCGACAAGTAATTCTCTACATCTCTTGATTTGTTCCTTGGCTAAGCTGGGGTTGAGTGTGATCCAGTGAGGCACAGGTGTTGGAACTGTAGTTACAGGAAACTCAGTCATGTTCATACACATATTTGTAGCTATAAGCTAAGTGTTACCTTAGGTTTTATTTAATGAAATGGCCACGTGAAATAGTGAGAGTAACAAAATCCCCCTAGAGAAAACCAGACTTATGCATATAATAGATTTTGCAACCTAAGAGGGATTTGCTGATGACCAGGAGGCCCAAAACACTCATCACAGACAGAAAAAAAAGGTTTCTTCTGTTTAAAGCACTTGAGCTCAGTTTCCTTAGGCCCTTCTATGGCTTGCAGGGTCCTTGTCCCCAGACACTTTCCACCAAACCTCTCACATGTAGGGCAGAGAAAACGTGCCCACTCTGGGATGCACATGGTGCCCTGCAAGGACTTCAGTCTTTTTTCCTGAGCATTTTATGTCCCCATTTTGGATTTTAGAGTTAAAAAAGGAAAAGATTCTGTGCTTGCAGCAGAAACAAAAGGGGAAAACCACAATACTAAAGTGTGAGACAGAAAAATTCTCTGCTGTTTGCAAGTGTACCAATTAGTCTGGTAAAAGATTGCTTCTTGCAAACTTTGTCTCCTCACAAACAGTTGAATTATCATTATTACTCTACGGTAATGTATAATACCCTTTAGGGTTTTTTTATTCTAGCTGTTACTGTAGGGATTACAAGGCAAACAAACTGATTATCACCTTGCCAACACTTATCATCAGCTGGCTGTGACTGTTTATATTGCTGTCCAAAGCCAACAAGAAGTACCTTAACAGAGAACAAAAGGTATTGTTTAAAAAAACAACAGTTGCCATTAAAGCCTCGTGATATAGATCAGATAAATCCAGTGATACTGTAGGGATCATGACCTCTGAGTTCCCAGCCAGCCTCACTGCAACTTTATCTTATCATCACTGTATATCCTAATAAATCAGTGTGTGCCACAAAAACACAGCAATTAGCATTGCCCTTCCAAAGGCTGCTTTGCGGCTTTTTTTGCCTTAACTGCACATTCCCTAATTGTTTTAGATTGGTCTAACTGGACATTCAGAGATGGGGATTAGATTTTAAAGAACTCTGGAGTAAAGTGGGTTCCTGCACATGAATTTCTCCAGCTGTGTTAACAAACCCGAGACGAAACAGATAGGTGGCAAAAACATACAGGGCTCGGAGCACTCCACTGCTTGGGCAATCAATTAGCACCTCCAAAACTTATGAATGCCTTGATAAAGTGAACCTTCATATCTCCCGAAGAGCAGCAGGAGATCACAACTGTTGTGATACTCACACACCAACCTGTAAAAGAGAAAATCTCTCCTGCAGGATATAGTTGTGTGTATACAATCCCTCTGGTTTTTGGAGGATATTCTGCCCTCATGGCTGTGAGCCCCAAACTCAGGCATTTGTCCTTAGTTTGCTAGACTCTGTTCTCTGATGGTTGCAGTGACCATATTTCCATTTTGACTTTGAGTTATTGAGGGCACCCACTGAAAAGGCAGGTAAAGAGACATAGGGAAACTTTCTAACTGGAGCTAAACAAAGCTAAGATCAGCCAGATTTGTGGGGTTTGTTGTGAAGGAGAATAAATATTTTTATGTCCTCTTCTAGCATTTCAAGTAATTTAGAGATGGTGCTTATCTTGTTTTCTGTGTTAGTGGAAAATTTTGATGATGATGATATATTAATGAGTACTTTGGAATTATCTGATCTTGCTTTAGGGAGCAGCAAAGTAAGAACTACAACATTAAATTTAGGCATGAGGTTCTCAGAATCTAAATTTGAAGAGACCAGGGGAGAGATAAGGAAGAGGTTAACAAGTTCAGCTGTTGCAGTGTAAGAATGAGTCCTCCATTCTACCCCATGCCTGGATTTAACAAGCCACTCTTGCGACAGAAAATATGTTCAAATAAATTAAACAATTTAACATAAATTAAACAATTTTCACGGAAACAGCCAAGATCTGAGAAGATACCCTTTTCCAGCTTTTCTTTGGTCATTGAAGAGTACCTTAGAGGAGAAGCAGTAGTGGCAGAAAACCTTAACATCTTAAACCACTTCTCTTGAATAAATCTTCAGTGCCCTTCAGCACAGAGGCCCTTCAGCAGAGTGAGGTTCAACCAGCACTTATATGTAACTAGTACGAAGCACTATGCAAAAAGCATGATTGAATCCTCAACTCCTTCAAGGCTGGCCCCTGAAACAGGTCAGGTGGTTCTCTCACCAAGTCTGAAGGATCATGACAAGGAAATTTCCAACCTTGGTGTTACATCCATTTTGCCTATCACAGCTATGTCAATAGGCCACTGACTCATGAAGTAGTTTAGATTGAAGGGATTCAAATCCATGGCTTTGTCTATAAGAAAATACCTAAACCATCTGGCTAAGTAAGGTTCCCTCTCCTTTTCAGTGGGATCTGTGCCCTGATGCAAACAAAAACACAGAATCTCGGGGCCTACAAAGAGAGGAGGTTCTTTCCCAGAGTGTTTGGGATGAAATGTTCCACATTCAAACTAGGGAGGTTCTGGGTGAGTTTTAAAGCATTGCCATGCATATGTGACCACTGAAATGTGCATTCTTGGACTTGGCTTCTTAAGAATCCTTTCTCAGATCTGATCTTTCTGGCCTTTTATCCGTCCCAATAATTATCAAGAACACGGGGGGTTTTCCTGTTAATTAAATTATCCACAAATGTTAATTTTATTTGCTTAAGTCAAGTTCCTGAAGTCTACATTGTGGGCAGAATAGCAGTAAGAAACAGCTCAGACTAAATAAATGTGAGGGCTATGAATGTCAGGGTTATTAAGAGAAGCAGTTGATTAGGAATTAAATTGACTTGAAAGACTTACCTAAAAAAAATGAGATAGAAATCTCTAGAGGACTGGATTTTTAGGGGATTTTGACATCCTGTGTTCTCAGACAGGCAGCTGGCAACTCAGTGGACGCTCTTCTCACAGTGTTTTGGGTTGTCTTTTTTCCATCAGACCAGGCAAACCAGAACTTTTAAACCCTACAGAGAGGATGTTGATGCCCTCAGAGATCATTTGGCTGCATTGTTTTAAAGTTTCAGGGGAATTTGGTTAAATCAGTTCATGTGAGGGGACCGTAGGCTGACTTTTACTTTATCGGTGCATTTGGTCGATCAATAACCATGTAACATACCCACCCAGTGCTGGCTCCCACCACTAAATGCAGAAAACAGCTTTGTGCTGTGTCTCGTGGCCCACAATCTGAATACTCGTATGTCAACTGCTTCTTATTACCCACTTCTTTCTAGGCTTGATGAAAGGTCTTGCTTACTTCTGCATGTTACTGTGCCCAGTACTGTGTCATCTTTGCTGTTTTCGTGCATTCAACAGAATAAAAGACTTGACTTCTAGATAAATGAGGGCAAATTCTTGTTGTGACCAGAGAAAAAGGGAGGGCAATAATGAGAGGATGTCTTGGAATTGGATCCACAGAGGAGCTGCAATCCTAGTCTTACTCAGAATAGCCAGTCTATTTTTGCTTTCTTTTTAGCACAATGTTTTTCTTTGGGTTCCTGATGAATTCAGGGTCTAGATACATTAATTTAGTTAACAGATGATATAGCTCAAGATATTAATCCACTCTCCCCCACAGCTGGTTCAACCCTGAAAGCTCAGTTTGAGCTTCTGCAGGAGGTGGTTGGAGCTAAGCCATCAGATCCTCTGCTGAAGGAGCTGAAGATTCTGTCATCAAGGCAGAAGTGTCTTACAGGAAAGCAGAAGCAAAGGAGGTCCAATAGCCTGATGCACCACCACAGATAATGGAAAATTTGTCTCTAAGTATTTCCTCTTACAGATCTTTTCTATTTTATTGTTTGGAGATAGAGAGACCCTTATTACTAGTGACAAGTGCCCACAGAAATACACCTGACCCTACTTTAATGCATTTGCCTGTGCCAAGGGGTGTTAAGAGCCCAGTGTGGATAAGCCCAAGTATAAATGGCCAGTCACACATCCAGTTTAAATTTAGACAGTTACTTGTGCAGCAGGAGGAGCATTTGCAGATATTATTCATGTACTTAACAGCTGGAAGCAAAGAGCTCCGATCTAGCCTATAAATATTGCTGAGTTTGGGAATATCCACAGATAATGGATACCTTAAGCCTCAGAGCCCTAAGAACAGAAGTGCTTTGGTTGGAGTTATTCCTTCTGTGCAATGTGAAAGGGGCTGTCCCCACTGTTTACAGAGGGTAGACACACTTCCTTCCTGTCCCACAGATGTGAGCACAAGGCAGGTTTGATTCCCTCACCTGTGTGTGGGGACCAGCAGTCACAGGTCTCCAGCTACTGCAGTCAGAGGGCAGTGAAGGACTATTCAGAGCCAGGTGATGCAATGTTAGATTTTAGCCTCCATTTCATTAAATCTCCTTTTTTATTCATCAAAGCAATGCTGCCAGATATAGTGTTGCGTATCTGAGTCAACGAAAAACATATGTATGATTTACAATTCTGTCTTTCACTACAGTCTTTTGTAAGTAAATTCAGGCTCGGGATTAGCTTTCCAACAGATGTCTGAAGACTGGCTATTAGTCAAGGGACAAATACAAGATCAACATCACAGTTTCCCTTGTACAATCAGCATGTCTCATCTCTGCACAGGAGGTACTGGTGCCGACAAAGGGGCTAATCAGTCCCAAATCATGTGGCTTCCTGATGCAGACACATGACACTGGGGCTCAGACCACCAGCTTTCTCCTCACAAGCCACAAGATGTGCATCAGAGGGGTATGATATTCTGTTCATAAGACAGAGGTGAAAGGCTCTATATCCTATTACAGATCTGCTGGGTCAGCTAGTCTTCTTGTTTACATTTTTGTCAGAAAAAATCAAGGATGTTTTTACATTTGTGAATGGAAAGAGAGCAACAGAAGTGCATGTGAAGTGGTATTTCTTAGTCCCACCATCTGACTCAGTGTTGGATAGCAGCCAAGGAAGGAAGGCAATTGCCAGCTCTCCAGCTGTGAGCACAGGGCCATGCTAAACCAAGGATTTCTCTGGCACCCGATGGAAGCAACGGGGAATCTTTGAGTTCCTGAAGTCACCTTCTGAGCTGACTGCTGTAAACTGGTGACCATGCATGTCTAAGATACCACACACACAGAACCAAGAGCATGTGCCTTCTGGTGGTTTCAATAAAAAGGTATGTCTGTGGTGAGCTCTCC
Source organism: Lophotriccus pileatus (assembly GCA_035583135.1). Lineage (NCBI taxonomy): Eukaryota > Metazoa > Chordata > Aves > Passeriformes > Tyrannidae > Lophotriccus > Lophotriccus pileatus. The sequence continues at coordinate 138,729,539 of JAWWES010000081.1, read as the reverse complement.
AGCCTTGGGTCCTGCAAAGCAGTCCAGGCTCAGAGAACTTGACTCATCAGGTTCCCTCTATGCCCTTTGGAAATAAGCTTCATTCTCACACTGATCTGGGATCATTACATCCTGAAATACAAAAGGATGCCCAGACTCCTATTACTACTGAAGTTACAAGTACTTAAAATAACCTATGAATGATCCTTCTTAGAGTAAATGAATAAGAATAATTCATAGAAAAATAGCATTAATGTTTCTGTAATGCTGAGTTGAATAAGACCAAACAGTGTTCTCATTCTTAGTGATTCAACCATCTGTGCTGTTCAGCCAGTAGACTTGTTTCTGACAAGGCTTTGGCGTGACTAACTAGCTTTTACCAAGATGAGGAACAAGTGGAGGAGCTAGCACATGCCTGGGAGCGCTGCTAGTCTGGGTGCAGACCTTTCTTTGCTTTGGGAGTCATGAGAATCTCTTTGTCTGTCTTTCATAAGCTTGTATGTAGGTTTTGAAAGATAGAAAAGTACATATGAACACCAGCTGGCCTTAATGCCCAAGGAGAGTCCTAAGTCCACATCACTCAGTGGGACACTTATAGCCTAAATGTCTGGCTTCAAAGACCAGTGCAGTGCTGTGGTGTTTGCTGGTGTTGCAGGAAGCTTCACAGCCACCTGCAGAGAAGCACCTCTTCTCCCATATAATCAGAGAGGAGTCTATTTGACATGCCCCGTGCAGGTGCCCTTCATCTTACGGACACGTGGGCCCCCTTCTCTCACCTCTTTGTATGAGAAGCCAACATTCCAGTCATAGGACATGACGGACCATGTGCCTTAGGTTGTGGGGTCCTCAGGAAAGATCCTGTGGATTGTCCTTTTCTGTTCATCTGCCTCATGGTGCAATCCCAGTCCAGCTGTGAGAGTTATGAAGGAAAAAGTTACCTGAGAGCATTCCAGATGTGGGAAGAACTGTTCTGGCAGGGCTGACTTGGACCTAAATACACTGTAAGGTCTATAATGTCTGTTATCTTTTCTCCCACCACACCACAGTCATTCCCTCAAAGGAACCAATTTAAAACACACTCCCTTCTTTGATCTGAAAGCAGTACCCCTTATTTCAATTCTATTCTCAGTTATGCATACCCCTGCTTCCTCTTACTTCTGTTCTGTTATTTCTGCTCCATGTTCTGCCTCCTCCTTCTATTCAGCTCTTCTGCCTCCTCATCACTACCACTTCTCCACCACCTCCCAGAAATCTCCAGCTCCTTCTTCCTGATGTCTCATTAAGCCAAAGCATTTTTCCCATTTTGTTGTTATAACTGCCTGTGGGCAGGATGGCAGCCCAAAGATTTCACTCTACTGAAGCAAGTGGGAGTTTTGCCATTGACTTCCCCTGGCTCTCCCAGTGGAGCCAAATTTCCTCTGAAAAGTTTTGATGATTTCTTTATTCTTCTGCAAGCAAAGAAAGACATGTGTGTGAACCAGCTCCCCTGTCTGATTCATCAAAGGCCAGCAGTAGCTGATGAGTGAAATGTAATTAAGATGTGATTATAGAATCAAACTTACAGTTTAGTCCATTTCCTCCAAGTCTTTCTGAGTTTTCAAGTTGATTTTGTTCATGTGTAAATAGTTAGATATTATGGAGTCCAGGCCATTTCAGCTGTTTTGGTTAGTCTGTGTAAAGTTATAGGAAAGGTACTAGAAATTATGGCTACAATCTGCCACTTTTGCCCAAACATAATGTTCACTAGATTGCCTGAGTTTTTGAACTTCATAGTATCATAAATTTGTGCAAATATAAATGTAGAGGCAAGAAGTATTTAAGCTCAATGAAAACATCTGAACTAACATCATGTAACAATAAATAGATTCCCATAAAGCTGCTACAGAGATCTCCAGGGAGCAGCTCTTAAACAATGACCAGAAAAAAAAAGTACCACATACAGCTTAAAGCTTTATATGCTGTGTTACGATGTTTTTTGCCTTTTAAATGACGTTCATTAGGTTATGGCTATGAGGTCTTAGAAAAATTCTGAGTAGAACTGTTTAATGCAAAATGTCCAAAGTGCACCTGAGAACAAATGATGTCCTGAGGCTCCTTAAATGGAGTCCAGTAAGGTCTCTTTCTCTATATTAACACTGGAAGACAAAGTTAAATCAACTAGAAAAAAATCTAAGCTATTAAAATATGCTTTTACTTATGGAAAGCATTCATCTTTCTGGCTCTTTAGCCACTGCCAGGTAAAGAACTTCATCTGCTCCAGTTTAAGTCGATGGCTATGTCCTGATTGACTTAAACAGGGAAATGGCTGGGCCACAAATGCAGAACGGGAGGAAACTGATTGAAAATGGGTTCATATTTCTGTCAGAGCAAAGGAAAATATCTGTAAACAATTTCCGTCTAAGGCCTTTTAGAACCAAAGTGATTAATGGAAAGCAACTGGCAGAAAAGCAACAGCCAACCCACTGAATGGAGAAAAATAAATAGACCATTTACACAACCAGCTTTCCAGGGCAGACAGTGTCTTTCTCACACCTATATTTACTTTTTAATGCTATCTAAATATGAATACATTGAACAAATATAATTTTTTTCTAGTTTTCATAGCATCACTTTTTCTGCCTTCATTTCCAGCACCACTAGGGTTACTCAACATATAATAAGGCACTTAGTAAGCTTTGGCTGCTTTGACAATTATTTAATCTTATACTGTTCTGTTGTGACTATTAAAAAAGCGAGCCACAATGAGTGTGTGAGCATAAATATTAATTGCAAACACATTCTGTTTATCCTGTAATGTGTAAATGAAGAAAAGATAGTGCTTAAAAGGAAAGCAGTCTTTTCTTCCGTAAAAAAAAAAAAAAAAAAAAAAAAAAAAAAAAAAAAAAGAGAGATCTCTAATGTTCTTATCTTTCCTGTTCTTATCTGGCACAGAGCACTTTCAATCCATCAAGACAGTACTCTTCTTGTCTAATCGAACTGCTGAGAGATAAGAGGTTTTAGGGTTTCCTGACCATTGTTTGAACCTTTTTCTTCCTAGCTCAAAGAGGAAAGTCTTGAAAGTCTCTAAAGCTCCAACTGTAACTAATTAGGGAATCTGAGGAATATTCAGTTCAATGCAGAGGTTAACGAAAAGGAAAACTTCAAACCACTACAGAGATGACCTTAATGGGAGATTCAGATTTGAATTAAAGCTATAGTAAGCTAGTCACTGGAGATTCAAGCCCCTTTTCTTCTTACTTTGGAAAAGTTGAAAAGCCTACTGTTAAGCATGTAAAGAAAAAAACCTCCAAACCTTAAAAGAGCTGCCCATTTGTATCTATTTCTATCTGAGTATTGAGCCATTTTAATGGAGATGAGAAAATGGCTGGGCAATTAGCTGTATTAGTTGTGCAGACTTATAGCTTGGACCAGAATGGTGAAAGACTCCACGTACAAAGCAAAAAATAATGTTGTTTTTTAAGCAACTGTAACTAGCTCTTAGAATTTAAATGCCTTTTATGGCATAATATGACATTTCAGAAAAGGAACACTACATTTGCTGATTTTATTCCTTTCTGTTATAATATTACTTGGTTATGTGAGAAGTAATTTTAACCAAACACAAAACCCATGTAAAAGTGAAATACGCTTGGCAAAGATCAAGAGACAGTGAACAACAGATTCCAAATAGTTGAATGGTTTGGGTTTTTTTATCCCAACTGACTTTCAGTTCCTTGTAGTACTGACTACAATAGACTAACATTTAATTAGAGAACCTTTTAAAATGACCATGTCTCCCTGGATTTAATTTCAAATTAAAGAGGGAACACTTCTCAGAATTTAGTTTCCTGGTTTTAAAATTAAAATTTTTCTTGCTCTGTAGAATTTAAAAATGTCATCAGGCTTTTACTGTCTGCAGTTTGTTATGAATCACATAAAACTCATTAAACACGGTATTTTTCATCATGTCATGTGTATATTAGTGAAATCATTACGAATGTGTTTCAATAAATCACCAGATCAACTGCCATAGAAAAGTCAACAGGAGAGTTAAAAATAACTGTTCTTTCATGGTTTCCCACAGTAATGCGACTGTCTCAAACTCTAGGCAATTTATTTATAGTCCTTTTTTAATAGTAGCTACTTAGTTGAATTTCCGCCTTCATATTTGGGTTGTTTCATCTAGACATGAGTACCAGTCCCAGCCTGATTGTTTGGATTCAACTCTAATTTCTCCCAGATTGTCCGTGGAGCGTGTACATTACAGAACATAGCAGCTAAAAAGAAACACACACCAAAAACTGCAGCCCAATAACCTGCACAGAGGCAGGATCAAGAAGACTAAATCCTCCTCAGGAGAGGGTCATCTGCCTCTTCTTGAAAAAGGTTTTTCACTTTGCTAGCCATTGTTTCAGAGCCTGTATGTATTTACAGATTTTTTTTTTTTCTTTTCCAATATAAAACTTTTGGTTGTGAACAGACTTATTCTCTCACTAGTGAACATGGAGCACAGTGGTCTCCTGTCCTCCCTATAGCAATATTAACATACAAGAAGCATGCCATGGTCTCCTCAACCTTCTTTTTTAGGTACCCAGTTCCTTCAGGCTTTCCATATTTGTGCTCTGTATCCCTTATCACCGAGGCACCAGGCTTGACCTTCGCCAGATTAGGTACACTATCTAAACCTTGCTATGACACTCCTGACACTCCTGAAACACCTCCCTAATGAAGAAAGGCTGAGGGACTTGGGTTGTTCAATATGGAGGAGAGAGGGCTCTGGGGAGAACTCTTTGCAAACTTTCAATATATAAAGAGAGAAACATTTACCAAGGCCTGTTGTGACAGGACAAGGGGAAATGGTTTTAAAGTGAAAAGTTTACGTTGGTCATGAAGAAATTCTTTACTGTGAGGGTGGTGAGGCACTGCAACAGGTTGTTCAGGGAAGTTGTGGCTGCCCCATCATTGGAAATGTTCAAGGCCAGGCTGGATGGGCTTTGAGCAACGTAATTGAGTGCAAGATGTCCCTGCCCATGGCAGGGTGGGGCCACACTAGATTACCTTTCAAGGTCCCTTCCAACTCCAACCATTCTGTGACTCTTGATTCTAATGAAACATGGGTAACAAATAGAGAAAAATAGTTGGAACAAGAAAGGTGTTGGTTTCCAAGGAAATGACATTTTATATTCATATTTAATCATAGCTCTATCATAATCTCCAAACTCACTCTGCTGTGCTGCTTTCATTGCCAATTACTCCAGCTCTACATATGTGGGTTTAATCCTCACCCCAAATTGTACTTATCACACTCACTCTTAGAGAACTTCCACCTGTCTGACTTGACTCACCTAGCCACTTTGACAGGCTCTGTATTCCCACAGAGCCCACTGGGTTGTCACTGTCAAAACCGACAGGGCTCCACTCGTGCTGACAAGCCATGGTTCAGAGGTATTGATGCATCCCACAGGGACTGCAGAAGTGCAGCTTATTGCCATATTGGTCCCTTACTTATGTGCTGTTCCCTTTTACCTGTGCCAGAAGCAGCATGCAGGAGCTTCTTTTTTCTACAGCTGGGGAAACACTCCAAATCCCTAATTTTGCTGATGCAGTATAAAACATACAAGCTAATGCTGAACATTTTAAGGATCAGGAAATGTGGAGTTTATTCTATTAAGTGTACAAAGCTACTAAACCTTTAGAAATTGTTTAGAGAAACATTTTGGCTAGGAAGTTGATCATAGGCACTAAAGGACTTCTTCCTTAATTGGAAAAAAGATTGAGACATAAAAGGAATGAGACTTGCTTTTGCTAAATGTATTTAAGCTGCCCTTTTAATAATAAAAAACAGTTGTCTTCAAGAGGGATAAGTTTTAAATATAAAAAAATAACACACCACAGGGAGCTGAAAGGAAAAACAAATTTAATTATGTACTCAAGGCCATCCAAACCACCCACCCACATATTAAATGTTTTCTGGCTACACAGACACTCTGGTTGCCATGGCTTAGCCAATGGCCTTTGTTTGAAAAGTAAACACCTTTGTCAAAAAATAAAAATATTACATGAAGTGAATAATCAGACTGTTATAGCAACATCCTGCTCCCTCTGAAATCAGCAGGCTACTTTCAGCAGGATGGATGTTAAATTTTTGCTTGTCTGATTAACAAAAGCTGGATAGCTGCAGTGAGGATGTCAGGAGCTGGGCTGAACTGACAGCTGGGTGCACTGACAAAAAGCAGTCACCTCTGACCAAGGGGCTCAGGGAGGAAGAGTAGAGGTTAAACCAGAGGTGGCAGGACTACCAGGGGTGGACTGTCAGAGCCACTGGGTTGATCCTAGTGAATTAAATGTTAAATTTAGTTGTACAGAGAGTCAACCTCCAGTGCCTGGGAGTTTTCACTGGCATTGTTTTATTTTCTTATACAGACGTAGCTCTTAAGAGATGGCTGTCATTTTATCAATGGGCTTGAAAGCAAACTGTCTCCAGTGCAGTGTGGCAGATGCACATGGTAAAGCAGCCATAGATCACTTCAGCCTGAATGAAACACTGATTAATATTCAGTTTGTGTGTCATCATACATGTCTGAGCCTGCTGGAATTCAAAATTACAGACATTGAGAGGCTTAAAATTTCAATGAGCAGAATCTAATAGGACTGTGCACAAAAAGCCTTTCCTAATACCCCTGAAATGAGGGTCAGTGAAGTTTGCAGATGGTATGGGGGAGCCTTGCTAAGAGGGAAAAGATGGGTCACTGCAGCAAGAGAGATGAAATATTTGGTTATATATATATATATTTATATTCTAGCTATGAAGGCATATATATATATAGCAGGGTTTTAGTAACTGAAAACTAGAAGTGATGGCAACTGATACCAGTTCGGTCTTCAAAGAGGGATGCTTTGTTATGGTACACACAGTCTAAAGCCTTTTGGAGCAGGCAATCAAAGGGACCAATGCCAAACCATATTTGCCTGTTATCTGCAACAGCCTCTAAGAGGATGCTGATTTCAATTTGTCATGTACATTTCTTGGTACTTGATATTATCCTCTAGACAAGAAAATATCAAAAGTGACAAAAATGATGGGGGAAATTGCCATTTATAAAGCTATGATTTGCAAAAGCAGGAAACACAAGAGTGCTGGGATTTGGGGAGCACAAGATTTCGGTGGTTTGTGAGGATGCTGCACCAGATGAAAGGCAAAAGTAGCCACAACAACAAGAAAAAAAATAAATCTTGCAATGGCAGGCGTTCAAAAGCCCCCACGCTGAGAGAAAGAGACATCAAGTCCATCTGAAAACTAGCGAAGGTAGATGGCATGCCAGCAAAAATAATTACTTTGTAGAGACAGAGACAAATTTTTGGAAACAAACTGACAGGCTACCGGAGGAGTCATTTGTTTTAACTTGCCGTGTCGGTGGAGTCCACAATACATGTCAGTGCAAACAAAATGAATAAATTAAAAATAAAAAACTCTTTACAAACATGATTGCTTGGCAAGAGCCAGGGAAGGGGAAAGCATGCATCAGCAACAGTGTCCTTGCAGCCCTGCACTCCTAAAGAAACAGGGGACAAACTCCAAATAGACGCAGCACTGCTGTGCTGAAAATGCATGGTAATTCATTAGAACGTCATTTTTCAGTGAGAAAAAACACCTAGAAATACAAAATAAAGTTCAGCTAAGGTGAACTGATAGATCTATATTCGTGGTCTGAGTAATCAGGCAAATGGTCACTTCAGAAGAACCTAGAAGAATTAAGGGTATGGAAAAATATGTTGAACTAAATGAAAGCTGTTAGGCACTACGACACAACTTTGCAAATGAGACAATGTGATGCTGATATGGCTGACTGGACTAAGAGAAATACTGCAAGGTTAATATGTCCATGATGGTCAAATGTCTTCCAGAGGCCTAAACCAAATCAAACCAAGGGATATGACTTTTTTTTTTTATCATCAAATCTGATTCTGCTGTCTAAGAGGTGAACAGAGAGTGAAGGGCTGGCTGGTGTGACCCCCTAGAGGTGGGGGGTCTGACAAAATCCATTCAGGTACATCTGTTCTGCTTCCCCCAGTTTTAAGTTTCCATGATGCCAGAGCTCCCGATAAAAGTAAGGAGCTGGAGAGTGAGAAGCTCTTCCAGAAAAGACCTTTTTACCTTTGCATGAATGAATTTTCAGAGCTCTTGGGAGCACTGCACAAACCCTCTGGTGCAGGAAGTCCCTGTTTTACAGACCTCTGGAAAGCTCAGTTTACCTTAACAAGGGATTTTTCTTAATTCAGTTCCCTATTTGAAAGATTTCAATTACTTGCCAAAATCCTTCTGGGTATGTGCATGGTTTCTTTTACCAGGAAACCAGGATTTAATCTACAGACATATTTTTATGCCCTAAAATCAGAGATTTGTTTGAGAGAGAGAGAAAGAGAGAGGGATATTTAATATGAGAGATCTAAACAAATATCTAAAGAGCCTGCTGTCATGGTACATACACAATTAGACAGAGATTCCCTGAGGGATAATGGAACATCAGTCTGACCCTGTTAAATTCAACTTTTGCATTCATTCAGTATATGCAGTGAAGACGTGAGTATCTTGGTCAAAAGTACATTTAAATGCCTTGAAACAGCTGGGTTCATCTGGAATTTAACCAGGCATTTGACCTTGCATAGAACCAGGAGAGCAATGATAGATTTGGGTTGGGTTTTTTTAATTCATAATAAATAGTGAAATGTGATTTTCTGGAAAAACAAACCCAACATAGAAAAACATACAACATACTATAATAAAGATTCCTGATTCTATACTGAAGTATTAAAATCAATTGTTATTCTTACTAATTTTAATTGCAAACATGTCTCCTGGATGTTCTCCTGAAGTCCTGGAGAGAAATTGCTATTCCTTGATAGCAAAATATCCTTTGCAGGATATCAAAATCCTTTGATTTTTTTTTCACATAAGTCTGTGTGGGAAAAAATATCCCATCTCACAACATAGTACTGGAGAACTATCAGAACCTTTTTTTGCAGTAACTTTCTATATGATTTTTCCTTCTGGGAATATCTGGTAACAACTGTATGCTTTCCAAACCAGGAAACCATGAACAAAGAAGACACTTGTCCAAGCTTTTATGTGTTACGATAAGTAATAGTCAGAATGTGCACTTGCACTCACATAAATACAGTGTATGAGGGATGTTGACACAAAACATGGGATTTTCTTCCATCTCTCTAAAATGTGTCCTTGCAAATGAATGCAGAACCATAAGGTTTTGAAGTCAAAAAGACTTTTTAAAGCATCTAGTTCCTCTCCATGTCAATACAAGATTGCTCCTCGATATACAATCTCATGTGGGTTGTTTGGTTTTTCTCTTCGTCCTTTTATCTTACTTCACGTGTATGTGAAACATTTAATTAGCAGCAAGAACGTCTGTGAAGCACAGCACTGTGGTACTGGAATGCAGCAGAAGTGACTCCGACTGAAAGGAGCTCTGCTGGTCAGTCCCTCCTGTCCGTCCTCTTCCTCTGCCGTCTCAAATCCAGTCAGAAGATCCAGCCTTCACATGCCAAGATTTTTATCTGTGAGCACACACAGGTTTCCAAATAAAGCAGTGCCAAGGAGAGACTGCTGCAATTAGTACAGTTAATAGAAATCCAGCAGAACCCTGACTCTCAGCCTCAAAGCCAATCCGTCCTTTCAGGAAACGTCACCCGTGGGTCCAGACGCAGCAGAGCAGTCCGTGTGCTCCTGGGGTTTGCCCTGTCGCAAACAGCGTGGCTCACATTTCTGGATGCTCTGAGTGTCATGAGCAGGCTCGTGCTGGGAAATTGCACAGAGCAATCAGTATCTTCCAGCCGCCCGACAAGAGCTCTTCCAGCAACTCTGGTGGCAATTCCAGGAATGATCCTGCGTGTGAATGGGGAGTTTGGTCTTCCTGAGAAGCAGGAACCACCGAGGGATTTACAAGGAGGGGCAGCATATCTCAGTAGGAAAGTCATCCAGGAAGTCTCATTTCCAAGAAGCAGCTGGTAAACAGTTTAGAGCGCCCTGTTCACATCTGTAGCACTCAGCAACTAATGAGGCACTCGTGTACCTATAAAATAACCAATTCAGTTCTGTTTATTTACATCACTGATTGAGCACTTTGTCACTGCCTTTGAAGAGGGAAAAATGAGGATGAGCCGCAGATACAAAATTAGTGAGTGCTGGCATGGTAAAACGGCTTATCTATCCGGTTTAACAAGCAGTGTTACGGTCTTAGTTTAATGTCAAAGGTATTCGGAGTCGCCATTAACAGGTAATTAACAGCCTGAAATTCACCAATCTATGAGACTGCTCAGGATTGTACTGTAAAACTAATTCAGAGCTGCTAAAATATTTGTCAGACAGGCAATACACAGCCTCAGAAACCTTCCCCACCAATTCTCCCGAGCCATGTGCACCGGGGTGAGCGCAGCTCCCATCCAAAACACGAGTTTGCACTGGGAAACCCTGTTCGGACAGTGAAATTAAGTTTGCTTTTCCGCACTGACCCAGAGCCCCTGCGCTGCAGAGACAGGCGACCTTCGGCGAGGTCCACGTTAGAAGAATACAGCTGCTCTTTTCTAACAGGAGGGAAGAAGGAGGCTTTTATGGCTGTCCCTGAAGAGAGCCCTCTTACAATGCATTGCAGTGTCTAAACAGACCTACGTGCTCTGATCCCACTTGGCAATAATGAGGGACTCGTATTCCTCAGACTTCGGAGACCAGCTCGCCCGTCGGGCTGCAGATGCCGGCTCCGGTTACAACGGCGGCGCGCTAAAAACCTGTGACATTTAAGCGGGGATGAAAATTAAAATTGTCTTTAGCCATTGTCCGTTTATTTACCCTTTGCTTTGCTCTGTTTCCATGGCAATAAAAAAAAAGGGATCACATGCGTCCCCCTCGGAGGGGGCGGGAGGGGGATGGACGGGCCGTGGTTCTGCGGGCAACCGCGCCCCGCCGTGGCTCCGCAGCGAGAGCGGCCCCGCACCGCTCCCCCCGACACCCCGCACCGCTCCCCCCGACACCCCGCACCGCTCCCCCCGCACCGAGAGCGGCCCCGTTCTCTGACTGCACCCGGTACTGAGCACAGGGGTTGAAGGAATTTGCTCCAAGCACTTCCAGACACCGTCTGGATGCGTTGCACCGTCAAATCACAGAATCGTGGAATGGTTTGAGCTGGAAAGGACCACAAAGGTCATCTAATTCCGACCCCCCTGCCATGGGCAGGGACACCCTCCACTTCATCAGGGTGGTCATATCATATTCCCTTCCCACCTGACCATGAATGCTTCCAGGGATGGGACATCCACAACTTCCCTGGCAACCTGTTACACTGTCTCACCACCTCTGAGTTGAGAATTTCTTCATATTATCTAATTTAAACCTACCCTCTTTCAGTTTAAAGTCATTACGCCTTGTCCTATCACCACATGCCCTTAGTACTTGGTACCACAGGCCTTCCAGGTACTGGAAGGCTGCTATAAAATCTCCTTGGAGCCTTCCGTTCTCTGGGCTGAACAACTCTCTCAGCCTGTCTTCATAGGGAAGTTGTTCCAACTTTCTGATCATCTTCATGGTTCTCCTCTGGACTCACTTGAACAGGTCCATATATTTCTTATGTAAGGAGCCCCAGAGCTGCACATATTAGCCCAGGCAGGGTCTCATGAGAGCAGAGTAGAGGGGCAGAATCACCTCTCTTGACTTGCCTCTTCCCTCACTCTGCATCAGATTCCACTTACTCATAATGGGGATGCAGAGATAAATAATACAGTGTAATGCTGAGTCTGTTTCAGACCCCCTTTGTGGGGCAAAAACCACACTGACCCCATTCAGTGGGCCAGATTAAAAAAAAGTTGTTGCCTGACTGTTAGTTCCACTGTCACCCTTTGGTCCTGAATGTTTGATGAACTCCAGGGAATTTCTTCCTGTCTGAGCACAAACACAGCCGTTAGTAAAGGCCAACAGTCAATGCCCACTGCTTCCCCACTATCTGTCTACATCCCATCAAATATTTTATTATAGCATCATAAAGGATAATATGTGGTTCCTACAGCTTAGAAATTAAACTTCATAGAGAAGTTAGGAAAGGATTGTGAAACAAAGGAAAAGCCTCCCATCAAAATAGGATTTACAATTTTCAGAATTTTTTAGCATTAATCATTTTCAAATTACTAGTTAAGATGATTCTACAGTTTTGTTATTATAAATTATAGAAAAATTTAGTTGTAAGAGACCTCAGGAGAGATCTAGGCCACTACCCTCTCCAAAGCAGAGCTAGCCTCCAAGCTTGTCACAGGACCTGATATCCAGGACACCTTTGCAAACTCCAAGGGTGCAACTTTGAGGGCACCCCTTCCAGTGCTGAATCATTCTTATGGTAAAAATCTTTCCCATTATGCCCAATTTGAATTTTCCTCTTGCAGCTTGTGACTGTTGCCTCTCATCCTTTTACTTTCCTCATCTTTGCAAATCCTCTTTATGTAGGAAAAAGAAGGTGCTAGCATGCAATTCCTGACATGAAGAATGGTAACAGGCGCAGGCTGTCTTCTCACTCTCTCAGCCTATGCTATTAGAGCAGATGTTAGATGAAGGCACGAAAGGAGGCATATTAATTGTAAGTGTACCTCAGTCTTTTCAAAACTCTTAACATACAAAATAATCAAGTTTCTACTAAGTAAAAATGCTCCTTATGTTGATGGTCATTGCAAAGGAATTCAATGCTGTTAAAGGAGAGAATGAAGACACAGCTTTCCTCAATATATGAAAATCGTTTAGTGTAAGAGTCAGAAAGCAAACTTTCCTAATCCAGAACTGACTTTTCCCTTAGAGATGTTCACATGGTGGACTGCAACATAGTTGCCTCTGCTCAGTTTTAAAAGTTTGTTTGGGTACCAGAATTGACACATAACTGTCCAGATTTTGTCTGGGATTGAGTTATTTTTCTTCCTAGTAACTGGTACAGTGCTGTGTTTTGTGTTTGGGATGAGAATGATATTGTTAACACACTGATGTTTTAGTTATTGCTGAGCAGCTCTTAGACAGCATCACAGTCTTTTCTGCTCCTCACCCAACCTCAACAGCAAGGATGCTGGCAGTGTACAAGCAGTTGTGAGGGAACACAGCTGGGACAGCTGACCCCATCTCATCCAAGGGGTATTCCATGCCATACAGCATTATACTAAACAATAAAACTGGGGGGAGTTGTCTGGGGGTCGCTGCCCACTGCTGGGGGACTGGCTGGGCATCAGTCAGTGAGTGGTGAGCAGATTGCATTGTGCATCACTTGTTTGCATATTCTTCTATCATTGCTATTATTTTTGCTTCCTTTTCTGTCCTATTAAACCATCTTTATCTCAACTCATGAGTTTTACCTTTATTTTGATTCTCTCCCCCATCCTGCTGGGAGGGGAGTAAGTGAACAGCTGTGGGGTGTTCAGCTGCCTGCCAGGTTAAACCACAACAACAAAACATCTGTAGTCTTCAAATAATTTTTCTTATTTCTTGGAGAACTAATTCAGGCTGCAATGAGCTCTGTGCTCTCAGAGCCGGACTACTGCCGCTATCCCAGCTGGCTTCTTTAAGGCTAATAATGACCTTTATAGTTCACAACTTGTAGTACCTAATTTATGAAACATTATATACATCAAGTGCATTGGTGAGAAGAAGGAAACTATGTATCTTATAGAAAAAATTATAGAGGCAGGAATTATAAGTAATCCACTCTTTGGAATGAATAGAGAATAGTCTAGGTTTGCAGCATGTTTAAGTAATTTTTTAGTTTTAGAAGAAATTTTCTATTACAAACATAAAACTGCTCTTCAAGAGCATTGTTCTTTGGTTTCAGATGCATCTCAAACAAACATCTTGTCAGCACCTATTTTAGTGGAGGAATATGGCATAAGAATATGAAGAGCAGGGTATTTTAAGACTATTGTTCAAGCGGGGATCTAATACAGGTGGTTTTGATAGTTGTGAACAGAACCATAGCCTTTTACTAGCCAGAAGTTTTGCACAACTTAGAAGTGCAAGCAGTCATTTATTCTATCTCTATTTAAACAATAAGAAGAGATTCAAACTGCATAAAAAACCCTTTGACCTTCTTTTGAATAAATCAGTGGTTTTTTTCTTCAAACAGCAAGAAATTCTGCTGCAGGACATGATAAATAAGGGAATAGAGTTTATTGAAACTAAAAATAAGTTTTATTAGTTGATCCAGTGTCTTTTTCCAAGGACTGAGAACAAAAAGCACATGGCATTTGTAGCTCTGTGATTTATATGGTCATATATGAATGTAAACATCCTGAAGACCACACACATTTTTGTCAACTCACTACCACATTTTTGCTTCTACAGTCCTGTCTGATGCACATGCTGGCAGCTCAGATCAAGCTTTTTGACAAAGATGGTGAAGGATCTGGAGCACAAGTCTTTTGAACAGCAGTTGAAGGAGGTGGGACTGTTTCCTACAGAAAAGGAGACTGAGGGGAGACCTTATTGCTCTCTACAACTTTCTGAAAGGAGGTTGTAGCCAGGTGGAGGGTCAGTCTCTTCTGCCAGGTAACAAGCGACTGAACCAGAGGAAACTTGAAACCTCAAGTGAGGTTTGGATTACATATTAGGAAAAATGTCTTCACTGGAAGGGTAATCAGGCACTGGAACAGGCTGCCCAGTGCAGTGGTGGAGTCACCATCCCTGGAGGCATTTAAAAGATGTGTAGATGAGGCACTTAGGGAGATGGTTTAGTGGTGGACTTGGCAGTGGTGGGCTAGTAGTTGGACTGAATGATTTTAGAGGTCTTCTCCAACCTAAAAAATTCTATGATTCTATTATTCTATATTTTGAAGATGGTCTGTAAGTCTTAAGCTTGGAACAGGACCCCCCCACCAACTGTCATGCCTACTGGGTGAAAACTTATACCACGAAAAAAGACAGATCTACTCAAACACGCCAGTGTAGCCCAAAATGTCATTTGGCTCTTGTGTTCAGGAGAAGGGAGAAGAACTTTAGCATTTTCTGCCACCTCTTTACGTCAGGAAATATCTAGACAAGGCATTTCTGATCCATGACTGCACTGCCCATGACTGGGGCTAAACCTACCCCTGTTTAGACACTGCTGGCAATCACAGGCTCTGGCACTGTGAGAACAGGCTACCAGGAGTATTTAAGGGTAGGAGAATTACACAGAGAAAAGTGTTTTCTGAGTGGAAGAAGCAGAAAGAGACCAAGACAAATAAGCCAGACAGCATGTCCAGCATCATGGCCCGTATAAACACACTGGCAGACATGCACCGGGTGCGCTGTGATAACGCAGCCTGCCTGTCTGTGCCTCTGGACTAGAGTACTCATTTCTGAAGAGGGCTTCAGGCTTTTTATTTTTTTCACTTTTCTTTCCCCTCAGGCTTGTCTGAAACTGAAAGACTCCTCTGCCTTGTCTGTATATGTGATGGAAACAGATGAGTCCCAAGAGAGAGCAGAAAGACCTTTGTACTTCAGCAGCTTGGCAGAGGTGCAGCAGAACCCTTCAGATCCTCCTCCAAAGCCTGGAGGAGCCCTAGGATGTTGACAAGGTTCAGAGGGGTTTCCTTTCCGGTTCTGCTTTCTGCAAAAAGAAAGTGCTGGTGATCAAATTAGAAAAAATTATGTCACTCCCCATTTGCTGGCAACATGCAATAGACAGATTAATAACTCACTGGCACATTTTCCTTCTTTATTTTCTTTCTTTTTGCCTATTCCTCAAACTTTAACACAATAGTAGAATAGAAGAGAGATGGAAAAATGGTCTGATTGTTTTTCTTTGTAAATTTGTTAAAAAGCAAGATGTTTCTTGAAAAATACCAAAGATGATGTAAAAATTCGCAGCTGCTTAGGAAATTGGAGTGAAATTGCAGTAAATTCACTATACTTGTATTCCATCTGGGATTCTTTTCTACTTGGGTATTAAAAATATATATACACTTCTGTAAAACTCTTGTTTCTTTAACCTCATGGTCATTCCTGCAAGTTCAGGGCCATGGTTTTAAAATCCAAGACCAAAATTTCAGGGATTTATCAGTAGAGTTAATAAATTACTCCAAAAACTCAACGTTCATACCTTATCTGTTCTGTCATGAGCCACAATAAGTTGAATGTGCTAAGAATAATGTACTCGCTTATACATGGATTAATTTTGGAAGAAGTTGTGAGGGACTTAATCCAGTGGAAATAGTCATGATTTTCATGGGTAGTTGATCAGGTCAGTCCCTCCCCTCCTTCCCTCTATCCCTTCCTCAAGTGTTCAATCAAATTTTCAATGAAAAAGACTAAAGCAAAGAGTTTAGGAGAGTTGTGGGCTACCAGAAGGTAGTTTGTGTGGCAAAAAGAGTTGAGGGAAGATATAACAGAGCTCAGATTATTCCTTATTTGTAAGAACTCTTGACTGAAGCCAAGGTGCTCATGTCCAGGTCCTCAAAGACTTCTGGAAACTCTGATGGAAGTCAGTCATACAAATTGGAAAATGTCTTTAATCACCTTTGAAATTCTTGGAGTTAAGATCTCCTCAAACTGATTTTTCTCTAATTCCAATCATCACATTAGAGACCTCAATGTTAATTAACCTTGAAATAACACATAAAACTGAACACAGGTGTAGAAGCTGCAATAAAGAATTACCACATAAAACCTCAAACTATACTGAGTTCAGCTGGCATCCAGACCACACAGACACCGTCAGCTCAGAGAAGCCCTTCATCTCCCTCAGAAGCTACAATGGACAGATCTTGTCAACAGTTAAAACAGGAAATGATGCCTGTAGTGGAAATTCACTTTGCATTTGTTGGGAAGTCTGACAGAGCAGAGGTAAGGTGTTTGTAGCATATGGTAGCAGCTGGGCCAAGGCTGGAAAAAAGTGATATTCCTGTTTCTGCAACAGGAGGATCTGTGGGACACTTTAGAGGACACCTCCTATCAATATCAATCAATATCAGTATCAATATCAATATCAATGACAGCCAATACAACTTTTCTGATTTAAAAACCAGAAGTCTCTATTGAGCTCTAAGAAGCTGAAAGTAGCTGTAACAATCACGATCACAACGAGAAGGTTCTTTTTCCTGTTGTTGACCAGCTATGGGCTTTATCTCAGCATCACCCGTGTCTATGTCCTGTCTCCTTGTACTCATGTCAAAAAAGAACCAAAAATATCCATATGGTGAGAACTTACTGCACAGAAAAGAGATCAAAAGGACTTGGATTTCTAGATTCTAATCCAATTTCCGTTCAGCCACACAATGAAGTTGCCCTTCAGTTGCAGTTGTGGGCCAAGTGATGACAGATACTGTATAAATGGATCATAAAGGACAATCCTTAATCAACAAGAACACCACCCTCCCCAAAGTAAGACTGAATAAAGGGCAAGAAAAAACATCTGGGTACAGGCAAATTGCAGAGCCCAACCAGACCTTCACACCACTATGCTGAATGTGACATGGCCATGTTCTCCCATCTGTGCAACTACAGTCAGGATTTAGGGAGCTTGCTGGTTTGGGTGCTGGAGGGCTGCCTGATTTGGAAGAGATGAGAACAACCTGCCGGCAATTTCTAAATTCAAGCTAATTAAACATAGCATGAATGTGATTTGGAAGCAGGAGCAATATTAAGAATTTCAGAAATTTTAGATTTCAACAGCTTTGCCAGTAATTCTTGTCACCTTATTTTGGAGAACAAGAGAATTGACCAAAACAACACAGCACAAAATTATGAGAGAGAGAAAATTATAACCTTAGAGGTGGGCAGTGAAAGGTGTTTATTTTCCCTTATGAAACACAATTTTTTGGATAGAAGTTAAAAGGTCCTGTGAGAACCAGAGGAGTGATGTAGTGATGTAATAGAAAGCCTGGGCTCTCTTTTGTCTAGTCCTGTTTGGTAGAAAAGTAATTTGCAAAGGTACAAATTATTGTTTTATTCTAGACAATTGGTTTATTCTAGCTGTCTAGCTAGACCACTGGTTTACTCTCTAGGAACTTCAGTTCCATATAAAATGTTATGAATTATGTCTTCTGGAAAAGGGTGGCTACCTTTGGAAAAGGTAGGCAAGTGGCACTGGGAGACCTCTGGAATTGTGGTGTAAATGGGCTGCTTGGATATCACGGAACAACAGAGGGTAGATATGTAGTGAAGGGAAGGGAAATGAGAGAGTGTAGGGAACACGAGCAGGTAGGCTGAGGTCATGGAAGCTTGAAAACCTTGCAATAAAAGGTGGGAGAGACATGAAACTTAATTTTGATAAACTAAACAGTAATAATTTGTCTCACTGGCAGGAGCTGGGACCGTTAGTTTGTGCTTTTGGGAGTGTTTGCAAATTTCTCACAGTGTTTCAAGAGACAGCAGGTATTAGATCACAAAACTGTGTACAACAGAGCCAATTGAATCTTGAGGGAAAAGAAACAGGCTCTTCAGAAAAATAAGAGCAAAACCTGAGCCATTACAGTAGTTTGAAAGTATTTGGAGCAAAGGAACCATTGGACCAGAGGTGAGGTATTAAAACACGCATGGTAAATATATTCCAAGTACACTATGCTGGCACTGCCTTGTATGTAGCATATCTAATATCTGGCATATCTATATGACACTACACAGCTATGGCAGAAAAGCTGCTCTGATGAGTGACTGAAAAGCTGAGAACTTCAACATTTCGTGCTGTTACAGCAACATAGCAGAGAGGATTAGTATAACTTAACACTGAACTTTTTACACTTTCTTACACTGAAGAATCCTACATAAAATACCACGAAGTGTTGAAAGATTGTTTGGCAAGTTGGCTTCAAAATGAAGAAAACAGCTTGGTTTGACTGAAGCTTATCAAGTATTTCAGCAGTCCTTTTCAGAGAACATTGAGACCCTGTTTTCTGTGCAGTTTGTCACTCGTCAATGCATGCTAACATAAGAAGAAATAATGCAAGATCAGTTTTGACACACTAATTCCTGCTTTAAAGTTGATGTTATTGGCGCATCTCTGGTAGTGGTTTGGAGGGAAGCAATGAAGCAGTGATGAAGCAACACCATAAACCCCTCAGTTTTCTAAGTTGAAGACAAATGACTAAACCACATGAAAAAAAAAATTGGTTTCTTTTAACCCCCCATTTGTGTCACTAACAGAAAGGAATTTACCATGGCCATAACATGGCCAGTAGTGGTCATATATCTGCATGACACAGCCACAGGTAGTTCAACATGTGGACTCTGTTACCTGGAGACAGACTTCACCTCCAAAGGCTGTGAGCAACTCCCAGTGAAGTCAGCAGGTCCAGATTTTGTCTCAACACATTCTGCCTATCTAAGTTTTCTCTCCAGCCATTGGAGAGACGCAGGTGAGACTGACTAGTCTGAAAATTTACCACTACTTGTAGCACTGTGTAGGTCTACTTCTTTCTCTTGGGTTGAGTGATCTCCTGGAAGCAATTATTTACTGACTGTAGAGAGAACAAATATTACCTTTGATTAGAAATCTAGCTTTTAAACAGATTGAAAAAGCTGAAGTGATTTCTAAGACTCATTAAGTCTTCTGTATGAATTGGCCTGAGGATACCTTGTAAAAAGCTTGAGTCAGGGCTGTCAAGATTTTGACAACAGAAGACTCAAAACTGATAGAATGGATCTATTGCACAGACAAATAGCAACAAGACCTAACAGGACGGGGAAATCCCCCATTTTGTTGCATAATTTATTGCATAAAATGCATTTAATACACATTAATACACACACCATTCCTTGAATGGTCCTGGTGCAGTGTTGTAGGGGTTAACAGCAGGCCTGTTAGCCCCCTGGAAGAAGAGATTGCCCTGAGAAACTTTCCTGTGTATGCTTAAAGATAAGTAAGTTGTGTACACGGCCTAATTAGAGAACTAAGACTGTAAGTCTGTAAGTGTGGGGGGTATGAGGTTCATAGCTTAACCTTGAACATCTCCAGGTGTTTCATGACTACTGCCAAATGTATTAGTAACAATGGTTAGCCAATTAAAACGCTGTTGCTCGCTTGCTGTTTAGAAAAGATATAAGAAGGAGAAGAATAAAGATGGAAGAAGCTGTTATGTTACCCTGAATAAGCCTTCTAATTTTTCTTTCTTGACCATCACAACATAACGGTAACACAGCGTAGGATATATGCTCCCACGCAGGAAGATGGATGTGCATGTAGCATACTGAGATGTCATTTTAGTCCAGTCTCTCAAAGGAACAAGATTTGCCTTATCATACTCTGAGTGTGTGTGTGTGTCTATCCCCACAGCTGATTTTTTAATAATTGGTCAATTTTAAGAAAAAATGGCATCAAAATACTAGTTTAAAGAAAATAGACAGACGGATAGGGTAATTCTGGGTGCAGAAAGGCTTCAGCAGCTCTTGTTAGTTATCAGCAGATCCAGACAGAGAGCACACATTTCGAAGAGCACACATTTTTAAGAACACACATGAAAAGCTCAACTGTGAGAAAAAAAAATGTAAAGTATTTCCCCTTCACTGGAGTAGCGGAAGAACCCAGCCATGAAAGCAGTTGCATGTACATGAACTAACTGGAGAGGAGTCAAATATAGGGCTCAGTATGAAAACTTTCATGTCTTCAAGTCTGAAGGCATAGATTGCTCTTTAATGCAATAACAATTATGGTTGGAGTACAAAAGAAAAGGCTGTCATTAGACTTGAGAAGAGGAAGCTGTTATGTCTGATAGCTGCCAAATGTTTGCTGATCCTGCAAAGCCTGCAGTGCACACCCTACATGATGCACACACGTGCGTGTGTGAGAGTATTTACTTCTCATAACTCTATTGCAGAACCAACGAGGGAATGACATGAGTCGTGATTTGGGATAAAGCACTTCTAACCATCAGGCCTGAAAGTTCTGCTGGGGTTTGAAAGGCAGGCTGTATACTTGTATTATTCTTGGTTCCTACTGGTGTACCACTTCCAGCAGTAAAAAATAAAAGAGGGTTGGAGACGAATTTTAACTTCTGCAAGTCTTGCTTTGTTTTCTCTTCTTTTGATCATATCCCAAGAAACCTTCTTGTCCTTGCAGAGGCACAAGTCAGAAAAGTATTTTGTCTTGCATTTGCAAATCAGTTAACAATTTGAACAACAAATGAGCCAAAGCCACAATTTTCTTTTCTATAGTATTATAAAGAGAGCTCTGAGGAGTTCACTCACGAGTGCTGAGGAAATGAGCATAAGCATTTTTCACGCAAGTGTAACATTTCCAGTCATATTTTCCTTTGAACTCACACCCTCCATTGTGTCTTCAAAGAACTTCAAGAATCCACAGAAAACAAGGCAGAAAAGGAAAAGGACAATTTTCCCTACTTTACAGCAGCAAAGGGAAAGTCAATATTAACGTGATCTTATTTCTTACTTTACATCTAAGACTAAAGTGTCCATTCTTGGCCAACATCTGGAAAATCACAAGTTATCCAGGAGAAGATTGTCTGTTGTAAAGTACTCAGTATTACAGAGATCATCTGTCATTTGGTTTTGTCTACCACCTTTTAATAGAAGTAACAACAACAACAAAATCTCAGGTTTTAGTTTGGTCTCTCTTCCATCATAACTTGAACTCAGAGACGCCTTTGGTATTTTAGGTCAATCGAGCAGGAGAGTGTGAAGGAGTGAGAGAGGTAAGTCTAGTTCTGCCACTTCAGACAGATTCAGTTTATCAGTATCCAGTTTGGTTGAGGCCACAGGGGCAAATCCAGCCTAAGAGTGTTTAAGTCCCATGTTTAAGATGCTCCATTTTTATAATAATAATTTGTGAGTTTGTCAGCCACAAAGGTAATAAACAAAATAAAAGAAAAATCAAGAGACTCACAGGCATTCCTACCAATATAGTCAGAAAAATACTTTCTGATACTGTGGTTCTAGCTATCTGCTTCAAGTTAACTGTCCTTCCCACAGTTCTTTTTCTTCTGGGGGAAGTTATTTTAAGATGAATATACATATTTTACAATGGAGAAATTATTTAAGACATAAACTACTTGTCAATACTGTGATATTATATAAATATATTAATCATAGAATCATGGAATTAACTGGGTTGAAAAAGACCTACGAGATCATCAAGTCCAACCCTTGATCCAACACTGCTGTGGTTACTAAACCATGGCACTTACTGCCGCACCTAGTCTCATCTTAAAAACCTCCAGGGACAGAGAATCCACCTTCCCTGGGCAGCCCATTCCAATGTCTGACTACTCTCTCTGTAAAAAGTTTATATATCTATATTATAAATTTAAAAAAATATATATGTTATATATAATTTATATAATATTGTGGTATTGTATAAATTTTTTTATTCAAAACAACATTTTAAAAAGAAAACAGCACCAAGCTCTGAATGGTTTTCTTCACTGTTTTTGCTGGCATTTAGATAGTGACATTTAACATGTGACACAGATGACCAGAAACTTTTACCTTTGGTGGAGTGTTATCTGGTATATGCACAAATTTTCCTTTAGAATTAAGTCTTTCAACATGTTCCCAACATTTCTAAGTATTTAGTGAGAACCAACAGTAAAGGGTGTGATTCCTTCCTAAAACACCACCTTCCCAAAACAAGACCTTAAACTGCAATTCGAGCTGTTCTTTACAAAACAAACAAAAAAATATTTTAAAATGTACATATCTAGACATTACAGTCACAGAGTTGAAAATCCTGACTTGAGGCAAGAAGCCAGACAAACAAGAGCAATTACTTACTAGTTAATTCTTTTGTCTTGGCAATGCTTTGGAGGACAAGTCATAATTTTTAAGAAGCTGGGGTCGACAATACCAGTTTCGGGATAAAATATAAATGGCAAGTGTAAGGACCATCTGCATCATCATGTTCTGGTTATGTTCATAGCAGAATAGGCAAAGGAAGGGAAAGTATTTCAGTGTTGAGAATTTTTGCATAGTAGACTGAAACATAGTTTGGGTGTGAATAATTGCAGTGGGAGGCACAAGCAGCCAGGGTAATCACCCAAAACCCCAGTGAGTTAAGCTAGGGACATGCATAAGCCATCTGCTGTGCAGATGGGAGCAAGGATGGGCCCATGCCCTGGTCTTCCACAAATTCAGCACTGTCTCTGGCCACTGAATAACAGCTGAAAGGACATGTCTGTAGGTCTGAAATCCACCACTTCCCTAACCCACCATAAATGTTATACACAGACCTCAGGTAAGTGATGCTTCCCAAAGACACCTATCTCCAAAAAGAGTAAAATCTTTGAAAAGGGAAGGGGAACAATCCAGCATGTGCCCATTAGCCCAAATATCTTGACTTCCAGCTCCAGTTTACACCAATAGAGCATCTGGTGCCATCACAAATGCTATTCTCAAGCCGTCTGTGCCTACTCTGGAGCAAGAGGCAAATTTCTCCAACCCATCCAACTTGAGTTTCCTGGTCTAAAACGGAGACCATGATAGTGTTGTATCTCTTTTAGAGCCTCTTCTTTAAAAGAAAGGTGCTAAACACATCCATAAGTAAATATAAATAACAGGGAAGACACTGATGAGAGAGCATGGCTGAAAACAAGGCAGAAAAGTTACAAATGAGGATAACGCAGCAGGGAAGTTCGCAGCTGGGAGAGGGAGGAGGGGTGTGTGAAGAGAAGATAGCTTTTATTTGAAACACATGTGTGCTGGTTAATCATGGCTGGAACCTGGGATCGGGTGAGACTCTGTAGTGGAGAGGGGGTGGCAGACACAGGGAAATTATTTTTTATTTCAAACAGATGTATTAACAATGGCCTTATGCTGATGAAACTCAATAAAGATGAGATTTAAAGAGGGGTATACTGTGATGGGAATTTGTAGCTGGGAGGCAGAGGGGGAATGATCATTTGCAATAGACGTATGTAATCACTGTGTGCCGAGACAAGGGTGGGACTGCAGCTGCCAGAGCAACTGAGAAGAAAAGCCTGGCCCCTGTTGCAGCAGAAAATGGGAAGAAGGGATAGGCTGGTCCAGCAGGAAGAGAGGAGGAAACATGTGGTAGAGGATGTATTTTTATATTTACAAATGATCCTTGCAAAGCTAAAATGGTTACTTTAATGTGCCACATTAAAGAAAAGTTCTAAGTTCTGTAACTGTTTTCTCTCTCATTGCAGGATGTCTCATGCCATCTTAGCATTTGTAGCCTGATGCCTGAACATGAGCCTTGTGTTTTCATCAATAAATTCAGTATCATTGTCATTCAATGTGAAGTTAGAATTTCACTTTCTTTTCAATTTATTTTTTTTTGTTTGCTTCCTTGTTTGTTTTTTTTTTTTAACCATGTGTTAGAAACTTATGTTCCTGATTTAGTTGAAGGTGAGAGCTGTTATCAGCTTTACTTCTCTGGGGAATCTCCAGTCAGAAGCAGCAAGTGATTTTACTTAAAAACAAAAGCAGATATTACCATGAGTAAATGAAAACCAAATTCAGTATAGGCAAGACCTGAATAATTTGCCTGTAACAGCAGTTACAAAATTGGTGAAAACCGTGATTATGTAGATAACATGCTCAAAACTGAATAAATGTCTGCAGGTAATTCAAGTCTTAATTTGGAGAATGCCAGCAGACAAAATGAAGTAAAAATATCTTCCCAAGGTTCTGAGGGTACTCAGAACTACATGTCCAGACGAGTGCAAGAAGTCTCAGCTTTCATGACCGTCAGTAGAGACCTCATCAACAATGTCACTGCAGACTAGGACAGGATGCCTTGCCTTTTGGAAGTCTTTAGGTTAGGATGAGATGAATCCCACTCTATGCCCATTGACTACATTAATTTTTTCTTTCTCACAAAGATATATTTTGAAAGATAGGAAGACATACAACACTAACACTTATTTTCAGGCATCCAAGGTCTCAGGTACCCAGTCAAGTTTCAATAACAAAGAGCACACACTCAGCTACCATGGCTTGATGGATATGATGACTTTTTAGCCCTAGAAAATTCATTGCATCTCCAACTCTGTCATAAAAATAGCTGAATTTTCAAAAGCTTTCAGATAGGCCACAGCCTTAAATCTGCACAAAAATAAAACTGTGATACAATTAATGTTGCTTTATTCTCATACAGGGGTGAAAAGTGTATTTTTCTTATGACTTGCCATTGACTCAATAAACAGAAAGAACTGAAGGTGAATGATGCTGAGCTGCCCCAGAAATGGAAATAGCTGCTCTGACCCTCCAGAGTGCAGACTTCCCCTCTGGGAGCTCTCTGTTTTGGTCCATGCTCTAAGGAAAGCTCTCTGAAGGCTTTTTTTTTAAATATGACTTTTTTTTTTTCCATGCTTTTGGATGTCTGGAAGAAAGTACAGCTTATGAAAAAAAAATAAATTAGTATTTAAAAGAGAATTCTGAGTATGATTTTTGTCCTGTCTTTTTAAATAGTGCTGCCAGCTTGCAGAAAAAGGCAAAGTAGAAATCCATGGAAAGCAAACCAAATTTACATTTGAGAAAAGCTGTTTGCTATCAGCTTCTGCTGGTTTCAATCCACTGCATGACTAGAACAAGGCCATTTTATGCTCTAGGTTTCCTTTCAAAATCCAGACACAAGGGAAGTGCTTGTCAAAAATTATTAACATCTTAAACAGGGTTTACTATAGACAAAGACATTAAGATACATTTGAAAACGCCCATATACATCATAAAAGTTGGTGAAATGTGCTTTTTCCAGTGCCCTTTTAGGACAGAAAGGAGAAGTGTGTATTGCATGTTTCTCTTGGGACAGATTCACTAGCAGTGGCCTGACCAGAAAGAAGTCTCCCTCACTTCTGCAATGTATAATGAAGGAAAACTGAGCTGTAAGTTAAAGATGAAGGCAAAAGCCTGACCCCAGTGAAATTAATGGGAATTCTGCCATAGATTTCAAAGTGGCCAGTGTTTCAACCAAGATATAAACTTTATTTTGTTCTGCCTCATTCTGGGAGTTACTCAGGAGCAGTGCTATGCATGAAATTGATTTTTTTTTTTTGGTGTTCTGCCCAAACTGAAAAAAAAAATAGAAAGAAAATAATCTTCAGTCAACCAAAACCCTTTGTTTGCTTTGCTAAACCAAAAGAAACTCAGAATACATTTTTTGTCAGCAGAGGTATTTCTTCTGACACAAAGTGTATTGTTTGTGGGACTCAAATCTCTCAGTCTTCTGTCTTCATTTATTGTTGAAAGCAGTTTTTCAAAAAACCCAAATAAATGTCTTTGTTTAAAGATGTCAAAACAAATTGTTAAGGATTTTCTAATTCTCTGTAACCCAGTGTTTTTGTCCAAAAACAGTCATCAAACTCAAAATGGATTCCTTTGTGTTCTTCAGGAACTTCACATTTTTGGTATAAACTGCTTTTCTGGGAAAAAAACACAACCAAACAAAAAAAAAACCAGAACAACACAAATATCTCCAGGATTACAACATGGTCTGGACTGCAAAGAGAATTTAGATCAGTTTCAAAGGAATGATCATATTAAAACTGCTTTACCTGGTAATGAATTGCAAATAATATATTCAATATGAAAAGTTACCATTCATTATTTGTGTGAGCCACAAACAAGAGAGGAGTGAAGATGAACCTTTGATGCAAGCAAAATAATCAAGTACAGTCAAGATCATGCTGTCACTAATTCTGAAAATATACTAACCTCTAACTGCTTCAAAAACTTTTATAGAAAAGCTTCCACTTCATTCAGTTATGGACTTGTAGGAGCAATGTCACAATAGCACCTGGGCATGCACATGGTCCCGGCACCACAACCCAGCCCAACCACAGACATGTGAACTGGCAGAGTTTGAGGGTTTGGGGCTGATAGGGATTTCTGGCCTCTTTTTTTTTTTTTTTTTTTTTTGGTTTGTGTGTCAGTGTAATGTAGGTTTGAGCAATTCAGACTTTAAACAACCCTAGTAGAAATGGAAAGTCCTAACCACAGATTAAATCATCTGTATTGTATTATGAATAGTCAGCTCTGTTGAGAAAGGACATTTGACTTTGCAATGTGGTAGATATTAGCAAACACTTAAGAGAAACCACAAAACTTCATGTATTTGCCCAGAGTAAGCCTGCAACATCTGCTCGAACCCTTCTGGGTCTACACTGTTAAGAACATAAGTCAGCTTGTTGGTCATTCCTCTGAACTTGAAGCCAGATGAGCAAATCCAAGCCATTTCATGGTACAATCACTCTAATCATTTCAGCATGGTTACTAGGTTTTTTTGCAGAGGACATGAGCTTCAGAAAAATATTAGGCAGCATTTGCAACACTTCCCTCCCTTACAAAGATTGAGTTGTGTGAGCTACAGAGTTCTGAGAAAAAGCCCTTCTTATCTGGCTGGCTGGTTTATCATTCATTTATTAGGTCACATTCCCAGGCCTTGTAGTTCAGTTTCACGTATTTAACACTACTGGCTCTTTTGTTCATCAACATCTTGCATTTTCACTCAAAGGAATTGCTACTATATATACATACAGATTACAATTTATAATGATAATTTTTTATTGTATAATATTTTCATAATAGCTATGAAATTGCTACAAATACCTCTACTGGGTGGAACTGGATTTGTTCAGCTGGCAAGGTTAGCCCTGACAGGTGAGTGAGCAGGGATTGTTTTCCTCGGCTCTTGCTGTTTGTTGGATGCTGTGCTTCTGAAGTCACGGGATAGACACAGCAGCGTGGGACTACCATCACAACAACTGTGAATGTGCAAGCAGCCACAGTCATATTGCCATATTTATACAGAACCACTGTTATCCATGTCAGCCTGCAACATTTTAAAGACAGGCCCTGGTTCTACACACTTCACAGTCCAAAAAAGGCATGAGGTGGTAAGGGATGATCGTAGCCAATGGTGCACAGCAGGCATGAGAGACAAGCATCACATGAGAGAAAAAACAGATTTTTTTAATTAGAGTTTCAGCTGTCTTTTCAGGTACTGTTCAAATCTCCTCTTTTATTCTGCTGATTTCTTTTGGAACATTTAGGTTTCCTCATCACACAGACATAACTTAATGGTATTGGGAACAAAATTTGTTGTCAACTTAAAACAAAAAATGAAATTCTCTGATTATGGAATGATAAGTTTTTCCAGTTTTGTGTCATTTTGGAAATAATATTTTCCAGGTTTCTGCATACAACTTTCTGTTTTGAAAGGAGGTAGACAAAGTGATGTTTCTTGAAACCTGAGTTAATGTGTTAAAGACATATTCTTAGGGGAAATTTTAAAATCAGATCCAAACACTTCATATGGGAATTTGGTCAAGGTTTCTGCAGGGGCTGAAGACAGATTAGAATTTGATTTGTAAAGAAAAATCTTTCTTTATGAGGTAGAAATTCCTACCCCTTCTTAAATTTTCTTCCAGTATAGCAAAATTAAAAAAAAAAAAAAAGAAAAAATATAAAATATATTTTTCCCCAAAAAGAAAAACTGGGAGAAGAAAAAGTAAGAAAAAAAATAATTTGAAAACTCCAATATTTTTAAAACATTCTCTTGCAACTAAAAGAATTAAGTTAATGTGCAAGTGTGTTCCACAAATGCCTTTCCTCTCAATAGCCACTTCTGGAACTCTGTGAGCAAGTGGATATCTCATACAAACAATAGCAATGATTGGATGTGAATGAGGTTTAATAAAGGTTATCTCTTCAATGTTCATCAAAATCAAAAGGAGTTCTTACAAAAAGTTGTGTATCTTTCAGTAAAGTGAGAAACCTAACATTTTCCAACTATCTTTTGTCAAAAGGAGGCAACCAGGACCATTTCTTTCAACGCTTTTCAGAAAAAAATACTTTGGGCTCAAGTCTGAACAAAGGGATTTTGCTGAAAAGGAAGTGAGGGAAGCTGTAGATAACTGGCCATAAATTTGGGTTAAAACAAAAGAGGTCTGTCAAACAATTATATCATTACACCCCTGCAATTACCAATAAAAGTTGAAAATCACAAGTAGTAATGATCAGTAGGATCAAAAGCAAACGAGCAGAAAGACAGGAAGGACACAAATGTGTACCACATCCACACACGCTGTAAAGGAACAGCAGCAGAATCGTGTGCTGAAACAGTAGCATTGAGTCAATGAGTGGCCTTCTTGCCAAGCACAAACCTCCAAGAGAGTTTGCCCTTAGTCAAGATAAAAATGGGGTTCACTGGGGGCTTCTGTGCAGCAGCTGCCATGGAAATCCCCTGAGGACAGCACAGGAGAAAAGCCCTGGGAGAGTGAGGCAGTGCAGGCTGTGCTTCACTGCCCGCACAGTGTGTGACTGTGACAGAGAGGTGGCCAGGACAGTTCACCTCCTCCCTTGGACATTTATGAAATGCCAAGAATGGAGAAAATATTGATTTGAACTGACAATCCTGTTGGTTTTACAAGAATCTTGCGTGACTTTTCGAGAGGAACACCTGAAGAACTGAACAAAAATACACACTCCTTCTGGTCAGTTTTGAGTTTGGTAAGATATCTCCTGCTCTCACATCTCATGCCCATATTTCTGTCCACTGAGGGAACATATTTCAGCTGTCACAATTGCTCCTTGACCCTTCACAACCACAGGAGAAGAACTGGAGGCCATTTTATCCCCACTTCATTCCCCCTAGAAGGGAATTCACCTGGAGCACATGGAAAGGCATACTCCTGATCCTTTTGTTATCTTGCAGGAGACCTACACTACTAATTTTTCTTCTGCTCAGGAAAAGGATACAAAAACATGAGTGCAGTGAATCGAATGAGCAGCTGTTTACTCTCCAGTTCTGAAGCCACCTCCCAGTTTATTGCTCATTGTTTCTGGACCACTTTTATCTGTTCTTATCACCCCTTCACTGCCACGAGGGAATCATTGTAGACAGCTTCCACAGACAGTACTTTCCGTATTCCTCTCACAGCTTCTACTAAAGCCAAATCCTAATAGCTTACATAGAAACATAATACATCTTTCCCAGATGAAATAATCCTTAAATGAAGCCACTGGAGGTCTGAAGGAGAAAGCAAAGAAAACTCCCCCCCCAGGAGGCAATACAGAAACAATGCTTGATGAAAAAAAGGAGTGGATGAGCCGTCTCAAAATTGGTGATAGGATCTGCTCATTGATTGCAGAGAGCCACAATATTTGATATTGTGCATGCGTGAGCAGCCCACAACACAGCATGTTATTATGAGGGAATATTGTACACATGTGCTGCCCACTGCAGGAGTAAGTTAAAGGTCCCCTAAGCATAATGGAATTGCCCTCCTCCTCTCCTAAGCGCACCCCCACTTTTGTAGCCAGCCACCACCTCAATCAAGAGCTGTGCCTTTAGCTGCAGGAGAGGTTTTAAGGCTAAGGTCCCCTTCCAGTTCAGCATGATTATCTCAGCAGGTTTCAGTCTAATTTGGCAGATCTGCTCTCTTTCAAAGGCAAGAAGAAAGTTAACGACTGATCAACCACTTTTCATAGTGCAGGTTATTCACTTAGAAAAAGACTGGAAATAGAGTTTATGCACATAAGGATCAGGCATCTCCTTCAGCACAGGTCTCTCTCAAATATGCGGCAAAATTCTGTGAGTACTTAGAGTCAATATAAGACATTGCAGGATTCTCTAATGCATGTTCAGTTCTTCTTTCCCTTAGTTTTTTTTAAAATAAAAAAACAAAACAACAACAAACAAACAAACAAAACAACAACAAAACACGAAACCAACCAACCAAACCCAAAACAAGAAACTCCAACAAAAAAAAACCCCTCCCAAACAACTAAAGCAAAACCAAAACCACCATGACTTTTGTTCTTCTTCCTTTCCTTCAGAATAACGTTTCAACAGCTTGGTCTTCAGTCACATGAAGCTTCCTACCTACGAGGTCAGGAATGCAAATCCCCATTTAAGGTTTATACCATTAACACATTAATCTGCAAATGCTTTTTTGTACACCTGGCATTGCCTCTGTTACAGACATGCCTTTGGACAGAACATGCTTTTTTTTGTGTGTATTCCTATATACTTTAATTTGCTTGCAGATCAAAAAATAATTGGGAAGTCGTAAAGACACAACCTGGAAGGTTTCAAGGTCTATTGCTGTAAATTAACTTCTCAGAAATTTGCCTCTTTCAGGTATCTGAAAGTTAGATTTGAAGTGAGTGCCTCTGTCCTCTTTATAGCCAGCAGAGGACGAACTGTCTACCAGTCTCCAGAGGGAGGTCTCTGCCAAACTTGTGTCTAAAATCATATGTATGAGGGCCAGATCCCACCTAAAATTCCATTTTGATTTTAGCCCAGACCAAAGAGCTCATACATTTTTCAGACACTGCTAAAATCAGAACGTCTTCATTTCATGCTCCATGTTCTGTGTATTTTACCTGGTTGTAAAAGACCATTTACAAAAGCATCAGCTTCCATTTACACAGCATTAAAAGCCACCAGATTCTCAAAAAACATAATGAACTTGAGCTTTAAAAGAAAAGAAAAAGACTTGTCTTAGGGATACTGGGAATTTGTAAACACTGAAGGTTTCTGTAATTTCATCCCCAAAGTTACATGTATTACAGGAAAGAATCAGAATCTTCTTAATAGTCCAGTGTCATGAATAATTCATGATGAGAAACTTGTCTGAGCCCAAACTACTCTTCTCAACACACCCTAACTTTGTCTGATTTTGCAGTCCAACTGATCTCAATATCTGGTTTTGTCTTAATTCCAGTGGAATAAATCCAAATTCCCTCTTCTAAAAGGTTCCAGGTTACATTCTGAGGTTTAGGCTGCCTTTTACTTCTAATGGCTGTGGCAGACTGAAAAATACCAGAGTACAAATCAGATTTCTTTAGGAGGAAACACGACGTAACCAAATGTTTAAAGAAATTGATACCTGAGCAGCAACATGGGTTTTTGCTTCTAAACATAAAAGAAATGCAGGGAAAGGTCTGAAGTGAGACTTGGGTGTTGTCATGGTTTTGTGCTTTTAAAACTAAGTTGGAAAATTTGTCCCTTTCTTCCCCTTCCTCAAGTGGGGGAGGAGA
>JAWWES010000081.1:138610207-138697518 GCA_035583135.1 Lophotriccus pileatus | reverse complement strand
TTAGGGGGAGGAGTTTTGGGTCTCCCCTGTGGTTTGGTCTCAACAAAACACTTGTGTCCCACTCAAACGCAGACAGGTGTCTAAAGCAGAAGCTAGGTAGAGTCCAGATGCAAAAAGTCTAAATTGTTTTAAAAATTGCTTCTCAGTTGGTTCTGTGCTATCTTTGGTTGATCTGAGAGCATTAGGTCTGTGCTCCTCTGCCCCACAACATTACCCCAAATGTTGTGTGGGTCTGTGTGGGCCTCCCCCAGCTTTGGGCACACACATCAGGTTCCTCCAAACCAGCCAGTGGACAGCTTTAGTCCTTTTCTAGATGAGGACTGCAGAGAGACACAAAAAGCAGTAAGTATGCATTACTGAAATAAGACAGTCCTCTACATTTGGCCAGGAAAAGTGGGAATATTCTCATCTGCAGTGTAGCACACTGAGCAGGCAAAACACTTCAAATCCTTTACCAGTGTGTTCATTAAAAGCACTATCTGTAAAGGCCTGATGATCATCAGTGCTGACACTCTGCTTTTGAGATACTATTCATCATCCAAATACAAAGTCTCCAACCATTATTGGTAGGTCCTGTGCTGAGCAGTTGAATTGGAGACATCTCTATGCCCCGGGAGCTGCAAACAAAGGACCAGCCAAGCTGGGCCTTTGTACATAAAAAGATTTTCATTAGGAATTGAACTATTCTTGGACACATTTACTTGCTTTGACCAAACAGCTGTGTTGTGCAATTCCCCTTTTCCAAATGCAGCTTCCACACACAGCCTCTTATCAGAGAAATGTTGACGCAATTCCTGTTATCACAGACCCAGAGCAGGATTCAGTGGTGCATATACATAAAAAAAAGTAAGCAAGCTATTAGCTGGTGTGGTTGGGCTTTCATGCAACAGCTAACATTTAAAAAGTGGTTCTCTTTGCCCAGTCACCTGTGAGTATCATAAGTGTCCTCTTATATGAGTTTAATTATTTGTAATAGCTCTTTTCAGAGAGTAATTGGGCTATTTGTGTAAGCCCTGGGAGCATGGCAAGTACTAGCCATGTGTTCATTTGTTAAACTTTTATACTTGCTTTAGAAGAAATAGGAGAACATCCACATATAAACTTCCTTGAGAAGGTTCCTTTTTTTTAATTTTTTTTTCCCCCAGGCTAAAGAAAATCTATAAATGTGCTGAAACATTTTTGGTATAAGAGGTTATTTGTTGAGTTCTAAGCAAAGAAAAAATGTTTATATACTGAAACCAGTACCTGCAGTTTTGATAACCATAATAATCATTACAAGGCTTGACAAATCTTCTACTTTAGGGCATAAGTTAAGTGACTCAGTAAAACCATCATTTAATTCATTGCAAATATTTCCAGTAGCTTCAGATGGAGTTGTATAAACTACAAGTCTGGCAGACTTTCTCCTACCCAATCTAAATTATTGCTGAGCTGGAGAGAAGCTTTACCAGAATATAATGCTTCTTCATTTGCAATTGCCACTACTGATTACTTGGTAATTGTCAGTGTTGAAGACAGGCTTTTGAGATGGATGAAACAATAGCTTTATTCAATAAAATATTTTTTCTAACTCAGAATGATAAACTAGGAAAATGTATCATGAAGTAAAACTATTCTCTCCTTCATGGATTAGCTTTTTTGGTAAATATTTATTCCTCATATATTAAGAAGAAATAATGAGTGAACAAGAGATTGCATGATTAATTTCTAGAATGATTTTAAGTTATAACTTTGTGCCAAAAATCAACTATGTTTTTTCACAGTAGCTGGACAATACCATTGGAATAACAAGTAGTAGTGCTTCCTGGTCAAAAAAAGATTAAATAATTTCATTAGTATTCCCTGTATTTTATCAAAATAGACTCTGAGCTCTGTTAATTTGTATGGACCATACAAAGATGCTGAGTGTGTTGTTCATAGGAACCCAGTAGCTGATGTGGGGAAACTGTCAGGTTACAGAATGAATAAAAGCTCTTCAACACAGAGTCAGTTTCTGGCAATGTTAGTGTCTGGTTTATCTCTGTTTTGAGCTAATTTGAAATTTCTGTGATTATAACAGGTTAATAATCCAAGCACTGCAAATGTGCTTCCTGCCAAACAGGAAGACACCGCTTCTCTGCTCGGTATCAGGAGACCAGACTTTACCAGAGCACAGGAGGCAGGACCCAGGCCACCAGCCCAAGGCAGCTTATGCTTGTTATCAATGTCCACACAGCCCTGTTATACTAAAACTAAGCAGCTTCAGAAGACATTACAAGGGAATGTTTGCCTGGGTTTTGCTGTATATTCAATACAGGCATTTGTCATCTTTGCCCCATTAGGATCTGAATTCTTGATCAGCTTAAAGAGACATTTAATTTCCTCATAGGCCCACACTGTGTTATTAAAACAAAAACAAAAGCAAAACCAAACACAAACAACCAAAAAACAACCCCAAGGAAATACAAAGTCGCAGATAAAACTTTTCCCATTCATTAATACTGACATTCAATTTCCTTGCAAATATAAGTTAATCACCAAAGAATCATAGAATCATCAAAATTGGGAGATACCTACGAGGTCATCCAGCCCAACCATTCACCCAGCACTTCCACTGTAACCCTTAAACCACTAAAGCACATCACCCAGGGCCAGATCCAGACACATCCTAAACACCTCCAGGAATGGGGACTCCACCACCTCTCTGGGCAACCTGTTCTAATACCTGATGTTGTTACATTATCCATAGAATGAGAGTATACTGTGAAGTCCTCCTGACAGAGTAGGTTTTGTCACTGAAGTTTGAGCAATATTTTTTTCCCCTGGATTCTTTCAAGTAGAATGCAAAATGATGTGAGTAGCATAAACTATAAGAAGCAGATTATATTTTAATTTTTTTCTCCATAACTTAAGATAGAATAGCAATAGAAATTCAGGATTTACTTTGGCAGTATTTGCAGGCACATCAGAAGTCAAAATAATCCATCTGGGTGAATCTGTGCATTTATGCTATTGATAAACCAGGATGACTTCTGAAATCATAATCTTTGAAATCCCACAGTTTCTACCACAACGGTATGTGAACACCTCCTAAGTAGTTTTAGAGGTGGAAAAGGGCAATCTTCATTCCTTAGATGTGAACTTGCAGAACAAACAGCTGTTTTCTGAAAGTGTCACCAAGCTGATACCCTCTCTAAAAATGTATATAATTTTAGGGCAATCACCTGAACACAGTGTGTATAACATGGCCTAGGAATCACACCAGTTCAATACATATATTTTCATTCCTGACCCTTACTCTAGAAATTATCTCCATGAGATGAGTCTAAACCACGCTGTATTAATATTTCTGAACTCTCTGTTACATCAAGTTACCGATTCTACACAATATTTTCCAATTATAAAATCATCTATTACATTTATTATCCTAGATGACAGTATTTCCAGCCAAAAGAAGTAAGATTTCTATCAGCATTTATACCTTCAGAAGCTCATGCCTGAACAAGATTAGCAGGAACCAGGTGTGTTCTCAGGAAGGGCTGTTATGAACAACCTTCACTAACAAAAACCTTTCTGCCACCAGAATGTCTTCTCTCTCTCCGGCCAGGAGGGTACTTACAATAAATTTTGATATACAAAATATCAAGAATATAATATTATTAAGAATTTAAATATTATAACAATTGCTGATATACTAAATATTACACATAATTCATAGGAATGTTTGCTTTCTAAATTGAAGTTCTAGCCAATGATGCCAATGCACTGGGAACATTGGCCTCTGCACTTGAGTGCCCTAGAAAGTCTGAGGACAGTTATCTCCAAATAGTTGTGCACAACATGAACATATTTCAGTACTTGACAAGGATTCATGGTGCTGCTGCCCAGCAAAGGTCAGACCCAGAACAAAGTGTTCACTTAGACAAAGTCTGAATTTGGTCCCAGGACTTTCTCAACCACACTTAAAAAATTTCTACAGCAGTTTACTAAAACAAAATCAACAAGAAAAAAGCCACAACCATCAACCCTAAAACTAGTCAAATCAAATAGAAATTCAAGTAGAAGAATTACTTTCAGATTTAAAGAAAACACAGGCAGACAGCCATCCAGACTCTTTAGCCTGAAGGCAGGGCTTTATTTATCTTCTGCATTTTAATGATCATTTCAATGAAAAGCTAAGGAAATTATTGGTTTTCAGCCCTTCTTCTATAATACTTTGCAAAATTAGTATAGTTTTTAGAAATCCTTTATTAACAAAACCAGTATGTCACAGCCACAGCAACAGCCCCTTTAGCAGACTCACAGTCAGCCTGTTTACTGTCATTTTA
The DNA here is from genome assembly GCA_035583135.1 of Lophotriccus pileatus. Classification (NCBI taxonomy): domain Eukaryota; kingdom Metazoa; phylum Chordata; class Aves; order Passeriformes; family Tyrannidae; genus Lophotriccus; species Lophotriccus pileatus. Next base: position 138,693,211 of record JAWWES010000081.1, on the reverse strand, counting down.
CCACTTGGAAAACCAGTCATCTAATATTAACTATGAATCACCTTCAAATCTTTGTGGTGTGCAAAAAAAAGCACACTTGTAGTCTGTGCTCTCTAATATCTGATTTTTGCGGCCAGAGAAGACAGTGTCAAGGGAGTTCTCCATGTCCCTATTCTCAAAAAGGCAATACACTGCACCACAGCAGAACAATTACATGAATTGACTTTTTTCCTTTTTAAATCCTCTTCTGTGAGGTCCACCTGTCTAGAGTCTATGAAGACACTTTTTGCAAGAGAAGTGTCTCATCTGGTAAGAGTTTTCAGGAGGGAAATCTTTTGTGTTGTTCTGTTTCTGTTGTGCTTGTCTGTGTTAAAATTTAAATTTAATTTCAGTTGTGTACCATAGTGCAAACCCTCACCAATTTCCTGCACCCATGAGGACACTGTTGCACCTGGAACATGAGGAAGAACTTCTTTACCTTGAGGATGGCAGAGCACTGGAACAGGCTGCCCAGGAGGGCTGTGGAGTCTCCCTCTCTGGAGATATTCAATATCTATCTGGATGACTACCTGAGTCACCTGTTCTGCGTGACCCCGCCTTGGCAGGGAGGTTGGACTGAACGATCTCCAGAGGTTTCTTCCAACCCTAACAATTCTGTGATTCTGTATTCTAAGGGTGCCAACCTGAGCATCTTTGGAGGGAAAGTTTTCCTTTCATGTATATGCTATTCCAGTTTCCAAGCAGCAGTGTTGCAGCCTGTGGCTGATGCCACAGGGAAAGAAAATGACGTATTTTTTCAGACCAGACAGGAGTGACATTTATTTGATTTTATATAATGTGGACTCTCTCCATCACCTTAAAATTCATTAGATAAGCTCCCTAAACATCTGAAATATTTCTATAATAATTCCTTGCTATAGACAGTGTCTCCCAGCTGACCTTTTCCCTCCTCCTTCCAAGTTGCCTATTATAACTCCATAGTTTGGAATAATTAAAGTGTGTATTCATCTCCTTTGGTCACTAGGATTTATTCCTAGATGCTAAGAAGATCTTGGAACACCACTGTAAAGAAATGAAGATGATGGAGATGACAAACTGGAAGCAGTGAAGAGCTCCTCAGGTCACTGAAGAGGAAAGTTTGACAATCCAAACAGAGTGTGTGGAGAAAGTGCAGTGGAGAGTATCTTCAGAGATAAAAATAAAAGTATTAAAACCTTAAAACCTTGATTAGCTTCAATTTCTTTAAAACTGCATTTTTCTCTAGCAGCCCAGCTCAGCTTGAGCTCAGTTGTTTCTGCATTACAGTTTGCATTGTGCCATATAGATAAAGCCACAGAGAGTCTTGGAGATGGATGTTGAACCAGGACCAGAGTAAAGGTAAGACTTCATTTCATGACTCACTGTAAACCTGCTGCACGAATTTCTGCAAAACAGATTCTGGACATGAGGAAATTGTCACTGCTTAACGTCAGGCACTGGTAGGCTGTTCTGTAGGCACTGGCTACTTTCTTTTTAGCTGTAGTTGTACTTGATGGAGACTACAAGACCAACGCTTTCCCATCTTTGAGAGCAGTCACAAAAGAAGTACCTTCACCTACCCACACTCTGGGATCTGCCCTACATGTCAGGGAAACCATTAGCATTGCTTGACTAAGGTTTTGAGCACTCCTACAATAACCACTGCTATGTATTTTCTTTTTCAATCAAGGCACAATTTCTCTGCTCCATTTTTTTTTCATGTTTGATCATCCCTCCTATTACTCCTCCTTCAATCCTTTTTTCATTGGGTCAGATAGTGAACTACATTAGACATACAACTTTTTACTCTGCTTCCTGTGGATCAGTCCAGCATTTTGTCCCCTCCTGGGTCCTCAGTTCATAGAAACAGAAAATGTCTCAATTTTGAGTCATACTAAAACAAAATCCAAAAGGTCCTCAGTTCATAGAAGCAGTAAAAATGTTAATTTTGAGACATATTAAATTTTGAGACATCTTTAGAAAAAAAACAACTCTCCAAACATGCCGAGAGAGCTGAACTTGCACAATACTCTTCTTATTTGTCAGTAAACCAAACAAATGCATAATATTCAATATGGAAAGGCAGGTCTCAACTAGCTGGCAAGCCCAAGCAGCAAAAAGGCCTGTTATTGCCCCAGAAAATAATCTCAGTTTTCCTCCAAAACTGTGTTGAAGTCAGGGAAGCACATGAGAAAACCCCTGTACTCACTCAAAGTCAGTTGACTGTGATCTCTTCAACCCATGACAAATCTGAGATCTCTTTCAACTACCCTGTTATGTAGAAGCCGTGGACTTTCATTCAGAGAGAGAAGACACAGTCATCAAAACATTAAGCTCGCATGAAATCTCCATTTCCTTATAGGAACGACTATATGGGATCTGAACACTGTCCCAACCATACAGCTGTTCTGGACTTAGATTTGAAAATTCGAGCTCAGAACTACCTCTCCTTGTTGAACATTTTTATGTTGACACAAACCACATATGTTATGTATTTGCCTCCTTTCCCCCCTTTTAAGTTGGTTTCTCTGATCAGTGGAGCAAAGATACAAGAGGAAATTCATCTGCTGCACATAAATATCCTTCATGGTATTTAAAGTCTTTACCAGATCATACTCTGCATGGGTAGGAAGATAAGCATGAACTGGAACATAGAGCTTTGGGAGGACAAATCCTGAGAAAAGGAAAACTCTTTTTTTTTTTTTTTTTTTTTACCTTTTTGATAAAAATTAAGGTTATCAGCTCAGTTTATCAGGTGTAACTCATGTTCTTCACAATATCATTTATAGTCACAAATCTCAGCTCAGAGGTAACATTTATTTTTACTGGGAACTAAAAATACTCACCTTACAATACTCACAATAAGGTAGTTGGGTTGATATTGCTGTATTCATTTCATATTTGTTACACTTTGAAACTGTTACACTTTGGCTCTAGGTCTATTTTGACAAGCTATCCAAATCCAGAATAAAATTATACAAAGCATGGCAGAAAAAACAAACAAACAAAGAAAGAATGGAAAAAAATTCCTGCCTTTCCCCAGGTTTATGAAACCGATGGCCAAAATACTTATTTACAAAATTAAATTCTTAGAGATTTTTAAAGTATCAGAAATGTACTATAATACTTCTTTTTAGGTTAAATCAGTGATACTAGCTGAAGAACTGAAGCTGTTCCTTTTACCTGTGCTTTTAATGAGTTGATATTGAAGAGTTTCAAAAAGTGTTTTGACGATTTTACTCTTAGAGTAAACATGGAGTTAAACACAGTAATGTGTGTACATTGCATAGTCACCAGTTTGAGCAATTATTGAAGGATTTACTAAAATATCTGCTGGTAACACCTAAAATGCTTAGAGATTGTTGAAATCTAGATGGAAGTTTTTGCAGCGACCTTATAAATATGTATAGTCACAAAATAAGCCAAAACAACATTGCATATTTACAGATAAACGTAGGTCCTCAGTGATTGGAAAGAAGTGCTTTTCCTGTAGTTTCTGAAGCAATAATGTATTTGGAGACATTTGTCTTGGGGCAGTCTACAACTGCATTGCTGCTAATTACTCTTTGTGAAAAGTGAAGGATGAAGTCAGATAATAAAGGTAGAACAGCAGCACTTATGTGTTGAAATATCAGTTCTGTAATTGGTCACTGTTGTGGGAAAAAGCAAAGCTCCAACCTTTGGTAAGGGAGGTAAAAATCACAACATATAACTTTTATTCCAAGGTTTTAATTATAGAATCATAGAATGATTAAGGTTGGAGAAGACTTCCAAGATCACTGAGTCCAACTTTTGACCGAACACAACCTGCCAACTAAACCATAGCACTAAATGCTATGTCCAGCCATTTCTTGAACACTTCCAGCAATGGTGACATCACTTCCCTGGGTAGCCCATTCCAATCCTTGACAGCCCTTTCAGTGAAGAAATTTTTCCTGATGTCCAAGCTGAACATCCCCTGGCGCAGCTTTGAGACCATTTCCTTGTCCTATTGCTAGAAGATATGGAGAATGCAGGGAGTACTTTGATGTACTTATTATGCAAGGGATGAAGCTTATTCCACTCTGCATTTGCCAACCAATTTCTCCATGTAGACAGTCCTTCAGTGGATGCAGATGAGTCTCTACCTCCTGACTATCTTGAGTGGATCTTTAGAGGTCTTGGATGCAACTTTGGTCAGGCTACAGAAACAGGTTTTCAGGTAAACCATAACCCTGGATCTATTCCCGTTTCTGCTTTGTGACAACTGGATAGCAAAGACTATAGACCTTGTTGAAACATAGTGGTTCTTTTTGACCAAGGTGGAGCCTTCAGGCAAACCATGCCACCTCGCCCAGAAAATGGTAGTGATGCCATTTGTTAACACATTATCTGAAATGTGTTCAGAAAAAAAAAAAAATGAAATAGCCTAAAGAGACCATAAAGTTAATTCCAAAGCTGAGACTTCATAGGAGCATAAAATTATGAGCACATTCAAAAGGGTGTTAGAAGAAGATGAAATAGGCGGATCCCATTTGTGATGTGAATGACAACAAGTGTAGAGGCCTTAAAAATATGGACAGATAATTAGACCTGTAAATACGAATGCTCTCTGTGATTGGTTGTCTTGACCAGTCTTCTAGAATTCGCTTCTTTCTACATTTGTTACTTAATACATTGTAGATAATTCATCAGCATCAGCTATTTCTCCCCTTCAGACGCCCTACTAAATGAACACATTTGAAGTCAATAAAAAGCAATCTCCCTAGAATAGAGAAAAACCAGCTTCTTGCTTGTAAGGAACAAAATTATTTTTCACATTCCAAGTAGTCTGTTTTCTGTTTTCAAATTGGCAAGCATGAAGTTGAAATCATGTCTAGATGCGTTATGTGAGAACTACAGGGGTTTGGAGGTATTTTATTAGGGAAAAGAAGATGAAAAACAATTAAAAATATATCAAATAGAGGCTGTCCATGTCTACAACAGTTAAATTTGGGACAAGTGTGACATAATATAGTATAAAAACCAATACGATCAAGAAACTCATGCTAGTGTCACATTCAGCTTTTTCTTTATTCTTGCCTTATAAGTAGGTACAAGCTCTACTCACCTTTGTACTGAAAAAAAAATAAAATCTGTGTTAAAACTAAAGCAGGGACTAGCCCTCCAAAAATAACTTTGCAGCACTTCTTAAAGCAATTGTCTTTGCAGCTTTACACTCAAATGATGAACTTAGTCACCATGGTTAGGATACTGGATATATAGAATAGAATCATAGAATCATTTATATTGGAAAAGACCTTTAGGATTATCCAGTCCAAACCTTAACCCAGCACTGTTAAATCCACCATCAAACCACAACCCTAAATGCCATATCCACATGGCTTTTGAACACTTCCAGGGATGGTGATTCTACCACTTCCTAGAGTGACCTGACCACCCTTTAGTGAAGACATTTGTCCTAATATCCAACCCAAACCTCCCCTGGCACAACCTAAGGTCATTTCTTCTTGTCCTGTTGCTTGTTACCTGGGAGGAGAGATCAAACCCCATCTGGCTACAATCTCCTTTGAGGTAGCTGTAGAAAGCAATAAAGGCCCCCCTGAACTTCGTCTTCTCTAGGCTATGCAATCACAGGTCCTTCAGCCACTCCTCATCAGACATGTTCTCCAGATCCTTTGCCACCTTCATTGCCCTTCTTTGGAGTCATTCCAGCACCTCAATGTCTTTCTTGTAGTGAGGGGCCCAAAACTGAACATAGGATTCAAGGTGTGGCCTCACCAGTGGGATGATCAAGGGGGATGATCACTCCCCTGGTCCTGCTGGACACAAGCCAGGATGCCACTGGCCTTCTTGGCCACCTAGGCACGCTGCCAGCTTATGTTCAGGTCCTTTTCTGACAGACAGCTTTCCAGCCACTCTTCCCCAAGCCAGTAATGCTGCACGCAGAGTGCAAGAGCTCTTTATGCCAGTGTGTAGGAAATTGAGCCAGGCAGGCTGGAAAACAGCACGGCAGAGCAAGGGGAATGGTCACTCCCCTGCCCTTCAAACAGAGGAGGAAGAAATGCACAACCATTTGAAGCAGGGACAGATGACCTGTGGAGAGTACAGGCATACCATTTCAACGTGTAGGGATTGGATGAGGAAAGCCAAGATAAAACTGGACCAGGACTTGGCAAGGGACATGAAGAATAAGTAGTGATTCTATAAGAATATAGTCAGAAAAGAAAGGCAAAGGAGAGTGTACCTCCCCAATAAGCAAGAAGGGTGAATTGGTGGTGACTAGTATGGGGAAGGCTGAGGTATTCAATGGGTTCTTTGCCTCAGTCTTCCGTGACAGTCACATTTCTCACTTCTGTCATATCCCTGATCTTCTGGCTGGGTGTGGGTGAAGTTGTCCCACTATAAGTGAAACATGGGTTTGAGACCACTTGATGAAGCTGAATAGTCACACTTCTATGGGACCTGATGACATCCATTCCCAGGTCCTGAGAGAGCTGGCTGATGTGGTTGCCAACTACTCTCCATCTTATTTGTAAATTCATGGTGGTCAGGCAAAGTCCTCGGTGACTGGAAGAAGGGAAACATCACTTTCATTTTTAAAAATGGGGTTGTACAGCATGGAGAAGAGAAGGCTCCAGGGAGACCTCATTGAAGTCCAGTACCTTAAGGGGATTTTAAAAAGCAGTGAGAGGGACTTTTATACAGGCAGATAGCAAAGGGACAAGAGACAATGATTTTAAACTGAAAGAAGGTAGGTTTAGACCAGATATTAGGAAGAAATTCTTTACTCAGAGGGTAGCGAGGAACTGAAACAGGTTGCCCAGAGAAGTAGATGCCCCATCCCTGGAAGTGTTTAAGGCAAGGTTGAATGGAGACCAGCAACCTGGTCTAGGGAATGACATCCCTGTTCAGGGCATGGGAGCTGGAACTAGATAATCTTTAAGGTCCCCTCCAACCCAAATCATTCTATGATTCTGTGGGGTTATTTTGACACAAGTGCAGGACTTGGCATTGGCTTTGTTGAACCCCATACAGCAAACTTCAGACCATCAGTCTGTTTCAGCTCCCTCTGCAGAGACTTCCTACCCTCTGGGAGATCAACACTCCCACCCAACTTGATGTCAGCTGCAAATTCACTGCCCTTGATTCCCTAGTGCAGATTGTTGATAAAGATATTAAACAGGGCTGGCCCTGGTACTGAGTCCTTGGGAACACCACCTGTGATCAACTGCCAACTGGATTTAACCTCATTCGCCACCACTCTCTGGGCTGGGCCATCCAACCAGTTTTTTACCCAGCAAAGAGTACACCTGTCCAAACCATGACCAGCCAGTTTCTCCAGGAAAATGCTGTGGTAAATGATGAAACACTACCAAGCAATACAAGCAGCTAAAACAACCTCTGCAGATCTTTGGTTAGATGAATATCATGTCCTTTATCTGAGCATATGTATACAGCAATTAATTTTCTTATTAGTCCTCCAACATGTTCATATTCTCTTTGACATTTATTATCTTTTGTGTGTACAGGAAATACTCATAAAGTGTGCATTTATAGACATTGAATAGATAAGTACATCTCCATGCTGTTCAGCTTTGACTGCAATATTAGCCATTGTCAAATAAAAAGGACAATTGTTAAACATTAACTGTGGGATCCTCAGGGATGGAGACCACACTTTTTAACAAATGAGAAGTTTGTTTCCTTCAGGGGAGCTCAGCATTCTCACCAAAACATAATAACAGAAGGGAAGGAAGGGAGAGTTGTTCTTCAGCAGTAAAAGTGTCTTCAATTCTATGCGTATGAAAATACAGACTAATATTATTCACATCGATGAACTGTGTCATTAACACCTACAACCACTGCAGCCCCTTTGGTGTGGTGGCCAATGCTCTTACACACACTCTCTCTGCAGGTTTGGTTCAGGTTCCAGTTTCCCAGCCAGCCCATTGCCAACAGTACTGACCTGATCTCTTAATCAAAACCCTTCAATTCAACACCTTCATCTGCCCACATTTCCTGGCACATGAGCCATACTACCTGCTCCTCTTCACCCACTTCCCCAGATCCTTTATCACTACAGCAAATTGCCAGTAGGCTTCTCTCTGCTTTACATCGCATGCCACCCGATGAACCCACTCTTTTGGGTGAGCAGCTCCCATGCCGCCCTAACTCTGCCAAAATTTACAGTTATGATGCCAATAGGGCAGGTTGCAGGAGTGTGCACCTCATGGCCAGATGTGGACTTTTGCATGTCCCCCTTCATAACTATCTGAGAACACATCCTCTGAATGCACTTAAAACACAGTTAAGGTGGGACAGTTAATAAAACAGCATGTTTGTGTTTTCACAGTACGTTGCTAAGGAATATCAGAACTAGGACTATTATCTAAGCAGTCACAATGTTTACAAGGAGAAGAGCAAAATGACTGAAGTCTTTCTCCCAACCACCCAAAAAGACACGATAAGAAACAACAATATCATTATTTGCTTTCAGTACATTAATCTCTCCAATGTTGCTGTTACATAGATATTAAAAAGTTTATCTTAGCTGAAATTTACCATTTAAGTTCCAACAGTATGGACTTGGTGAAAATTCTGTCATGAAATTGCCATTTGCTTTCACTTACAGTTACTTGTTTAAAACCAATTAAAGCTTTGAACACGTCTTTTTCGAATGCCGGCCACTTCAAAAAGATATACTGATTTGCAACCTAAAACACAATGACCTGACGTCAGTATTCAGGCACTTTGTGTTCCAAAGCACTGTCTTTTGTGTTTAGAGACCTCATGATGTTATCCCAAGCCATAGACCAAGCAGCCAACTTAAGATTTTAAAAATAATAACACATCAATTAATTTGGCAACTTTAACATATAAATCTACACATACAATTTGCAGTCCATAACGGAACAATAATCTTCAGATCTTTTGGACTAATTCCTAAAGGCAAGGGTTTTAGCTATGGATGAGAACATAGAGAACACAGTTCAGAGGAATTAATGAAGTTATTGTTTCATACAGATATAAAATCTATGAAGATCTTCGTTACATGCCAAAATATCAATTAGTGATTTTCCTTTTCACTGGCTCCTCTTTTCCTTCCCTTCATTGTACATTATACTCTTTCTTATTCCTACCAAGTTTTTGTCCTAGCAGAGCAAGGGAGAGGGCAGAGCACCCCCTGCAAGGAAACATTCAAACTGTATATTATGTGTACAACTCACTGGCCAGAATATAAACATCTGAGATCACATCCAGTCCATGCATACATGGCCTCAGAGCACTGTCCAAAGCTTTTTCACTGACCCCAGGGCACTGGTTTGTGAACTAAAGCAAACATAATAGGTGCAGATAAACCTCTGCCATCCACATTTTGACCAGATTTGATTCGTTAAGGCATATTCCCTCATCCAAAAATCTTCAAGTCAAGTGAACAGTACTAATAAACACACACCAAGCAGAAGTGATTAGGTAATTTTCACTTGGATTTTCAGAAAGGAAAAGTCAAGAGTTGTGTTTGCTGACTATCTTGCACTGTGTGCTTTACAAACAAAACCTCAAACAGACTGGTCATTTTATAGAATAATAGATAACACTGGCCAACAAAGCTGGTCTCGTGAGAAAAGGAGCACTGACCAGATGAATCTTTTCTTACACCATGGAGACACAGGGTAGATATGAGATCTTTAACCTTCCCTCCTGGACAACCACTGAAAAAAAGGCATCAGGGACCTCAGTTTATAATAAACAACTCCTCCATATTACACTGCACCTAACAATACACCACATACATGGCTGCTGCTGCACTGAAATGTCAGTATTGGTTACCAGCCCAAATCCCTCTGTGGGACCTGACCATCTGTTACAGAGAACAGGACACAGTTTGATGCAGTTTATCTGTGGACAGGAAAGCAAAGCCAGTAACAGCAGAATGAGGTGATGCATAAACCATGAAATGCCTATAAAGCAGAGATGTGCCAACTTGTTCTTTTATTTCATCACCTTTTAACTGCAGAGGAGAGATTCTTGCCCAGATCCTCAAAAGAAGCCTGTGACATCTTTCAACATTTGCACCCAAGTAATGTGAGCATATCCATATGTCCATATGTTTTTCACTTCCCAGACTATTATCCAAAGCCTTTGATTTGCAACTGACACTTTGAAAGGGCACATCTTCCAGAGCTACTATAAACCCCTGAAGCCAAGGGAGGTAAACAACAACTTAAGTAAGTTTCAGCCAAAACTGATAACTTGGGGAGGAGGGAAAGGAGGTAATCACATAGATGAGTTTGCTGAGTTGTTTTCTACGGCTTAAATTGTGCATTTAAAAAATTACTTAGGAACAGTCACCTTTAGCAGCCTGGTAGCTTTTTACAGACAAGTGGATAACATTAGAATAATGTTAGAATAATTGTCAAGAAAATTGCTTTCTTGGAAGAAGAAATGTTGACTCAAAACAGTCTCTTCATGCAAGGAACAAGAAATCAGATTTCTTTGGCCGTATTTTCAAGGATACCCCTGTACAATTTTTCCAGCTCAGCTAAAGCCAAAACTGCAAAACAAAAAAAATATTATCCAGTGCAAAACCGAGATAATGGAATATGGAATTGCAACCAAATTTTGTGATGATTATGAAACAGTAAATGTCAAGAAGGATGAAGTTTTACCATCATTAATTTGCATTATGCAACTTGAAAGAAAATTACTCAGCTGATTCATGTGGAATAAAGAAACAGCATTTACCTCTCATTTTTGCTGCATTGGGTTTGAAACAATTCTGCTTTGTTCTTGATCCATAGCCACTCTGAACACTGTTTTCAGCTGATTTGGGTTTTTTCTTCATTATTTCAGTTTGGCAGTAGCATGCTAGAGTTCATTTCTCAGCTACGTTGCTGTATGGAAAAGCCATCACAGACTCTGTGACAGCGTATTTCTGAATTGAACTTCTCTAAGCAGAGTGCAAATGTTTTATCAGCCCTCCAAACGTTATCTACTAGAAAACAGCGTTCATCAGCCTGCTTTAGGCATGATGTGCACAGGTTTTGAAATGTCTTTCCTTACTCTCTTTCAAATTTGCCCTTTCTAATCCTGCCTTTTCTGATAAGACAATGGCAAGAATTGCTCAGAATCCCTGACTGCTGAGGGACCTGCCCTGGCTTCCGCAACCTCTGCAGGACTCCAGCCTCTCATCTGCTCCAGGAAACCCTTGCAAGGCATAAAAACACATCCCATAACCCTGTAGCAGGATTCATTCACAGAATCTGGGAAGGAAGGGGGGAGGGTGTTGAGCTTATAGCAACAACAGCAAAGTATTTCTCACGTTGAGTACATGCTTTATTTGTATAGGCTGTCACAGAAGGGAAAGAGTTCTTGCTCAATCACAGTTACTTTACAGTTTTTCTTTATTCTATTTTTTTCTTCAGGCTCATTTATTTAACCAAGTGATTAAAATAGTGCTACAAGGAATTTTATTTCAAATATAAAATTGCAAAAAATAACTCAACAGTGCTGGGTGGATGCTCTCCTCCCTGCATGTTGTATTCAAACTATATTGCAGACAGTAAAGGGGAAAAGCAACTTTGTTATCTTTTAATTACTCCACTGAACACTTCAGGGTAGTAATTTGGAGTAACTTCACTCCAAATTTAGTTTAGATTCATCTGATGTTCATCAACTGTGTGATTTCTACCTTTTTTTTCAGTTAGGTCAGGTCTTTTCAATCTTGACTTTTTACTCATAGGATCACAGAATCATAGAATCATTTAGGTTGGAAAAGACCCCTAAGATCATAAAGTCCAACCATAAATATAACATTGCACCACTAAAACAGTGGTACCACCTTTGGGATAATGTATTTAAGAAGGGGAAGAAAACCCTGCACAATTGCAACCAAAGAGTGGAGAATATGTGAGAGAAATAACTCTGCAGACACCAAGGTCAGTGAGGAAGAAGGGAAAGGAGGTGCTTCAGGAGATCCTCCTGAAGGCTGTTGTGAAGTCCATGGTGAGGCAGCTGTGCCCCTGCAGCCCATGGGGATCCATGGTAGAGCAGAGATCCACCTGCAGCACATGCAGGAGCCCACGCTGCAGGTGGATGCCGAAAGGAGGCTGTGACCATGTGGGAAGCCTGCACTGAACCAGGCTCCTGGCAGGACCTGCAGCTCCATGGATAAAGGAGCCCATGCTGGAGCAGGTTTGCTGGAAGGGCTTGTGACCCGTGGTGGACCCACACTGAAGCAGACTGTTCCTGGAGGACTGCACTCCATGGAAAGGGACCCACAACTGGAACAGAGGAAGAAGTGAGAAATCCTTTCACTGAAGAAAGAGTGGCAGAGATGTGATGAGCTGACCACTGTTCCCATTCCCCATCCCCCTGTGCCACTGGAGAGAAGAAGATAGAGAAAATCATAAGCAAAGTTGAGCCAGAGAAGAAGGGAGGGATTTTAGTTTCATCTTCCCATTACCCTGCTCTGATTTGTTTGGCAAAAAGTCAATTAATTCTTCCCCAAATCGAGTCTGTTTTGCCCATGATGGTAATTGCTGAGTGATCACTCCCTGGCCTTGTCTCAACTCATGAGCCTTTTGCTTTATTTTTTCTCCCCTGTCCAGCTGAAGAGGAGAGAGATAGAGCATCTTTGGTAGGCACCTGGCATCGAGCCAGGGTCAATCCACCACATCAGCTTTGGACAGTTTTGGGTGTCCCATTCCCCTGTCACATATACAAGCCCTCTTGCTTTAACAGACATTGTTATCCAGGCTATTTTGCCAAGGGCAGACCATAAGAGCATCCCTACAAAAAGTCCTAACTTTAAGAGCTGTATATGGTATTACACATGCTCTTCCCTGGGCACTGCTCAGCCTAAAAACACTCCTGTCATCCTCTAAAACAGTCAGAAAGCATTTTCTGTCACTTGCTCTCCAAAATAAGCTCAGATAGCAGAAACAAAAGACAATTGACATGAGATTTAATGCCACAGATGTAGCTTTAGAAGTGTATGAGTGTTTTTAACAAGAATAACCATTGGAACAAGTTACATATTTGTGGTGCATCATCCATCTGTTCATATCAAGACAAGCTGCTATTCTTAGAAGATACACTGTAGGTCAAACTGAAATTAAAATGCAGGAAACTGACTTTTCTTAGCCTTTGTTGCAGAAGTCAGATTAGAGAAGACTAAGTACAACTGCCATATGTTTACATTTTCCAAATATGTGCTATTTTCCACCTATAATTTAAGTAAAATCCTAATTGAAATGAAAAGATCTAGACCTTCTTCCTAGCCTGCTGCACATGTAGAGGACTGTCTGCATGCTGTGCTGATAATGTGTGCATGTCACATAAACCCGAAAGGCCCTCTTGAAGTCTGACTATACAGCCCCAGGTCAGCAATACTTATTTTATACAGCCCTTCCCAGATGTGTCATGTTCACTGTGTATGTGTACATGTGCTGTAGAATGCATATTTCTGTCTGGGAAATCCCAGCCAAAGTTGTGGGAAGCCTTATCACAACAGTTATTTCCATCTTAGGGTAACTGGCTTTTTCTAATTCGTTCCTATTCTTCAAGGAGGAAATTTCTTGAGACTGCAGAAAATGCAATCAACCATAGGCAAAGGAATAAAAGGAAGTACTCCATGAAATGGGTAGAAATTTGAAGAACAGCATGATGTCATTTATATAGGCATAAACCAGGAAAGTGAGTTAACAGTTTAAAAAAATGCAAACCAAACCACCTTCCTTTCCAGCCCCTTGCTCAGCAGACCATGTTTCTTTTAATCTGCTTATTGATGAATCTTTAACCTGACTCCATTTCTTCCTGGTTGGCCTTGATCAGGAGACTGAAGAGCTCTAAAGAATAGGTGAGGGTACTCAGCTCTATTTCTGCAGAGTAAGTGGATGTAGCTGTCTGACTGGCACTTCTTGTTTGCTTTCTGTGGGTTTTATTTATACTTTCAACTTCTTCATTCCAGCTGTGCCTGAAAGTGGAGGGGACAGTTTAGTCCCTTTAAGCCAAGTTCATGTGTGGTATCCGCTTCTACTTTCTCTTCTCAAAATGGGAAGACAGCCAAGGGACATCCAAGCAGTAGGAAAATGATCTTAAGGGATGTTTGAGCGAGGATCCATCAAAGTAAAGAGCCAACACAGCTGGAAAAAATAGGAAAGAGCAAGACCTCACTGAAATCCAGATGTTCAATGCACATTTTCCTTTCTATTTTTTTTAATTACAATTTTTTAACAACAACAGAAATGTATGCTACTTTTTTCTTAAAATACAGGCAGGAAAGGAGAGTGCTTATGAGTTTAAGTTAATGTGTTGTATTGTTCTAATTCCTTTGAAACAAGTTTAGACATAAAATGTTACTGATTGGAGAAGAAACATATGCCTCTTTGCTCAACAATGCTCAATGCAGTCAGTGTTAGACTTTTTTTCTCTGTGCTTTCACAAAATGCCTGTTGGTTTTGAATTAGTTGCATTGTAGAGTTAAATTTATATGAAGGGATTTAGCAGACAAAACAAAGACCCTTTACAAAAAATGCTTTCATGCAGATTTTGATGGAAGAAGAGAGATAAAATGATAGGAAAGGGTGTAGCTGAAGAATAAGAAGTCTATAGGGAAAGTTTCCCTACACAGCTTAAAAGCTTGGTAAATCCAGCACTGAACTAATTTACAAGGAACTGTGACTGAAGCAATGCCAAAAGGAAGAAGAAGAGAGGATCAAATGTCAAAAAACCCAGAGTCCTATTGAAGAACTCAGTTTGGGGTTAGAATGGTAAAAGAACTTGGAAGTAGAGATGTCTTGTTTGGACCAGATGTCTCAGTGTCTCTGTACAGGTGTGACTAATATTTCCCCTGATATAGAAAATCTTGAGAAGAAAGAGCACTGAACAGGGATTCAAGAGTTCAGCTCTTGGCTCTGTTATTGACCTTTTCTGTGTGTACATCAAGTCCTGATCCTCCTTCTTTACGTCAGTCTCAGTTTTGATCTCTCCTGGAAAGAGGGTATGTCCTGTCATGTTTGCAGCTATGTGGCTATTATATTGATAGGACATGTTTTTTCAGAAGAATAGCTTAACTCTTCTATTAAAAAAAAACCTGATAAATTTCATAGTTTTTCAATCAAGAAGCAGGCACAAAACTGGAGCTACCTCATCTGCATGGATAACAGTAAGCTGGTTTTAATGACACATTTCTAGTGGCAACAGCTACTGAGGGCTGTAGACGAAAGAGTTGGGGGAAAGCAAGAAACAGTTTTGAAAGCCAGGAAATGTAACCTGAAAGGCACATATTTTGAACTCTGCCACCTTGGAACAAGTCTGCTTAATCACGGAATAAATTAACATTTTCAAAAATGCCAATTAGGAATTCTTTTGTAAAATCTGCCAGTGTCACCTCCAAATTTTGTATCAACACAGACATGACAAAAATTACACCAAAAGCTGGTTGAGAATGAGAATCACAAATATGGACTGAAATCAAATCAAGTAGCACAAAACACATCATTTGGAAAGAGCTGAAGATAAAGAAATATGTACAGTTTTATCAGTGGATGACAGTGAGGTGGTGGGTCACTGATGTGGAAAGGTGATGCAACTCTAGGATGCATGGAGGAACTATTTTAGGCACACTTAAGGGAGTGGTTCACACAAAAGTGGTTCAACTGCTGAAGGGCTCACCTTTAGGAGACTAGAGGTATAGAATCACCAGGGTTGGAAGAGACCTTCGAGACCATCCAGTCCAACCACCCATCCAGCACTACAACTGCAACACCTAAAACACTAAACCGTATCACCAAGTGCCAGATCCAGACACCTCTTAAACACTTCCAGGCATGGTGACTCCACCACCTCCCTGGGCAACCTGTTCCAGTGCCTGACTACCCTAAGAGTGAAATTTTTTTTTCTAATATGTAAAATCTGAATCTCCCCTGTCTCAGCTTAAGGCCATTTCCTCTGCTCCTCTCACTGCAGGCACAGCAGAAGAGACAAGTTCCCACCTCATTACAACCTCCTTTCAGGTAGCTGTAAAGAGCAATGAGGTCCCCCTGAGCCTCCTCTTCTCTAGACTAAAAATCCCGTCTCCCTCCGCGTAAGGTTGAGATGGGTTTTCTAAACCTTTCACCAGCCTTGTTGCCCTTCACTGGATGTGCTTCAGCACCTCAGTGTCCTAAATTATCATCCTCCTATTTAGAGAGAAATTTAGTGAAAAAACAAGAGCAGAAGAAGGAACTTGAGTGAAATAGGGAACACATGGCTTGCACACCAAATAGCAGCTAAACAGCTTAGGTAGTTTGCTCTTGTAAATGAAAAGCCTCCCACACACACACACACAACACACACACACGCTCCAGGTGAAAATACCTACTTGTATTAAAAGCAGTGTCATTTTAAGAATAAGGATATACAGACTAGCAGAGCATCAGGCAGAAAATAGAAATCATAAGAAACAGAAGTGAGAAGGTTCCCAAATGCTAGGAAAGGGAATTTTTAGCAAGGTAGTAAATGAATCATAGTAAAAATAAAAAGAAAAGTTATAATATGTATGTTATCTGCCCTTAAGATAGGTTTCATTGCATTTATCAAATGGAATTGAGGATGACAGGGTCTAAAGAAGAGAACCCAAGGGATCCCACCCCAGACTATCCTTCAACTTCCTGCCACAGCTTCTTTTGTCCTCCAGGAAATGTTCCACTATCATTTTATCTTCAAAGCCATCCAACTCCTAAATTATCATTGGCTTCCTTTCAAGATTTTTATAGGCCTTTTCTCAAGCTGTACAACTACCCTTCCAATCTGTCCACCCTGAGATCTTCATAGTCTTCCTACTTTGGCTGAACATTTCCAACTTCAACCCCTCCGCCTTTTAACCCCCTCAACCAAAGAGAAGGAGCTTCTCATCCCTTCCCCTGAGACCTATATCCTGTCTGAGGCCTTTCTTTTCTCCTCAGCAACCCTCAGACTAGGCTCAGATTTGCCTGAAGAATCAACTGCCCATTCAACACCTTTGATCTGTCCCAGGTGATCTAGCTCTTCCAAACAAAATTTTTTTGGGGTGAAGTGGGAAGACTTTTTCAAGGCTTCTGGTCCTGAAGCCTTCAAGGTCTCTCCTGCTTTTAAACCCCATATTTTCCTCAGGAATAGATTCTTCTTTCCCAAAAGTGCCAGTTTTTATCCAAAGGCACTCTCAAAATAAGCAGTTTTGGGCCTTCATGCATCCTTTCACAACACATGGAATGGGAATCATTGGTGTCAGACAACTCCACTAACTTTAGAGAATTAGTACCTTATTACTGCACATTAAGTAGTTTGTTTTGTGTCAATGATTGATTTAAACACTCACTGAAAAATGCATTTTTGTTTCCGCCCCTTAAAATGAAATTTTGAGATATATTTGATATAGAATAATGTGAATCACAAAAATTTTTCATCCCTCATCTAGTGACAGCACTTCCAGCAGATTCTAAATGACAATCTTGCTAGAAAGAGTGATATGGTTATACTTAGAGTTTGGAATTGTAATTGTTTTAACTAAGATCAGTTATTTGTAGTAACTGAAGTTCTACTTTCTAGGGTAACACACACATAACCGAAATGGAAAGTTTCGAAAGCTTCTTTTTATACATACAATAAGCTGTGTACAGTGTTAACAAGAATTTTGAGACTATTCTGATTCAAGTGCTCCCCCATACCCCAAAAAAGTATTGTACATGGTGGATACTGTGAGATTCCAGGAAAAAAAACCAAAATAACCAAACAAATAAAACCAACCAAGCAAACAAAAATAGGAAAAAAAAGAAAGAAAAAAGAACATTATGGTTGAAAAAACCTGAGGAGGAACAACGGCTCTTCTCACTCCCACCTCAAGGAAAAAAACAGACTCTCCAGGGACTGACTGCAGTTCTAACAGAGTTTGCACAGCTCATGGTTTCATGTGCTCTGTAGTACATGCAGTACATTTTGTAGATATTTGTCAGAAGTCTTTATGCCCTTGCATAGCTCAGCCGTTTAGTCAGACATTTTATGACATGAAAGGAATGATTGTCTTTACAAAGACTGATCTGGGTCTCAGAATCAAAGTTTCCAGCCAGTTTCTCCAAACCTTGTTTCTTGAAATTGAAAACCCCTCAATCCTGTTAATGTTACTACCTTTTCATTACACTTGGGTCACCAGAGCTGTGATTTCATGTAGTGCTATTACTTCTCTGTGGTGTTGACTCACTCAGTGAAAAGCTAATTATTCCCTAGAGTAAGAAAAA
The DNA here is from genome assembly GCA_035583135.1 of Lophotriccus pileatus. Lineage (NCBI taxonomy): Eukaryota > Metazoa > Chordata > Aves > Passeriformes > Tyrannidae > Lophotriccus > Lophotriccus pileatus. The sequence goes on along the minus strand of JAWWES010000081.1, from coordinate 138,674,975 downwards.
GGATAGAGAGGAATGAACAAGATAATGGCATCAGCCCCACGCCAGTAGGTAGGGCATGACGCAGGGACCCCTTGTGTCATCCCATGTAGGCTGGAAGTCTGGGAAAGTCACCTCGTTTCTCAGGAGAGCAGTGTTTCTGTAGGCTAGAAAAAAATCATAATGATACTCATAACAACACTACATTGTCACAACCCACTGGAGAAAAAGTGTTGTTTGAGGGTTTATTATGTGCAGTTGTAAAAACTGGAAAATGTTCATATTTTATTGGTACAGCCAATGTAAAATCAACCATCCTTACACTACTCTATAAAAATACGAGACACAAAAGATTTTATCTCTTGCTTATGTAGTAGGTATAAGGCATAGACTTGCTGTTTTAAGGAGAAAATAAATCTTCCCCTCAAGTGAACAGTATGAAAAGGGGATGAAAAAGGAAAGGAATCAGTGATGTCTTTAGCAAATATGACAGCTTTTCTATAGACAAGTAGATAATGCAGATGAAAGAGAGAGAAATAAAGCATCTGTTTCACTCAGCATAAGTTTTTCTAGAGTATCTGCAATTTTTCTTTGCTGGAAGACACACAGAAAGATAAATCTTTGCTGATAAATCCCTCCTGTGCATTCTGGATTCCAAGCCTTGCAGGATTTGAAATTTCATGATTGTATAATTTAAGTATTTTACCAGACACCACTGAGAATGTGTGGGCTAGTCTCAAACTCTTAGCTCATGAAGATTATTGTCAAATACAAGATTCCATGGAAGTTACCAATAATTCTATGCAATCAATGCACAACTGGCTTACCTGTGTTCCATCACTTTCAGCAACCACGGCAGTCCTGGCAATTCCGGATACCCTGTAAAACTCAGAAATCTCTTTTTTCCAAAAGTCTGCTACACCTCAGCGATCAGAGTAGCACTTTTTAAAACTACTTTACTTTTTTTTTTCTTACTTAAAAAATAAACAATCAAACCACGAAAATCACACCAACAAACAGATTTTTAATATGTACCCGCAAATCTCGATGCTCATTGGGCAAGCCCTGTAGGATTTCTGAGATGACTGACAGTCATCTAGCACTGAACCATTCCTTCAATAATCCAATGTATGTATACACTTACATCCTGACAATCAGACCAGCTGGCAGCACACATAAGTGATCACAAGGTAGATCTCAAATGGTACAGGATTTTTTATTGTGGGAAAAATGTCAGTGGTATCCTTAAAATGACAAAACATTTTAGTGTAGACAGCATAAATGTTTTCATCCTTCCAAAGCCACTTTTAGTGCAATGTAGCATATGTGGGTAGTGCAACATTTCCAAAGTGCAAAATCCTGAGTCACTGCATGGAGCACATCCCCATGGATTGGCTCACTCCTCCTGCTGTATGATTCTCCCTTCCAGCTCTGAGAGCTGTCACTTACCATACAGATTTGGCTCTCTTCAGTGTGATCACACAAATGTCGTCTGAATCATCACTTGAACGCCTGGAATCTCTGGCAAGAAAAACTGCTGGTGGTTCCCTTAGAAACCTCTCCTGGGATAGATAAGTGACCACAAATGATGAGAGGGCAAAGACAGATTTTCCTTTCAATAGCAGTGCTTCCTGGCACGTGTTTGAGAACATGCTAACATATTGTAACCAGAGCCCACACTTCTCTGGTGAAGTTGGTGCTTTAAGCAGCGGGAAAAAATACGTGCTCAGGCAAATGGCATGCTTAATACTTGAACATCAATTTCTTCCATAATCTAAGCTCAGCCAACCTGTACAAGATCCAAGGTGCTTTCCTGCCCACAATGGGGCTGAGGCACCACTGAACTGTGAGAAGCAATCCACAGAATTCCTGCCCAACAGCTAGGACCTTAAACCTTCCCTAGAGAGCTATATGGCGTTAAAAGTTACATCGTGGCACATTCCCAGAGATGCCATCATCTTAGTGAAGAGGTTACACAAACTCATCGGACTCCCAAACCCCTGCATTTTGTAGACTCTTCATCCTGTGCAGCAAGGAACTCACTTTTGAACACGAGGTGTCAGGAAGTTCTACACAAGGTTTTACCACACCTTAACACGGAGATGTGTTCCTATTCTCGTGAGACAGCAGCTGTTCTTTCAGCATAAGAATGTAAAAAGCAATAGTCATTAGTGTTCAGCAAGTGTTCAGGCTGCGAAGGAATGGCTAATTATCATTAACTGCCAGCAGTAGCTCAGCTGGGGCAGGGAGTGTCACCAAAATTTACATTAAGAGTTAATTGTTGTAGCTGGGTTTTGCCCTCTGCTACCCTAGAGGAACCCAGGTCTTCCAGCAATTATACTTGATCTGAATTTGTTTTTTTTTTTTTTAATTTAAACATGCAAATATGGGGGAAATTGTATGAAGACATGTGAGCCAAAAGAGAGCAACACTTTCAAAAGCTGGAAAAAAAACCACTGTTCCAGAGAACTCATGCCTTTGGCATGGGATTGTGAAGTCCATTGCCAAAGCAACACTGATGTAGCAGTGCTAAGGTTATTATGTTCAAATCCCTTTATGAATCTGGATTTATGTGCCTAAAAGTTGTCCACAAACTGTAAAACAGGATATTCCTCAGTAAAAGGTAGATAGGTCTGAGATTTCACTTGCTCTAGTGACCCTCTAATCCTCACGGAAAGGTCAACTCTTTCAGGCAATCTGGTGTTAATGACCAAAATGTTTCATCATCCAAAGAAGAAAACAATAAGTGGATCATAATTAAGTAAAAATAGTAATTTACTATGTTAAATTAATTCAGGGGTTACCACTTATACTTTTAAACTACAATATCAATTTATAATGGAAAGTCAAGTGTGTCTAAGTTACCACATGGGAGTATCTTTCAGAGAGGACACATTTTAAAAATTATTTAATTGTGTAATAATGAAACAAAACTATAGTAAAATATTCACATAATGGAATATATGCATAGCACTTTACAAATGGTAATTTAAACTCCATAATTTTCCTTTTTCTTCTTCATAATTATTTTATCGTATGCAGGGGACAGTTTTGAATAAAATTACTGATAAGGAAATCAAGTTATGCTGAGAGCTATTTTTAGTTCATATTTGAGAAGAGCCATAAGGATATGTTCGTCCTCATTTCCCAAATGGAGATTTAGTGGGTCATAATAATGAGGTTTATTACTACAGGATTCATTTGTGCACAGGGGGTCTCAGATGCCCCATTTACAGCTGAGATCCTAATTGGATTACGTGCACAAATCAAGCTTCAGAAAGCTCCAAATATAAATATATGAATTTCCTCTGCTCTTTATATTTCTTTCCCCTACAACCTGCTCAGACTTCCCATCCTCTGGGCTCCTTCACAAGATCTTGGTTCAGCCTCATTACAGCTCCCTGCCTGCCTCTGCTTTCAGATTTAAAGTTTTAGGTATTATTTTCAGCTACTCCTTGTGTAGAACATTGCTATCCTTTTCCCCACCCCTTGTCTGTAGAACATTTTATACTTTCTGGGTTTAACCTCTACATTTCCTCATGAGAGGGTTTCTGTCCCAGCAGGAGTGCTGGTGCAGAAATAACCTAACATTGCTAACACTGGTGTTCAGCTATGTATTTAACTAAACAGCTCAGCGATGCTTATTTCTATCAGCGTGAAATCACATTGGAAAAGCCTATTAACACTAATAAAGACTTCCTGTAGATGCAGTAGTCAATGATATAATTACTAAAATAAAAGGTGTGAAATCTCTTATTCATCTCTTATTCATCTCTTATTCATACCCAAAGCTAAACTAGAAAATAGAAACTTTCTAAATGATCACCTATTCTCTCTCAGATCTGATGGGGGGCATGGGAGATATATTGAGTATTCACTGACAGATATTTTTCCTGTATTTGAACTGCAGGGTTTTTTTGAATTTTTTTTTTTTTCTGGAAACCTGTGCAATCAGCCAGTCTTGACATAAAGTGAAGCAGTGAACTGCACTGTGCTATTGAACATGACAGTGATAATTGCACTCCACTTCAGTGTTCCCAAACCAAATACACCCTTTCAAATGGTCTCCTGAAAAAAAAACACTATAAAGACTCATTTAAAAAAAGGGATGCAAACAACAGTGGTCACTTGAGTTTCTTTCTTATCCCCAGCTAATTTCCCAGAGGCAATTTCACAAGAGTCAACAGACACTATAAATCATGAATGTGCAAGCACAGAACCGTGACTCTGTATTGTAGCTTTGAGAGCATCAATCTCTTTATCTGAGCCAGGACCAAGCAGTCTTGGAGAAGCACCAAGAACACAACCTTTAATCATGACCTAAGATCACTTTTCCCTTTTTCCTGATTTTATTTCTTTCAATGAAAAAAGCTGTAAAAACTCCACACTTAAGCAGAATTTTGGGAAAAGCGACTGTTACCTCTTCAGTTGTTTTTGTTCCTGGTGCTTATTCTTCCACTATTGAAAAAAAAATAAATCAGTTAAAAAATAAAGCTATTTTAAACCAATCTTACAAACTTGGACATCTTCAGTCATTCAAAACATAGTTTTCTCCATCAAGCAGAAGATACTTTTTTAACTATTTATGCATACCCAGGCTGAACAAAAGTTAAAAGTCGGGAATTTCTGTCCCGTTAGTTTGCAACACATACAAACAAATATGTAATATTTACCGGTTTCCAAATAATGATGTTTTCTGCTGTTTTCTTATTGTAAATAATTCTATTCTTATATCTGGTTTTCTAGGATTTTATGGTTAGCTTATGCTCTTAGAAACAGACAGCCTAATATAACTTGCCATATTGTTTCTCTCCAGGCAGCAGATGACCTTGAAAAGCATCAGTAATTCCCACTACAGATTCTCTACTATGATGCATTTTTAGGAAGCGACTGTTAGCTAGAGTATCTTTTTTAATGCTATGTCTTAAAAAAAAGTCAACTTTTGTCATGTACCATGATAAGACACATCTGTGTCATGCTTATAGGGCTAATAAATAACAGTAACATATAATAAAGAACATAGATATATGTGCTTAAAAGCATGCTTCTAGTTTAGGGACTCTCTTCCTGCTTATTATCGCTGTTCTCTCCGAAGGTTAAATCCTTTGCAATAGAGATCATTGGGAACACTGCAAATGGTTGATGGTAGAACTGCTGCAGTGCGCTTTCCCACTTGATAATGTGTAGCTCCCCGAGCACCTTTTGTGGGTTTGAAACCATGTTGCTAACTTTAATTTGGCTCAGGTAATTTGGACCCTTACTGCTGTGCTATCTCAAAAGCACGTAATGTGTGCGGTTAAACTCATACATATAATACATAAGGAAATGTTAAAATCTGTATTCTGAAAAATGTACTTTTGACAGCTAGTCAACACCCAAACAATGGAAGAATAAAGTGTGATAGAAATGAATGTACAGTAGCTTGAACATGTTATTAGTTTTTTTCCTTCTGAAGAGGTTAGTCAAGGGCCAGTTTATTACACACAATTTAACACTAGTCATAATTATGGTTAGCCATAACAGCTAAAGTACTTTCCTCTCGATACTTTGAACCAAACACATTAAATTCCCCGCTCCTACTCTATTGAAATATTTGTTGCCTGGAAAATTGAGCAGGCAAGTAAATAATGAACACACAGACCAACTGGTTGCAGCATGCTGAGTTGTCACAGAGTACCTCGGGATATTATCACAGCCAAAGGAATATCTACCCCCAGAGAACATGACGTGTGTTGTAAAGAGGATTTGGGTTCCAGCACCCAGGAGCATAGTGCACAAAGGCCTCACTTATGTTCTAGGTAGTTCAAAAAAGAGCAAGAAGCATCTAAAATTTTGCCTCCAAAATTGCATAGTCATTTAGGTGATTGTAACAGAACACTGTGCCTGGGTGTGGGATACAGCAGCTTGAAATTTGTCTTAGAAGTTTATCAGTGATAGTCTGAGCAAATTGCTTCAATTTCAGATCAAAAATAGTGTATTATACTAACAGCTATAGCTCTACATACTGTTTAGCAAATAATGCTGATTAAGCTCTTTTTCCTGATCTTTATAATTACTGTAGTTAATTAAAATAAGTAATTTAATATATTCATATAAATATATTATGTTTGCTATCCTTAATACTGCAGGTCAAAATTGTATAAAAGTTCAGTTACATCTGTATAAGCCTTCAGACATAAAACATTGACAAAATCTAGGGCTAAGATTTGACCCAGCCACACCTAGGCTCCTCTCTGAGGAGTTTAGAAAGCAAGGGGGTCCTTTCTGCACCTCGTGACTCAACAAGAGAATTTCTCTAATAAACTTTATATGAAGCACCCACTCTGCCCACAACCCATATTCAGCACCAAAACCTCACAACCACAGACAACCCTTTCTGCCACAAAGACAGATTTTGCTGACCTTTGTAGGCAGCAGTCTCACTGAGGCACCATGACACCTCAGCAAGTTATTTTGGGCTTCAGAATTCACTGCTTCTGTCTCCCAGAAAAGGTGTGCTAAACCCTGAGCTGAAGGCAAGCCTGGAGAAAAGCAAATCCCATTCCCTCTCTTGAAGCTGTGCCTGTCCAAAGAAAAGACTGACTCCTTTGCCCAGGAGTACGATTATTTTTTAATTAATTGTTTAACGTAATGCACTCCACTGATAAATGGGAGATTTGGGTTATATCTGCTTGACAAAGCCTGAAAAAGCCACAGATATCAAACATTTTTCAACAGACTGTGAAGCAATGACAATAATCACTGGGGTGAATTATGGAGATTAAAGTTGGCTACCTGCATCTTCTCCGTGCTCACAATGCTTGTGCAAATAATTTGGAAAAACTCCCCATGACATACATTAATATTTGTGGATCTTGTCAGAAGATGGCTTTATTACTCCATTACATGTCATTTCATCTGTGATATATTTTCCCATCTGCCTAAGGGACTTCCAAATAGATGTGATCCCATAGGCACCCTGTAAAGCCAGGCCAGGCACAGGGGAAATCACGTGTCTTGGGTCCACTTATTTGTGGAACAGTGGAACAGAAATAAGACAGAGAGCAAATCCGTCATGGACAGTGACTGCTTTTATATGCAATCTGTAGGTTGCTCTGTCTGAAAAAAATACTATCTTGTGATTTTCAAATTGCCCCACCTAACAGAGAGGTTGACCTCACAACAAATCAACACAGTACTGGGCATACTGACTGAATTGGTAATAAAGAAATGATGAATAAGGAGGAAAGAAACTGAATCTGAAGAGATCTCCAAACATGAAAACATGGGATCCAAGGTGGCATCATCCTCCAAGAAAGCAAAGATGAAGGAGTTAGTTAAGAAGTAACTCCATAACTAGAATGGAAAATAATATCTTGATAGCATTTCACCTGCAAAGAGACTACTAAGGGGATCTTAAGTGTTAGGGCACATAGGGTACATAGATTTATCTTCATTTACTTTAACTCCTCTCAAGACACTTGCAGCAATGTCTTTTCTATTTCAATTTGTAAATACTTTCCCTATTTTATTTTACTGCAAGTTGTGCTGGGTTAAGGGTGCCTTGATGGTAATAGGGAAGTTGGGATAATGGAAGTACTTCATAGCTAGTTGTGAAAAATCCCCTTAGGCAGTAGGTAAGGGACAAAAGATATTGAACAAAAAGGAGTAAAATATATGAAATAGAAATGGAAAGGTAGGACTGACTAAAATGAAGGGCAAATTAGGATTTCTGGAATTAAATAGGCAAATACAATAAATCTCATTCTAGCAGTCAATTAGGCAAAATGAAGTAAGAATATTAGCAATGTTAAATGCAATTAAAGATTTAATTAAAAATTAATGACTATAATAATTATTATTAATTATAGGGATACAGTTGCCTAGATGTTCACCCATCTCTGCTCTGGTTCTTTCTCTTGTGAATGACTTTTTTTTTCCCTGCACACCTTTATTTTCCCCTTGTGTGTTTCTGTTATTTTTGACTGAAAAGCCTTTGGGACAGAAGCTCTCTTCCACATTCTGAATGAAATCCCTGGGCTATATTAGAGTAATGTAAAATGAATAATCCCACCAAATTTAATAAAAAAGTTTTTTTACTTCTGTAGAAATAATAATTAAAAGGGCATTTCAATTACAAAAGAGAAGGAACTATTTTATCCTGATTCTGTAGCTGTCAAGACAAAAATTGTTTTGTCTTTCAATAAAGCCAGAATTACACTTCATTTACTTGAGAAGTAATTAGCTCTGTATTCACTGAAAAGATGGTCTCTTCATAAAAGAGTACACCTGGAAAGCCTAAAAACAAGGTCACAAATTTCCCTTATTTGTGTTTTCTGTCTAAGAGACAGAAAGGCTGGACAAGGTTGCAGAGGTCCTCAGACTGTATCTTTGAAGAAATATGGAAGATGTTGGAGCAAAGGGCCAGGTTTACTGACCCATGCAGTCTTGCATCTGCCATGTTTGCAGGCTCCCAAGTAAGAGTGAGCCAGCCAGGAAGCTCTGTAAGAGAGGGAATAACAGTAGGATACAAAATTAGCAAATTCTGTGAGTCACTAACACACTGTAAAAGAAAAAACTTACAGGGCTTATGAATTTGTAGGTATATTTATAGCTGTAAATTATAAATAGGTTTTACTAAAACCTTAAGTATAGAAATAAATACAACAATTTGAAAGTTTTCATATTTATGATAAAAACAGTGGAATTGACAATACATTTTATGTGGATTCAAGAAAAATATAGGACACTTGTGTCCCTAGAAAGAGCACCAAGCACATTAAGTGTCCAAATTCCTCCTTTTCTTGGCTTCCATAGCTTTTAAACAGTGGACCAATTCCCTCAGTCTTCATCTGTCTGTTTCAGGACTCTTCTACCAAACTTATCACTGGAATAGTCATTGCACATGAGCTCACTGATAGCACTTGTTTGTTGGTCAATACATCAAAGTGCTGCACTTTAAGGGGATCTTTCAGCATTTCAATATCTTTCAGACAGCTTCCTTAAGAGAATTATAGGGATATGCTTTAAAAACTGTTGAGGGAGCTCTACTAATCCTACCTAAACATCTACCCCACTAAATCCCTGCCTATGTGTTGTTAAAATTGTTTGAGCCTCCACAAAGGACTCCTGTTGTACAACCCCCGACACGTGCATGTCTTACAGAGCTTGCAGGCAGATAACACACACTTCTGTATCACTGAAAATACTGAAGGAATGATAACTCTTCTTTTAAGAATACTTATATTTTTATACTCTAAGTACTTTTTTCAGTCTTCCTTGCAATACATTATCACCAGCAATGTTGTAGAACTGTCTTTCCCAGTTGACCTTTTCTGGCCAAGCGTTTTGAGTGCCTCTTACTTTGTTTAAAAGTTACTTGCAAGGAAAGCTATGAAACCATAGAATTTGTGATTTAGGTTTTCGTTGCCATCTACTGCATTCCTAAGTGTCTTAATCAAGGCACAGCCTGCTCATACTTGCCCATTAATACTCTGTACATGGAACATTTCAAAAACTGTTGGAGTGTACCGTCCATACTCAGTACAGAAAGCAATTAAATATGAAATTTGATATACTTCCTCCTATTTTCATGAGTTAAGCTATTGTGCTATATTTCCCCATATTGCCTTTTAATAACAGTAGTTAAAATGGTGAATTTTCTCTTTCCTTTTCCCAAAGCAGTTAACCAAAACGCACTTCCCAGCCAGAGAGAGTGCAGAATTTGCACAATTAAACTGCAGCTGCTTCTGGTACGGGTGAACTCCTGAGATGTTATGAGGGATTTGAACTCCAGGAGCAGTCAGGCACAGAAGAAGAAAGATGTATCTCAAGTCATTTCCTGCCTTCTTAGTTATTAGAAAAACTTATATCGATTATAAAAAAATCTTTCATTAAGGTTCCCATGTTGGTTTTTTATCTATTTATTTAATATAGAGCTTAGATTACACATGAAAGACTCAGGTGGCTGTCTGACCTTGGAGGTCACTGATATTTAAGGCATCCCAGCATAGCCTTGTTGAGGTCTGTATCTCTCAGTGCTTACTAACATACTGAAGATGTGTGAGGTTGTGCTTTTTTGACACCTACAACCTCCTTGGCAATGATCTCATATGTAAGCCCAAATAACACCAGAAAAAGAATAATTCTTTCAGTAGCCTCAGAGAGGAGCCAAATCAAATCCATGATCCGTGCATTCAGGCTGCCTCCAACCCTCCCTACTCAGCAGTGCAAGCCCTCATCCAGAATATGGAAGTCAGGAAAGCAAAAAAAAACAACTATGCCCTGACCAAAAAAAAAAAAAAGAAAAAAAGAAAAAAAAAAAAAAAGAAAAAAATTTACATGCCACGATCTGAATGGCTGCAGGAACTTGATGTAGGACTTTCCTCTGCCCAGGCTATTCCACTGAATGGTCATCTGCTGGGGGCTAAATAAATATTCAGCTGGGAGTAAGTAGGCTGTACTGTAGTGTTACATTTGGCCCACTTACCAGGTGCTGTGGGAACAGTTTAGTCCCTGCTCCAGTGACATACTTGGTGTAATATTGTAAGGTTTGTGCACAAACAGGGCCTTTAGTCCCTTCCTGGTGACTATTCAGGAAAAAAAATTATTATAAAAAGTACAAAATCATAAAACCTCACTTTCTGATTCCCAAAATAGCTAAGCATTTCTCACAAGGTTGTAAAAACTTTACCAGAATTATTTGAGTGTCTGTAACCTCATATTTAGGGATTATTTCAGAAAGATAGGAGAAAGTTTCCTGAAATGAAGAGGTTGGACAAAAGGAGGAAGGAGACATTTCTACACCTAATAATTATTTAAGAAATCTGATCCTCTTACCAGCTGTCTGCATGCTTATAGAAATGGAAATTACCTAAGTCAGGTAGTCCACTTCCAGCTATGAAGGGATATCAATGATTTGCTCCTTGGAAGAAGGGATCATGGCACTTAATTTGAGCTGATGGTTCATGGCAGGACTTGGCTGCTTATATTATATTGCCTTTAAGTGAGAGGCCCCAGCACTGGACTGAGAAGGCAGTGGAGAGCAAGTAAGGTTGAATTATGTCAATCAGGTGAATATGTTCCATGTTAGCCATTCCAACAATATCCTTCCAAAATCAATTAGGCATCTGTACTCTTAACTTTGGTCTCAGAAATTTTCCCATGGATATGTAGAAATCCCTGAAACTGCACTTACTGTGTATTAGTCACCTTAAATGTAATGGGGTACCTAAAATCAAATGCCATTGAATTGCAATGCCTAAATCCTCCCAGGAGTCTGGCATTGCCCCTGAAAATTATTCTACCAAATAAGAAGAAATTTAGAACAAAACTGCACCTCTTATAAGGCAGGATGATATTCCCTGGATTTTACTGCCTTTATGCCAGCATGAGAAGCCCATAGGGAGAAGATTTTTGTTAGCTATCTCAGAGGCCTGAACTAAAAGCAATACATAATAGCAAAAGGTAAAAAAAAAAAAAAAAAAAAAAAGACAAAGTGGAAGGAAACTGATTCTCTGAGGGAAGGTAGTAATATATGATGGGAGCAAAGGGCCAAAGGAGTGTGTCTTTGGAAAAGAAGAAGTTTCCAGGATGCAAATTTGAAATACCTTGGAGTGCTGGGCATTCACTGTCATTCCTATGCATAAATAGCATAAAGCATCTTTGCAAGAGAAAAATAAAATGGGAGCAGTAAGCGAGAGCAGGATTGAAAATGTTCCAGGATCAGCGAGGTTGTAACCCGTTTGCATGAAGTTTGTTGCTGCCACACTCTCCCAGAGAGAGTTTGCACCTCAGGGACTCCTCTGAGCTCCTGCCACCACATCCAGGGACAGGCCCTTCCACACAGCAGCAAAGTCATTAGATGACTTCCAAAGAGAGTACAATAGTCTATGAAAATGCTGAATAGTTCCATATCCACAACAGACAAAAGTGTGGAGCCTCACTGAGTGCACATTGACAGCAAGCTGTTGACAATCATTTTCTGAGAACAGATTTTTCTCTAAAGACATACTATGGTTTTGTTCAGACCTAATTTATGCAGCTTGCTTGGCAGTATACAATACTGTATTGTATACAACACAGCAGAGTTGTGTTAAAAAAACTCAAGATGTTTAATATTCCTTGCTTATTTTTTCCCATAAATCCTGCTATCAAACCAATCTTAGTTCATTTGGAACTGTTTTACAAATCCATATGAAACGTAAGTATCCCTTCCCATCTTCTTTCAGATAAGCACTATGTTTCAGACCGCTTGGAGCAGATGTGTCTATGGTACTCAGAATGATTTGCACTATTGACCAGTGCTGAAAACACTCTGGTTTAGGTTCTGGTGGTGCTTTTCTGTGATGAGTGCCTTACACTCACCTTCACCTTGACAATGGTTCAACTCTTTGATTCAAAAAAGGTTGTTGGGAACAGGAATTACCTTTGCACTTCAGATAGATTTTTAACCTAGCCCATGAATAGAGGTGATGACAAATTTCCCATTAAATTAGAACCCAGAGAGCTTTGGTGCAGAAGTGTAGGAAGTTTTGAATTACATAAAACTCAGTTTCACTTCTAACCAAAAAAAGTCTTCCTTCTTCTGTGGAGTACTTGCCCTGTGACAAATCAAAAGGGGAAATGGTCTCACGAGGTTGCTACCACTGAAGGGGCACTGCTGGGAACGTATTTGGTGTCTTCATTCTTGAGATACACAGAAGCCTTGGGGAGTTATTTAGCCCCGTAGACAGGCATAAACCCAAAGAAGTAGCTGGAGACCTCAGTCAGTTTATGCCCCTTGACTATTCTGTGCAGGTATATATGTCTTACAGGTATTAGAAGTTCCCAATGAAAAATTAAAGCAGTACAGCTTGCATTGAGCCAGGTAGAGAAAGAATTATAAAAGCATTCAGTCGGCTGATTTCTAAAATGCTTTAGGGCTATTCAGTCAATTTTCAATTTTTAAAGTGTTTAAATGCAACTGGACACTTTTTTTCAAGTACCCTGTGTCCCCTTATAGCTATGTGAATACACCAGTAGGGCAAAAACAAATGTGAATTGTTTAGAGGATACTTCAAAGTTTAAACATCAGTCTAGCAAACACGTCTATTTCTTCCATTAGGTGATACTGCCCTTGGGATTCCTACCTTTGAAAGTTGCTTCTTTTTTTTGTCTTTCAGGGCTAAAACTCCCATGCAGTTAGCCCTGAGCACACAATGTAGAGCATAAGAGTTTGGAAATTACCTGGGGAATTTTGCTCCCAGGGCAAGCAGGAACTATAGAAGATGTGACATCCATCTGTGTCGTCTTCTGGAAAGAGAGGAAGAATCAATAAGGTTTTGCCATGTCTCACTATTTTGAACTTCCTTACAGCTGCAGTCTGGAGTACCCTGGTCTCCCTAGGGAAGTGTCAGCTTCTGCTGTGTCCTCTGGGAGAAAAAGTGCTAGACTTCGAAAAATACAATCCAAATCAGGGGAGGCAGAGACACCATAACTTTTGCTCTGACTTAATTCATGATGAGTTACTACTTTGAGTTACAAAACAGTTTTTTTGGCAGGAGCATTGTAAGGGAGCAGGTAGGAGCATGTATGGGGTCAAATATGATCATTAGAATTCTCTGTCCTAAGAAGAAAAAAAAAAAAAAAAAAAAGGAGAGAAAAAAGGAAGAAGAAAATTAACAGGAAATAGAAAAATTCCTCTTCTTGAGGTTGTTTAATTTAGTCCTTTAAAAAAAAAAAAAAAAGGAGGGGGAAACAAAAAGAAAGAGCCCAGAGCAAATAGCCTACCATAGACTTGAAATGACAGCAAATAACCTCCATATGGATATAATATCACATAATTGCTAGGGCAACAATTAATGATTCTTTATGCAATACTTCAAAACCTTTTTTAAATTAAAAACATTTCTTTGTGCAAGTTATTCTGCTTTTCCCTTTCAAATGACTTGGCTTCTCTGTGGCCTTTAGAGAGAGCCATAAATACAATTTGTTTTCATCTGGCAACAGAGGAGCTGCAAAAAAGACAACCTTCCTTCTGTGAGGATGGGAAGGTTGCTTCTGGATAAGTGTTAATATAGAGGAGTGACCCAAATGCCTAACCTTTTTCCCCCTCCCCCCCCCCCACCCCGAAATGCAGCAAACATTACCATTTATTCCAGTGGGATTTAGTTCAGGGTCCTAATGTTGTTGAACTTAGCTAAGCTTGGGCTCGGAGTTCCTACCCAAATCCCAGTAAAGGCTCCATACACATGCACTGTGAATGTGAATTTCTTCCACTGCACTCTGCAATGTGTTCCTGCCTCCTAGAAGCACAAAAGCCTGCCTTCAGGAGCTGTAGCAGTTTGGCTGAGTCCAACTGTGGGGTCCCCAGAAGAGGGAGGGCATGGACCTGTTGGAGTGAGTCCAAAGAAGGACCACAGAGATGATCAGAGGGACAGAGCACCTCTCCTATGAGGAAAGTTTCAGAGAATTGGTTTTGTTCAGTCTGGAACAGAGAAGGCTCTGGGTGATATAATTGCAGCCTTCCAGTACCTGAAAAGAGCCTACAAAAAAGATGGAGACTTTTTACAAGGGCACGTAGTAATAGGACAAAGGAGAATAGTTTTAAACTGAGAGAGTGAGTTTAATTAAATATTAGGAAGAAACTCTTTACTGTGAAGGTGCTGAGTCACTGGAACAGGTTGCCCAAAGAGGTTGTGGACGTCCCATCCCTGGAAGTGTTCAGTTTGGATCGGCCTTTGAACAAGTTGGTCTAGTGGAAAGTGTCCCTGCCCACAGCAGAGGAGTTTGAACTTTAAGGTCCCTTTCAACCCAAGCTATTCTATGATTCTATGGTGGCCCACTGTGGTCCTTTCCAACCATACCCATTCTGTGATTCTGTATTTTAATCCCTTTGGATGTGATATCACTGTGTTCCAAAGATTTATTTTTCTCTGACTTGGAAAGTACTGCTTTTCCCAGCTGAGGAGTTTTGGTACTATTGTGTGGACTGTAGTTCTTTGAAAGTATTAAAAGGGCAGATATCGTATTTAAAAAAGAGTGGAAAGATGCCACATTGAACGTTAGGGTAAGGTAATGTTGGGTGAGGTAATGTTAGGTAAGGAATGTTAGGTTAGGGTAAATAAACAGAGAGTTTTAAATCATGATGCCAGGTGTTGTCACACCTGCGTATTCAGAGATTTGGGAGAGAGGATTTGGGAGTTAGGCACAATACATATAAATGCAATCCCTTCTGTGGATATACTCCAGGTTTAGATATTTTGGAAGTAGAAAGAATAGAACTGAGATTAAAGAGTATCTGCAGAAGAGTCACACTGAAATTCAGCAGCTTCCTTATGGATTTTGGATCACAAACACAAACTTGTGTCGAGTGAAATGCTTGGCTGAGGTGTTTTTTTGACAGGATCTGAAGAATCATGGGCTGTGATGTATGAACAAAGAAACAAATTACAGACTCACAACTCTAATTGCCAAGCCTCCGGTTACCATTCTCCACGTTTTGATGAATTCTGTAGATTTATAATGGCCAAGGGCCTGATTCCCATTTGCACCACCCAACAGTATAAAGCGAAATAACAGCAGAATAAAGGGACATGAATGCAGATGAGTATCTGGCCAAATACCTGTATCTTTTGAAGTTTTGGCTGGCACCCAGAAATAATCGTGAGATTGAATATTCCTGGTTATTATCCAGTCGCTGTAACCCAGATGTGCTGGAACAAGGGCACGAGCCTGCAGCTGGGGGAAGGACACTTCCCAAAGGGATAACAAACCTGGCAGCAATTTATTGATTATGCTGATGTTTAGCTGGCAAACCCAAGAGATGGGGATTTGTATAAGGCATAAGGGTGATCAGAAACAGCTCCTTAGACTGGTCTTCGTCTTCCTTACAAGAAAGGAGATGGGATCAAACTGCCACATTTTCCCTAGGACAGATGGCCTTCTCAGAGCACAGGAATCATGTTGTACCACATCATAACAAATTTATCAGAAAAGTCTACTACAAAAGGCACTCCACAAGGTACAACGAATCTTTCCCCACATTTGTTAAATGCTTCCAAATCAAATTGCTGCATACTATCCTATGCCATGGGCTTTACAAAAATTGCCTGTTCAAAAGTTGCTTTTTCCCCCATCGCTCCTAATGAATACAAAAAATTAATCTTCCAGTCTCAAACAGTCGCTGCATATATGTAGCCCCCCTACTTATTTCAGGAAAGCAGAATATTTTCTTCAAGATAAAATTTTTATGAGTTAAAACCCACTCTGAGCTCATAGCTCTAATTGGTAATGCTCATATTACCCTTCAGCATGACCAGAAAAATGCAGATGATTTATATGCTCCACTTGGCTTGTGTTTTAGACCTGAAGAAGGGCCTGCATACAGGAAGAGATATTTTTCCAGTTATACCCAGTGTGATGATGATAGATCTAGCTCTCTGTACAAACCTTCATTTGAATCCTTAGGTCACCACAGCAAAGTGGGGATTGAGTGCAACTTCGGTAAATTTACAGTTGACACCAAGTTGGGTGGAAGTGTTGATCTGCTTGAGAGCAGAAAGCTTTGCAGAGAGGCCTGGACTGACTTGGTAAGGGCAACAGCAGGAGCTTCAGCAAGGTGAAGTTCCAGGTCCTGCACTTGGCTTGCAGCAACCCCATACAGCACTAGAGGCTGGGGAGAAGTGGCTTGAGAGCTGTTTGGCAGAAAGGGACATGGGGCTGCTGTTGACAGCCAGCTGAATGTAAGCCAGCAGTGTGCCCAGGTGGCCAAGAAGGCCAGTGGTATCTTGCCCTCCAAGAAAACTCTAGCCAGCAGGACTAGGGAAGTGATTATGCCCCTGTGCTTGGCATTGGTGAGGCTGCACCGTGAGTACTACATTCAGTTTTGGGCCCCTCAGTTCAAAAAGGACATTGAAGGGCTGGAGTGTGTCCAGAGAAGGGAAACAAGGCTCGTGAGCAGCCTAGAAAATGTGTCTTACGAGGGTTTGTTTAGTCTAGAATCAGGAGGGACCTCATCGCTCTCTACAATGACCTTTAAGGAGGTTGTGGTGAACTGGGGACTGGTCTCTTCTGCTGGGCCTGCAGTGAGAGAACAAGATGAAATGGTCTTAAGATGAGGCAGGGGGGTTCAGATTAGATATTAGAAAAACTCATTTCACTGTTAGCATAGTCAGGCACTGGAATAGGCTGCCCAGGGAGGTGGTAGAGTCATCATCCTTAAAGGTGTTCAGGAGGCACCTGGATCTGGTGCTGGGTGATGTGGTTTAGTGGTTTAGGTGTTATAGTGGAGTGCTGGCTCGATGGCTGGAGTGGATGATCTTGAAGTTCTCTTCCAAGCTTGATGATTCTGTGAAAGCGAGACTTTATTAGTGTGCTTGAATGTCTGCTTTTCCAGCAAGAAGCGCTCAAAGTCTTAAAAAAACCTGCGTGACTTCTGCTAGTCTGTCTTAAGCACTTGAAATCAGCTTTTTCCTGTTATGCAACGTTTGAGGAGCACTTTCTGCTGCCTTCATCACATTCAGAGAGACTACAAGATGGCATGGTTCTCTTTCCACACATAATGTCACAGGACAGAGACAGGAGGTGACCTTTCAAGAGCTGAACCACGTCTGGATGTCCCAACTTGTCTGCGTCAGAGTCCCAGCCCCAGCTGGGACACTATACACAAGACCAACAGCACCAAACATCAGACCACGTATGTACACCAAAACTCACTAAAAATCAATTTATCACTTAGTTAGCAACACGAAAAGCAGTCACCACAACTATTTTTCAGGGGAAAAAACCTCTGGTTGATAAAGCATTTGTGTGTTCTCCTTACATCCATTCCAGTGAGTGTTTACTTCTGTTATCATTTGCCATGGTCACACACGCTATAATGTGAAGCACTTCGCATTAAGGACTGTGTTTCCAATATGTCTGTTTGCTCTTTGTGCCCTGATAACCTTACTAATGACAAATTAGTCTCAGCAGTCTCTGTAGATAAGTAAGTATATAAATGTCTACAGACTATATCAACCTTAATCCAATAAAAAAGGACCTTGATGCATGTCAGGTCCATGTCAGTGATAATAGAATTCTTTAATCTCATGTTGAAGGAGATCATATGGCAGCCACAATGCTTAGACTTTCTTCAAACTAAAGGAAAAAATTAATATATGTGTTTATGGATGACTATAAGAGATGGATGGGAATTCACAGCACTAGCTGTAGTGACTCCCAATGTTCAGAAAAACTAAGTCATAGCTTTTGATCAGCAAAAGTCAAAACTTATCCTTGAAGTGGTGAGTTTCTGAGACAGTTTAAAATAGATCACACTAAAAAAACCACAGTCTTGCAGGGAATACTGCCCTATTTTTAGAAAACTAGCCTGATGCTCAGCAGACCTTACATAACGGAAGACCGGGAAATGCAGCTCAGAAGACAGAGTATTCCTCCTGCAAGTCACTTCTCTCCTTTGCCTAAAAGATGGTGAACCACTGTCCCCCAGTCCACCACAGAGTCCCAGTCACTGGATTCAAACTGTTCTGGGGCAGATCTGCCAGGGTGAGTCTTCCTTGGAAATCTCTCGGTTTTACATAAAAAGAATAGATTTACTCAGCCAGAAAGATAACTAAGGATAGTTTAGTCTATTCTAGTGATTTGTGGCATTCCTCCCCTAAAAATGGGCAAATCCCTACTTTACGGTCTGATAATATATTTCTTCAAATGTTGCTTCATGTAAAATATACAAATATCCTTGAAATGTGGAAAGAATCTGGGGATAGTTGTCTCATACCCAGCAAGGAAACACAGGAGACTGGGAGGATAATGCATTCCCCTTCAGTTCAGCCTTGACAGGAGGTGCGGAATAGTGGTCAGTGTGCCATCACCATCCCTCATTACAGCTGAATATCCCAACCACTGCATGTCAGCACACTAGCACCACACAATTTTTCATCCCCCTTTATGAAAACTGAGGTCTCCCCATCTACCTATATGTAGTTTTGAACATAAAGCCATGGGCTGGGATGAATAGCCAGGGAGAGGCATGAGCTATTCAGTGTTCCAAAACCAGGAAGGAGCAGGAATTGAATCCTTGTCCTCTATTTTTCTATAGCCAGTAGCTCCTTCTATGGGCTGCACCACCTTAATTGTGGTCACACTTAAATGCCCTCCCACACACACTGCATCCAGACACAGTTCCAGATTTTCCCATTACAACTACATGGCTGAAAATCAGTGTAATCTGACTCGGAGCAGAAGAGTGCTCACAAACAACAACAAAAAATGCTTTCATCCTGGAGGTCAGCCTTTCACATTCTTCTTTTCTTTTTGACTTCTCTGGTTCCCTCTCTTTGTGTCTTGAAATAAGCTTTTATTAATCAGGCATTGGAATGCGCTGCCCAGGGAGGTGGTGAATTCTCCATGCTTGGAGGTGTTTAAGAAGAGACTGGATGTGGCACTGGTGCATGGTCTAGTAACTGTGGTGGTAGTGGATCAAGGGTTGGACTCGAGGATCTCAGGGGTCCTTTCCAACCCGTCTGATTCTATGATTCTATTTATGCTTAACCTGGCTCTCAGTTCTGTTGCAGCTTCCATTTCACTTTTTCTCCACAACAGAAATCAAAATCATGTTTAGAGTGTTCCCTCAATGTTCATTAACAGATTTCCCAATGTTGTCTTTGACTCACACCCCTGATACAGACGTTTTTCCTAGGATACTCACCCGACACACATAGTGCTCTCCTATTATTCCTGACAGCTTTGCTCTTTTCTTGCTCCTTATGAATGTCACAACATCCCTGTGCTCATTTCCTTCATCTGCGGACGGGGGCCATGGCTGGCTCAGGTGCAGCTCTCTCACAGGGCTTGCCCTTCCTCCTCCTCCAGCCTGATTCATTCAGATGTCACAATCCAATGTTTATGAAACATCGCCATGGCAGTGAGTCAAACGTCACTGACGCTGCATCATCGGGTGAATCAGGCGGAGAAGGATATAAAAAGGGAGAGCTACTATTTATACACAGACAGTACGGTAATCAGCAAAGATGAGAACACGCAGGGCAGGCAGTCACTAGACGTCATATCCATCACCTTGGGGTATTCTCCACAGGTACCAGGAGCAGCAGAAGTGCTTCCCTCCTGCTCACCAGACTCCCCATGCAGCACTTGTTTAGGCAGCTTGTGTGTTCCTGGGAGGGAACACAGCAAAAAAACAGCTGACTCGAATAACCACAAAAGGCACCGAGTGCGGCTGAGTGCAGGGAGCACCTCAGCCAGAGGCAGGTTGTAGGAGCACGAGGGAAGTGTCCTGCTGGACTCACAGCTGTCTTGTGTCGTGATATCTGGCTCTGAGGGGTTTGCCCCAATTTGCTCGCTGATTGTGGTGGACGCGTGCTCTCTCCTATGTAGTTGTCATTAATGGTTAAAACATGTAAGTCTGCAGGGAAGGAGGGAAGGAAAACCCTCTTCAGAATTTGTTTTTCTCACTTAAACTGGTGACATACTGGAGTAACTCCACCTGACTCCATGAAATTATTACTGAATCACACCAGGACAAGCCAGAGCCAAGCCAGCTGTCGGTCAAAATTGCTGTTTCAAACTCCATCCCTCACTTGTGGTACAAGACACATTTATCTTATGGTGTTTGTATAGCACACAGTGAACTGGATATGACAGCTCAGAGGTCCACCCTAGTTGCAGGTCTCCATGCTTGTTAGCAGGAATATTGGCAAAAGAAAGGAGAAAAATAAAGAGAAAAAGCAACAGTCAACATCATTTTCACCCAGTCTTATGTGTTCCTTTTTGGTGCATTTTTAAGCTCAGAGCAGCTTCCCCTTCAAAGCAACTGCAACTTTACAGGGCTGATAAATCGAGCTTGTCAAACTAGGGTTGCTATTAGTTAAAAATATCAGTAAAATAGATAGAAGTTAACATTTTTTTAAATTCAAATAGATGAGATTAAGACAGTCTTTTTGATGATTTTTCCTGATGCAGACACTACAAGTTCCTGATGGAAATTGAGATTTGACTTGATAACAGTCCAAATCAGAAAAGATTACACTATATCATTGTTCTTTGATTAAAAAAAATGATAAATCACATGTGAACATACAAAACCAAGTAGAGTTTAGAGCTTGAAAAGGAATAATATTTTGACTCTGGCATGTGCCAGTGAGAAAAGGAGTGGTTCATTCTGAATTCAGATCTTGTATTTATTTAAACAAAATCTTCTTGGATAAATAATACAATATTCATGTGTTCAGGCAAACAACCTCTGTCCTGAATTCCAGGATGAAGAGCTCATTTAGATCCAGCACAAGCTGAGATTGGCTTCAATGGAGTTTTTGTTGTTTACAATAGGACTATCAGGTCTGTCCCATCAGTTTATATTAAATTATTTTAGGAAAAATAAGTCAATTGGAATAAAAAACTCTTCCTCATCGATGTTGACAGAATTAGACCTTCTATCTTTAATATCATGGCTTTCCCTCTTGCCCAGTCCCAACTTTTGTTTTATGTTGTTCATCCCAAAGTCATACAGCAGGACGGATGCCAAATGGAAAGAAATCTGCCAGTAGGCAATTAAGTGCAAATGTTCTGGGTGAGAATTCAGATAGTTATGAATACCCAGCTATACCTCCTGTTGTGAACAGAGCAGAAACAAAACCATGCTGCATAACTTTGAAAGTGCAGTACTAAAAAAGCCACAAGGCACTGGCCAAAATAGCTCTGGCACCTCTGCTGGGGCAGCGGGTGTGCAGCATTCCCACCTGCCACCCCCATGCACTCCAGGCTATCCCAGACAGCATCTCTCTGCTGTCAGAGTAGAGACTGCAGCTGAGCCTGAGGAGCAAAAAAGGTACTTGCCCATGGGCAATGTCCACAGTTTCATCTTCACAGCTACATTGTGGAGCTGCAGAGGTTCCTGACAAGGTGTGCTCTGCCAGAGGGCAATAACTGCATGAAAGCAGACATAGTGTGACTTTTCGTTCTATTACCTGACTTGTGTAAGGCAGTGTGATGCTTCTATGAGCAGGTTGATATATCTACGTGGTGATTTACTCTGCCTTTGTGTCCAATGGATAAATGTGAGCTCCAACGTGAAAGCCATGGAGCACAGCAGTGAACCTGGTCAGCTGGCCCTTCAAGGATGTGAGGTGGGGATCACCTCTACTGTAGTGCTTTTAGTAAAACTGCTACAGCATGCAGGGCATGGAAACTCTAAGCTGCACTGTTGGTGGGACTGCTTTGTTTCTGAGTTCTTCAGGGTTTGTTCCCCTTTCACTGGACAGGCTTCCAAGAGTAAGTGGAGAGGCAGTCAGGTAGAATGATATCTGAGACCACCTAGGTATGGTTGAACACCTTGCTACAGTGAGTTCTTTTACCACCAGTATGCATCAGTCAGGTCTCTAATCCAAAAAGGGACATGAGTGGAATTTATGTCTCCCCCTCCTAATGCTGTGACCTGTGGGTATGTTTCTATGTATACATGAGAGCTTTCCTGTTTGCTGCGCAGCACGAGGAATGCTTCTGGCAGAGATATCCTTCCTGGGAACACTTCAGTGAAGGGCATCCTACTTGATAACAGAGGGCTGTAAACACTGGCAGAGATCTTGATCTTGGTGGAGGACTCGCAAGGTCAGCTCCCGAGAAGGAAGTGAAGGAACTTACAGGCACTCAGGTGATAAGGGACTTCAGAGCACTCAAAAAAAGCAAGAAGTGCACTCCAAAAAAGAGGATATGGACATTTAGATGTGCATAGTGCTTGTTTAATTCTTATCTTTTCATAACAAGGAAATTCCTACTGAAATCAAACAACTTGGGACAACAAATTTTATCAGTGAAAATAAAAACTGTATTTAAAACATTAACATGAGAGCTCAACCTTTTACAATAAAACTCAAATTCTCAGAAGAAAGTGAATCCTCCTCAGAGACTGACAACAAAGTATAAAAGTTTTTCACTACTTCTGAGTTTTGGTCACATCTGCAGAGTATCCTCTGCAGCATCTCTGTCTTTCCACAAACCAGCTTCCTCCACAAAAAGGATCTCTTAAGGAAGATAACAAGAAGGATTTTACTCAGGTTTGTAAGACTGTTTTACTTGGGTGTTGTCTCCAGTGTGGATCTCAAGTTTTCAGGCTTTTTCCTCCAGCGAATTCTGGGATTTTTTACATGTGATTGCTCAGTTATATCAGTTGAATCATCAGCACTTGCTTTCGCACTGACTTCCCAATTTCCAGCAGCCAGACAGAGGGAGTCCTCTGGAAATCACTGTTTTTCACTACGTGTTTGCACTCCATGAGGTCTGATGCTATCAATTTTCAGACTCACTTGACCTTCTCTAGCTGCCCTAAACATGGTTCTGGGGTGAATCCTTCAAGCTCCCAGAAGGACTTATTTATGCACCTCCTTCACACTTTAGAGTTTGTTTGGGTTTTTTTTCTTATGTGCTTTATATATAATTGTTAGTGTCATCTTCCTTTTATTTACCTGGAATAAGTTTTCTCAGATACTGAGAAGTGCAACTCTATACCATTTTAACTAATTGGATAGGTTTTTCTCTTTTTTCTTATGTAATGAATATTGTGAATAAATCAGAAACCAAATCCTCAACAGCAAGTTAGTGAATAAGTTATTATACTACAAAATCAGTGAATATTATGCCTTACTCAATTTCTGTCTAAAATTCAGAATTTTTAGACTTCTATGAAAATCACACCCATTATCACTTTTTTAAGCTGAAGATTTCAGCTTAGTTGCCTGTTTCAATTCTCCCAGTTTGGAAAACAGCCTGTATGTCTGTATGTCTGTTGCTGCTTTTCTTAGTGCCTCTTCAACATCTATGTCTTTCCTGGAAACAAAATAATTGCAAACATGATCTGAATCCCAAATTCTGATCCATTATAAACTTGCAGAATGGCACAACAATTTCAGTTCTTTTGCCATCCATTCTTAAAATCTTTTGAAGTCTATTTGCCTTTATAATTGCTTATGCTTTCAGGAAATGATCAATAATGCCTTTTCAACTTCTTTGCCAAATAATATTTGACGATCCCATGTTTGAACATCAGTGGTATTTTTCCAAATGTGGGTTACTTTGACCTTCCCTCTGCTTGTAGACACTTATAATTGTAAGATCATTCTGCGCCTTTTGGGTTTGATTGTCTTAACCCACTGCCTAAAGTGTTTGTGTAATCATAAAATTAAGAATTAATGGAAAGACCTGCCACAGAGCTGGAGACAAGCAGGACTAGGAAGTCAGAGAGAATGAGTACTACCAAGATATAGAAATCACCTAAAGACCGGACCTTCAGCTCAAATTGCTACATAACAGCTATCATTTAATTTCTTTATGCTATACCTGATGTTTCTTGATTTGATTATTTTATATAATCATTCTTCCTTTCTCTTTCAGTTAATTATTTTTACTGCTTTTAGTTATATTAAATGATGAACATGTGTTATGTTCTTAAGAACATAATTTTCTGTTAATTATTTCATTGTAACTGTTCTTCAGGAGCAACAGTAGAAACAAAAAACAGTAAGGAACTTTAAATTCAAGAAACCAAACCAAAAGTGCTACATTCTCCTCACATGTAACAGATCATAACTTTACCCATGTAGCCTAATGTTCCAGTCAGATGATATTTATGCACATGGAGCACTATATTATCCTGATATATATATTTTTTCATATAAACACAGTTCAGTGGGTATTCAGTGCCAAATTACAGGCAGATAAGTACAGTACATAAAACATTGTCACGTTAATCTTGTGATCAAGTAGGCTCAGAATTCCTCCTACTGCGAAGCTCAGAAAAGCAATGGCTGTAACACCATAGACCACCCATGCCTGTCATAAAGCACCGGAGATTCCCTTGAAATTTGTGTATTTCCACATTTTTCTCTCTAAGAAACAGATGACATGAACAAACTATGGAGCATCTTCTAACCATGACTGATGAAGCTGATCTCTGTCTCCCTGGCATTACAACTCCAATTTAGTCCATTGATAAAGAAACAGTTTCTGAGGACTGCAGGTTCAGAGTCAATTGTAGAAGCTGGTATAATCTGTTGAGCTTAGTTTCTGTAATTGGAAACATTTCTCAAACTACTAACCCTTACTTTACTGGTTCACCGAGGAATTCCTCCCTTCAGTGATGAAGGATCTAGAATAGGATGAAATTTTTGTTCCATGCAGATCTGCACACAAATTGAATCCATACAGTATTGGGGCAGGGAATATCCAGCACACAAAGTTTGCTTCACAATGAATGTGGACTGGCATGCACTTTCTTTGAACCCCACTTGGAGAAAGGAAGAATTTCAAAGCTCAGTTAACGACTCAGAGGAGGTGATGTAATTTGTTTTGATGATATTTCTCAGTTACCACCTATTTAAGGTTGGCAGTTTTAGATGATTTGTGGTGAACAAATGAACTTTAATCAAACTTCCTTTTTAAAAAATAACAGAATCAGGTACAGCAAGTTGACAGGGAAAATATATAAGTTTAATTGGGGAAAGTACTCTGGGTATAATGCTGGCTGGAATACCAATTCACTTCCTAGCGAAAGACTATCATTTGTGCACAATTGTTCAGCACATAGAAAAGCTGCCAGAAAAAGCACATTTGAAAACATTAATTTAGAAAAAAAAGTGTCCAAGTCATTCAGCATTTTACAAAATGTAGCTGAATATTTTTTAAGTTGAGCACCCACAAAGAACACAAACTGATGGATTCAGAGCCTCAGCTGTGCCACCTTCCTGTCTTGGACAGTTGGGAGGAAGACAAGCTTGTGAGAAACTAATTGCTGAAGACAACCCCATTGCTGAACCAGTTGCTAAAAAGCAGGGTAGTGGTCTGCAGCTCTCTGCCCTCTCTCCAAAGAGCTGCCCTGCTGTGTTCAGCTCAAAGGAAAGCTTCTCACCTGCCTGCATCTTTCTCCCCGTTGGTCCTTGCTCTCCTTTCTTGCCCGGGCTCTAGTCATTGTGGAGCTCCACCACTGCCTTATTCCCATACTGTCCCCAGCCACCTTCCATTCCCTGCCCCCTCCTTGGGTTAAATTCATGATCTTTTGACAGGACACATTTGACAACAGGAGGGGAACATTTTCTAATTGAAGAACTCATGAGCTTCTTAGGACTTTTCAAGTCTCTGAAGAGATGAATTCACAAGAACACCTCTGTGCCCTATTATTTAAGGCACAGTTGTGCAATATTCAAATTCTCAGCCTCCTGCTTCCCTTCCTCAGCAGCTCCCCAGTTCTAGAATTACCTAAAATTTCAGAGGCTTCTCCCAGTGAAATTACCCGGACACTAAACGGTCTCTTGCCAGTCACACCCAGAATTGCCTAATTCTTAACACTGCTGAGGAGCCAGGCACTGAATTCACGTCTGAATTTTGTCAGAATTCATAGTCTAAGCTTCTCCCCCATGTCTAGCAGCACAGCACTGCCTTTTCTGGGTGCACACTGCCAGACAGTGCCTAATGAAATGCAGAGATGTAAGGAGGTTTTACTCCCCTTCTCTTCTTGACTCCAGCACTCAGGTCACTCAGCTAAGACGTGCTAAGATTTATCAGCAAACTAAAGGAACTGTAATTTCTCTGGCTCTACAAAAAAAAATCCCCCTGGTGTCAGCACCACCCAGCACAGCACAACAGCAGACTTGCTTCTGTAATACGTGACGCTGTCGAGAGCCGAACAGCCACCTCGTTCACGTAGCCTGCATCTGACTCAGTGGTGCAGTGCAAATCCTTAATCCTTCATAACTCACAAGCTTTCCAGTAACTGCTGTGCATCAGAGCAGAGGAAATTCTCCACTGGCTGACCTCAGCCTTTCCTACAAAGACATTAGCACAGCTCCCTGCCACCATGCCTGAGAGCCACAGGGTTCTGTACCACTTGTCACACTTCTGCTCTTTCTGTCCCGATAAATATTTCATGGTTTTTCATAAAATTAAATCTGTGCAGCTTTAAGATAGTACTCTTAAAGTTTTAGGAAGTACCTTGGAGTTAGGTTCTCCAAAGTCTATGCACTTCCATAGATCTAGGCCTCCATACCAGTGCAACAGTGCAGTTTGAAAATGATGTTTCTGTCTTCATAGGTGCAATTCAGAACTGGAAAATGGGGCTTAATCTCCTTATCTGTTTTTGGAAACCTGACTAGGCAGTAATTTGGACTTTTTGCTTGGCGTTTTCATTTGCATCATTTGCATTTTCACTCAGATTCTTTCAGGATCTGACTATGGAGCATTTTTGAACATGCTATCCATGCATTTTTTCACTCTGTAGACCAATGCCCAGGCATGGTGTGCCGGGACAAACGTGCTCATGTTCACCTACATGACTTAAAGTGCATATTGTTATACCAGCAAGAAATCTTTGCTTTCTGACTCCGTCATCTTACCACGTGAGATACCCTACAGGCATCTTAGCTATCAGTGCAGTTTCCTGCCTATTTCAGACAGATGTGAGGTTGAGACATTAAGCCTCAAAACGAGTAAGTCTTGCATCCATTATGCAGATTTATGTGAAGACATGTGCATTAAATGCCAAATTAACGCACAGAGTTTTATACACAAAGGCATGAAAATGAGCGGAGGAGTTCAAGCTTTCATTTCTAAGGCTGCTGTTCAGGCTAACGTGGGGACCCTCATGAGAGAAATGTTTACTGCAATGATACTAATGTTCTTAATTAACAGATTTATTTGAATCCTTCCTCTTGTTTCATGTCAATTCTTCCTCTGCCTTGCATTTTATCTTCTTTTAACTGGGTTTCTCAAGATTTCTCATCAACAGCCAGAGAGTATATTTGTTTGCAGTATGAATCAATTTTCAGTGTTAGATTTAATTATCTCTATACTGCTGTGTATTTGGTCTGATTGTTTCTGGGTTTAATATGTTTTTAGTTTGGTGTTATTATACAGTGCTTTATTATCCAGTGCAATGATACCCATAATTATAGGCATCATAGTTAAAATCACAGAATCATAAAAGTTGTTTGGAAGAGATCTCTGAAGTTTGTGGTCCAACTTTCCACCCACAGCAGGAGTATCACCAAGTGAATGAGGTCAGCTGTAGCTTTGCCTAATATTGCATTGAAAACCCCCTAGAAGAGGCTTCACAATCTCCCTGGATAACTTATTGCACCTCTGCTCTAGCCATAAAGCAGAAAAAGACAGTAGCTTCCCTTGATCTGCTGACCAAGGTTCTCATTCCATATCTCAATATGAAATTTGCTCTGTTTGCAATGAGAATGCAGAGGTGGCTCATGTTCAACCTGGCATCTGCCTCCTTGATCTGCCACTGAGCCAGTCACTTCCCAAACTACAGCCCACCAGGGGGGTTGTTCCTCTAGATGTTCAGGTTTTCCTCACTGGTCCAACTTTACTGGGTTGCTGTGCCGAGGGGTCACGTCCACCAGTGCCCTCAGCCGAGGGCCGTCGCAGGTTTGCTGAGGGTGCACCCGCTGTCCAGGCTGCTGGTGATGCTGAACAACCATGTGCTTCAGTACCAACCCCTGGCATGCTCTCCCATCTCTGATATAATGAGACTTCACCATGGTAACCCAAGATCCAAAGCCTAGTGAAGCAAATGGGAATATTTTCAATGATTCTGCCAGTGGTCCAGTGTTTGGGATCCCCATATGTAATTAAGCTTGGTCTTGTAGTTCCAAGCTGCCTGGGCACAGACAGCAGCAGTTTCAAGCAATTATTCTCATGATTAAGCCACAGACAACAGTGTGTAAGATGTGGGGCCAGATATTTTATTTCTCTGGGCTAAGGGCCAGGTATTTAGTGACTAGAGGCATCTTGTGCCAAAACACATCTTCACCTATTATGGAAGGTGATAGAATGAATATTACACTAGAGCTTTGCTATTTCTCAGTGAAGTGTGGAATACTGTAAGATTACATTTTGTTCATTACTAGATGAAGTACTATGTTACAATCACCAGCATCAGTTAAAAGGGAGAGAGCAAGATCACATCATAAATTAATAAGGGAACAGCTAATGCATCATAGTCCAAACTGTTCTACTTTATTTTTAATAACAAAAAAGTTTTGATTCTTCATATGTATGGATAAATCCGAAATAGTATATTTTGCTTGAAGTGATTAAATTTTATGATATGGGAACATCATTCAGACATCCCTTTACATTTTCCTTGAAGGAATTTTTTTTTTTTTTGAGAAAAATCTCATTCAGTGGGGACAGCTCTGTGCTGTGCTAGGGACTATGAGTTAATTTTTCCACTTCAATATTCTCTACACTTAAGCTCATATGCTTCAAAAAGATGTCTAAGTTTAAAAGAATGAGGCTCTGCTATTCTGCACATGAAATACATACGTATCTGTTACTCATTTGCCATTAAATAGAGCATGTGGTGGAGTGCAGCAACTCTGCACAAAACTGTACATGCCTGCTTGTATTGTGAACTCCATTTTCTGTGGCAATTGCTTGACCTCAGTAATAACAATTTTTTCTATTCCTCTAGGAAAGAACAGAAGAGAGGGGGACACCTGGCAGTGGATTAGCAACATGAGTCTGTCAGGCCATCCTTGAGTAACTCAGAAACAGGACCATTCTGAGGACAGTGCTTTGTTGGGATGGGTCCATCTGGTGGCTGAAATTCAGTTGTGTGAAAGTTCGGCTAAAAGTTCAGCAAAAGAGAGTTAAATTCAATAAGGAAATCCAACTGATAAAAGAGAACAACCAGACCACATGCCAGAATACCAACCTGGAGGAAGAAAAAAGAGAAGCAAACTCGCCAAGCCTAAGACACTCTCCAAGGAAAGACTCACAGGAAGAATGAGGTCAGAATTGGAGCAGGGTGTGCAGAGTCTAGGAAAGGGGTCTGTAACTTTTCTAGCACTTTTAAAAAAAATATTAGTAAAAGTAAATATGCTTGAGAAACTCTTCTGGTAGTACTGTGTGCCTCATTTGACCAGCACACAAGCACTGAAAGTGCTGATCGTGAATCAGGAGATACCCAACTTATCACTGGCCTTAGGGTTGTAGAGTCCAAAACAGGCAGAAAGTTTCACATTCCAAAAACACCTTGGAAACCTGGACTAAGCAAAACTGACCTGGCTTTTCCCAGGCCCACTTGGCTCACAAGTACGTGGGATTCAGCTATGAGTCACAGAGCACTGGTATTCATCCAGAGCCAAGCTGCGACTTCTGCACATCATGTTCCCTGGATGGATACACGATCTACCCCAGTCAGTTAACAAACTGAAAGCATCACTCGGCTCATTGTTTCACTGCAGCAAAGCTGGGTGAGGCTTCATGGAGCTGTGCTAGTTTACAGCCACTGCACTGTGGCCCCACTGAGTTCAGCAGGGTAAAAGATTTTATTCTATTGCTTCAAATCAGCTAAAATTCTTGATTATTCTCTTATTAGAAGCATTGATTACTGTAAAGAGTTGTGACTGAAGCCAGAAACTCTTAAAAAATATAAGTAAACCAGAATATTTCAAAGTGCTGCATCAGCATCGTAAATAACCACAACTACGTTAACATATGTCCCTTCTCTACGTTGTCTTCTCTTGGAATGTCATCTCAGCCTAAAGACCTTAGTGTTTAACAAGGTTGTCCATAAATTGCTTCTTTTGTACTTTGGTACTTTTTGATAGTGTTGTTCAAAAGGCCATGTTCTAGGCCATAATCAATATCACTACACCAGACTTTTTGCTTTACAGTAAATTTATCCAGACAGGCAGGAATGGATATTTCTCAGAAGTTGGTCCATGGTTGTAGAAGAGGTCTTGGAACATGCACAAACATGCAGACATTCCTGAGTCCTATTCTGTGGAGTCATTCATGGAATAAAAAAGTTGAAACTGGATATGTCTCCCAGATTAGTTTTATCAGAGACAGGGGTTGCTCAGAATTGTTTTGTTGTGGTTTTCTTTTCCAGTTTTTATTTTGTACATTTCCTTTGGAACATGGGCAAGGATGCAAAACACTTCTTATGTGCTACAAAAGAAAAGATTGGTCTTCTCTCTATATATTTTTTCCCATTTTTAAACCATCAGAAACGAGGTGTTTCCTACAGCAACACATACCTGATACATATCTCTGCTGCCACTTTTATATCCACAAGATCTGGACTAATGATAATATTTTGCAAAATGTTAAAATCTATGCTCTGGAGAAAAAACCGCTGCAATACAAACACCAGACTGGCTGCCAGTTGGCCCTGCTTGCTGAAACAAGAGCAAATCCCTTCTTGTGTAATCTTTACTTCAGGAAGGATGGGAAAAAAAAAAAAAAAAAGACACAACTAACATCAAAAAATGTGAAGTATCCCTGTGTTGAACTTTCCAGCTATCCAGGCAACAGCACTGTAAAGTTGGTTATTAGCCTTTCAGATTTAAATACACGCTAAATTATAAGACTACAGGCTTTTCCACAAGAAAAGCAAGAAGCAAGAAGTTCCTCCTCTTATCTCTCACAGGACCACAGGGGTGATTTCCCTTTTCATTCAGAAATAACCTGCAATGGGCAATTCCTTACAAATAGTAAAAGCATCTTGTTGGACAGGTGGTTTTGGAAGGGACAGAGTGTGTTTATAAGACTGATGAGTAGCTGAAAATGAGGACATCGGTGCTGAATCTATTACTTGGATTTTCATCCCAATCAGCTCCAGGCTGTGTGTAACAGCTGAGGCTCACCAGGTGTACCCTCCATCACCTGAGGTCACTCTGTGATGTGAAGCAGAGCATGGTTTGCTGGGACAAGCAGGAGATAACCCTCAAACCTACACTCTTGACCCAAATTGCCATGCACACACAGAGCAACTTCTGCTGTGAAATATGGGAGACAAATACACATCCAGAGGAGGAATTTGCAAGAAAATCGGGAAGTGTATCTGTTGCAAATCAGTGAAAATGTTGGTGAGAGTAAGCTTTTTCCCCTGCCTTTTTATTATTTTGCTTCCTCTGCTTTGCTTTCTTCCTCTTTGTCCCAACAACAAAATTACTTTTATTCTCTTTTTCCTTATCATACATTTATTTTTATTTTAACACAGGAAAGGACTGTGAAATAAAATTTGGCTGATAACTAGGTCTTATTTTGTGCAAGGGAGTCACATAGCTAGTTGTGATTTTTAAATAAAAACTCTTTTGGAAGATTGCATGTAAAGGGGAAGGAAAGGCATATTTTCTTTGAGTTAATATGTGTTTTTTCTTTCCAGGCACTGAATAGCACTTTTAGCTATGGCCCAGACATTGACATGCATGATGTCAATGCATGACTGTGGTCTTCTGCCACAAGCAGCGAAAAGAAATCTGCTGCCTCTCTTCTCTTCTGCTGAATCTTTGTGCTATGATTTTCACCTTCTGGGGCTTTTGTCACCAGAAGATTTCCCCTACTTAGGAAGAATGAAAACATAATATTTACCCCAAAATATTGAATGCAAATTAAACAGAAGGTGGTACTTGTCAGTGACATTCAGAACTAAAGATTCATGTCAGACACCAATAGCTTGAAAAACATTTTCAGAGAATCCTCAGAAAAAGTTACCAAGAGAAGACTCCTGGCAAGGTCTTATTGCTGAGGAGATCCAATAGCAATACCAGCTTAAGGAAATTCATTTTCCCCCCTCACAAAACTTCTCCCAATTCTTCTGATTTTAAAAATAGTTTTGGAAGACATGGAAATGCCAGAAATAGATTTCATTGCTAATTGTACCCCAAATACGTGTTATAGTGATAAACTCGCTTAATGTAAAATAGCCTGCCATATGCAGTGGGCGATACTATTCCAGTTTATATTCATGCACGCACCCAGTTTCTTTTGGAATACAATTTTTTCTCACAGTACTAGCTGGTCAGTCAGTCACAGGACCTGGATAAGGAGCTTTTTAATGTCTTTAAAGAAAATTAAATGTAGATTTACTCAATTTAAAACAGAAAAAAGAAAGAAAAATAGGAAATTGCCACCAAGACCTGAAAGCTTGGTTTTGTGCAAGCCCATTGAAGTAACTCTATTTTCATCAAGTTGCCTTGCAGTGCTGTCTCTTCAGCGTGGAACTAGCTTTGAACAGGCCATTTGAGGCAGTTTGCCAAAATTAGAGCAATTGTGAGTGGGTGAGGTGGTGGTTATGAACTCACAACCTGTCTACCCTTTAACACAGTTCATATGCCTGTTGAATCAAGGGGATCCATCTCGCCCTCTTGCAGCTTTATAGTTATCTGAGCAGTCAGAAGTAATGTCCGCTTTTCTTTAGTCTTTTAGTGCTATTATACTGGCCAAAATCTAAGGTATTTCTTAATTTTCAAAGGACAATGAAAAAAATGGACTAAACTAAACTAAACTAAAATAAAACTAACTTGGTGTGGCACAGTACATCCATCCTCTCATCATTCCTAGGCCACAGAACTAGACTGATCTCTTCCAGTCCCCGTGCTCACATCCCATAGACCTGCAGAGCTCAGGCAGTGAGTGAGTCTTGAGGTGGTGGTGGTTGTGACAACTCCAGGAGAGCCCAAGATGACTCAGACCATCAGAGATCATAGTACAGTAAATCTGTGCATTGGAATTAAAAGCAAATTCATACTTTCTTTTTTTTTTTTCCTTAGAAATTACGCTCTAATGAAAAAAATTTCTGCATTTAGGAGACTACAGGAGGTTATTCAACAGCTGTTTCTTCCTGAGAACTTTAATCTGATATAAATAGTGAAGCATATAAAAAAAATAACATGCATCTATGGAAAAATAACAGAATCATGGAATTCATGACTTTTCTGCTCATGTCTGGTTGTGGCCACTGAAATGCAATGATACAAAGACGTCTTACTGGAAAAACATGAGTATGACCTCAGCGTTTGTTCTTACAGAATCATAGAATTGTTTAAGTTGGAAAGAATTGTTTAAGTTGGAAAAGACCCTGGAGATCATCAAGTATAGCTGTTAACTCAGCACTGCCAAGTTCACCACTAAATCATGTCCCTAAGTGCCACCCCTACACGTCTTTTCAACACCTCCAGGGATGGTGACTCCAGCACTTGCCTGGGCAGCCTGTTCCAAGGCTTTACAACCCTTTCAGGGAAGAAATTTGTCATAATATCCAATCTAAACGTCCCCTGGTGAAACTTCAGGCCATTTCCTCTGGTCCTATTGCTTGTTACCTGGAAGAAGAGACTGACCCCCACCCAGCTACAACCTCCTTTCAGGTAGCTACAGAGAGTAAGAAGGTCTCCTCTGAGCATCCTTTTCTCTAGGCGAAATAACTCCAGCTCCCTCAGCCATTCCTCGTAGGAATTGTGCTCCAGACTCTTCACCAACTTCGGTGCCCTTCTCTGGACAGGTTTCAGCCCCTCAAAATGGCCTTGCTAAAGCAGCCAAGTCAGCTGGGCAGCTCCCATTGGGCACAAAGGTGCTGTCTCCTCCTGTAGAGCCCTTGCACCTTTGCTTACAGAGATTCAAATGCATTTCAAATTTCAACATGAGATGCTAAAATTTGACATGCTGTGACTTGTGAGCACCAGGAAAAAAAAAATGCAAAAAAGTGACATTTTAATGGTATTTTTTAAAGCTTATCTAACTGGAAGAAAAAAGTACAAGAAAATGTGCACCTAGGAAGCTTATGTTCTCTTGTCCTGTGAGCTCTGGAGGAAGATCAGAAACTCTGAGCGTATTTATGAACTCACAGCTGCTCCAGGGTCATCATCTTCTGTGCAGATGGTGGTTGACTGCCACGATTTTGTGTTCCCCAAGCACAGGAGAAAATATTGTTGAAACTTTCTAGCACAACACGTGCTAATACATAGATGAGGAGGCAGGGTCACAAGGGTCTTCTGGCTTTTCAATGGCATCTGAGAGTCTTTCAGGTAAAATTAGCAGGAATTTCGAAGTTTCCAGTTGATTTCACATGGTTGGCAAAATGTTTGGGCTATCTAAGGTAACAAAATGTTCCATCTGTACAGACTTGATGCTCACTGTCTTCTCTGGTGGGGTATGTTTTGGAATTTCAAGATCTATAGTGTGATTTGTGCTCTACAAAAGTTGTAGGGGTATTCACTAGTCAACAACAATTTATTGTACTCCCATATGGAAAAATAAAATTTGGGAAGAGATAAGAGAAGAGTGATCTCAGAATAGGGTCTATTAGAAGATAAGGATCATGATTCCCCATCCCCTTCCTAGGAGATTTCATTCAGACCTTCATTTTGGATATAACTCACAGAATAGGCATAAAATTAGGGCCAGCTCCACTGAAGGACAGGAAGAGGGAACTGGGGTTATATCCCTGGAGTAAAATTCAATCACTCTGGGCTTGTATAGCTACATTGTATGTGGCAGTCCCAGCCATCATTGATCCCAGCAGGAAGGGGAGGATGAGTATTTCAGAGCAAAAGGGGAAAGAAATCAAATCCAGATAGAACAGGATCACACATTTCAATTTGCATCTGTATCATCTTTGGAGTTGTGGTTGCAATTATTGAACGGAGATGACTGGAAATGTCTTTCATACCAAAATGTCTTGGTTGCACTGAGTTTCTCTTTTAGCATGTCAAATCAATTAGCTGGTGTTTGGACAATGCTTTGAAAAGAGGAAGCAAGATTTTACATACACACACATGCACATGTGTAGTCACACAACCTTCTGTGCAATTAGTATTTGTAAGGAATGGAAATTGATGTTTTAACTAGAAGAAGAAAGAAATAAAACATATATTTAAGGCTTAAGTTTCTTTGTAGATTTTATTAAAGGTAACAGAACAAAGAAATCAAGTCACTTGGGAAAAAAAAAAAAAACAGCAAAAGGAATGAGATCAATATACCAAAAGATGAAGAGTTTTAAAAGTTTTCATTTTAAACCAACTTCAAGACTGTACAGGTATCAAACTAAATCTGCAGCTCACTACAGTACTACAGACATTGGAAAGTAATGTTTCTGCTTCTTATTTCATCATTCCACTGTGTTATGTCAATTTACTAGTCCAGTAGCATTTTGCTTTACTTATCATGTCATATTCAAAAATAAATGGCAATGTGAATAACTATTAATCCATAAGTCAGCACAAGTCATATAATGAAATAAGAAATACGTAACAGTTCTTGATTGCACCTACATAGATACCTCTTTTTTTATCTCTCTGTTTCTCTCCAGTTTCATTACCATCCATGGCTGCCTATGTAAGAGTCAGAATTTAGCTAGGTGAAAGGTATGGTGAAATTTTGAAAGAATAGGATTACTGCAATACCCTAAAATTCAAGAAGACAAGGCAGATCTTTGAAAACTGTTACATTCAAGATGCTCTTGGTTGGCACACTTTAAGGTCTTCCATTGTAGGTTCAAACTAAACCTCTGGCTCCAGTGTCATTCTGTAAGTTTTTCCATAGTGTTTTATTTGCTGTTCTCTACAAAGCTATACCTGTCAGTGCAAACATATATGTAGAGGAAATAATTTGTCTCTTCTGACAAATCACACTAGGCTGATAAACATCAATTTTTAATTCAAATCTCAATCAGAAAAAAAATATTACCTTGGAGAAATTTTTATGCATTTTGCTAATTTGATGTCGTAACGACAGATTTTAAAGGTACTCAGATAATGAGGGTGTGCCTACAAAAGCACTTCGGTTTGGCTCAGGAGGACACTTCTGACATGAACATCCCCATACCCCCTAACATCACTTGCTGTGTTTCACATCACAGAGCAATCTCACAGCACACACTGTATTTCCCAAACGAAACAAAACCAGAAGGTGTGCTCCAGCTGTTGATGAACTTGCAGGCTACAGCTAGCTGAAAACAACCCCTAGCACAAGGATGTATACCTCATACAGCAGATCTGCCCCACCATTTCTCTGC
The DNA here is from genome assembly GCA_035583135.1 of Lophotriccus pileatus. Lineage (NCBI taxonomy): Eukaryota > Metazoa > Chordata > Aves > Passeriformes > Tyrannidae > Lophotriccus > Lophotriccus pileatus. The sequence continues at coordinate 138,638,224 of JAWWES010000081.1, read as the reverse complement.
TTATTTGCTCCTGCTAGGCACCACTACTATCTAATGTGGAAAGCGCCAGAGTATCACTTTTAGTTCCTCTCACTTTCCCTCCCTCTGCATAAGACTGTACTTACTAATTCATATCCTATTAATTTATACTTTCAAAGAGCCTTGGATCCCCAGTGGAATCCCAGGACATAACTGCATTAACTGCCAACACAGAAACAAGAGCTTCTCCCTGGAGAGGTTCTAATGAGCTAAATAGAAGACAAGGGATTAGATGGAGATGAACAGACCGATGACCGTGAAGTGACAGTGCAATAAAACGAGTCAAACAGGGCTGATCAGAGAAAGAAGCCACCTTCTCAGTACTGAAAATCATATAGGTGATGGAAATTAGGCCAAGAAAAACACTGAGAACAAAGAAAAAACTGCATTTAATGTGACACAGAGGTTGCAGCAGAAAGGACAGAAAGAGAGGTCAAAGCTATGCTTTAGAAAAATGCATTTTACAGCACTAGTCTAGATGGATATAAATGGTTCAAAGCTAAAGAAACCTAACACTGTACCCAAAATGCTGTCCAAGTTCTGTATGACCTATACTAAGGCACAAACCTTTGGCACATGATAACAATTCCTTCTTCCATCCAGAATCACTTCAGAGATGGAAACATCCCCTTTAACACTTCCATTACCACAGATATTCCATGTCAACAGCGGAAGCATAATCTTAAAATAAAAATAGAAATGTCCCTTTTCACTTGAAATACTTGGACAGTGGTGCTTTCAGCTGGAGAAGTCTTGTGACATAAAGGGACCTGTGAACACTCAAACAAAAAAGACTATGTAGCAGACAAGTGAAAGAGGATATTGATAGTGTTGTTATCACCACAGTGAAGTGATTTAGAAGGCATGAATTTAATGTACCAGCTGTTCCATTTACTTTTCCTGCTTTCAACACAGTGCACATAAGTGAGGACACTGGGGAGCTGTCTTCTCCTGCCCAGAGCAGTGACATGTCCTGATCTATGAACAAGAGGAAACAAGAACTCCGAAGACACTGAGCTAGCTTGGGTTTCCTCTAGTGACTGAGCCTCCCTTAAACTCATAGTTCTTCGGCAAAGGAGATCTTCAGCAAAATGAGCACTTGCTTCAAGTGCTCAGTGTATTTCCAGGCTCACACAAAAGAGCCTTAGTACAAGCAGAAATCAGGACTGTAAGTGCAAAACACTTTACTTGGTAGATTATTTCTTCTTTTCAGTGAACAGCAACGAAGAACCATATTATCCTGGGCACATTCAGCACAGGAAACATTTTTCAAATGGCCAAACAGCTGCCAAAAGGAAGTAACATCATTCCCCATTTTGAATCCAGGCAATATATATGGTCTGTCTTTTACATCTCTAGAAGTAGATCATTGTCCTTATCAAATCAGGTTTATTGCTTTGGGGATTTTTTTGTACATCATGGCAAAAGCTATTGATTTTAATTTATGACTTAGGGATGAAAATCAAGTTTGTCCTGTAGTCATAGCTGTGCTGCAGCTGGTATCAGAATGCACACTTAGGCATTAGTTCCCTGGGTGGTCCCAAAACTTGCCTCTGCAAAGGTGACACAAGGGATTGAATCAAATGGTGATCAAACTCACTGCCAGCTTCATAGCAAAGCCATTGCCTAATTTCTGCAGGAGAAGTCCAGGTGGGAATTTTGGGCAGTCCCAGAGATTTAGTGTTAGCATCTAAGGTGGAGAATCTGGCCAGGCAGAGGACTTCTCCAGGCAGTTTCTGTTGTCTAATTAAAACAAGGGTACACAGATATTTGTAAATACTCATAGAAGCCATTCCTGTGGGTGCAGAAAGGGTCATGTTGTGCACTCATTTGTACATAACCAAGACAGAATTTTTAAGGACTTTGCTATAATTTGTAGTTCAGACTCATGCCTGTAATGGAGTGGTCACGTAGACCTTGTAACAGTCTACAGCATCCTCACAAGGGGAAGTGGAAGGGCAGGCACCAATCTCTGCTCTCTGGTGACCAGCAATAAGACCAGAGGGAACTACATGAAGTCGTCTCAGGGGTGGTTTAGTTTGGATATTAGAAAAAGTTTCTTCACCCAGAGGGTGCTTGGGCACTGGAACAGGCTCCCCAGGGAAGTGGCCACAGCACTAAGCCTGACAGAGTTCAAGAAATGTTTGGGCAATGCTCTCAGGCACATGGTGTGATTCTTGGGGGTGTCCTCTGCACTGCCAGGAGTTGGTTTTCAATGATCCTTGTGGGTACCTTCCAACTCAGGGTATTCTATGTAGGATTCTGTGTAGGACTACAGACCTGCATGGTCACATGAGCGGAGCAGGAGGGAGGTTCAGGGAATCTTACTCTGTCTGGTTGAAGATGCCATTGCAAGGACACTCTCAGCAAACTCCCATCATCATCTAGGCAGTGACTGGCCTTCCTGTTCAACAGATTTGACTTCTTGGATGAGGGTTACCCTGTGCAAAGATCCCAGTAAATTAGTTTGGCAAATGCTTTGTCCATGGGTGACTGTGTAACAACTTAATTTTTCTGTCCGTGTCCCCTCTCATCCTAGCGTCTCCAGTGATTCACAAGAAGGACTGCTCTCCCTGGCCTTATACTTTGCACAGGCAGGCTCTGTAAAAGACACCTCTGCAACATGGCAAAAAGTATCAGATACCTTTTTTTTTGATACACCTTTAGAAATTTCTGCTCTTAAATCCTTTGTATGGACACAAAGTGCACCACCCAGTCAAGTCACTGATCCTAAACCCACAACAATAGCCATAGAAAGGCATACATAACCTGAAATTGAAGTTTTAGCTCTAGTTCTGTGGTTTGGACAAAGATGATTATTGCTTTTGCTGATATTTGATGAAGCTGTTTATCTACCTCCTGTTTTCATCCTGAATGAAAATGTTATTAAGCAAGTTTCACCCAGTTCCATCACACAATTGAACAAAAAGTCTAATAGAGAACTTCTTGGCCAAAGACCAGGTAACATTATGCTGGTTTACATCACTGCATTATTCTAAGTGAAAAAGGATAATGCATCAAGTTTAAAAATTAATGAGTAATCCTGAATTTCTTTGGCAGCTGTAGCCAGAACAAACCAAAGGTGTTTGTTGTAAACATTAGGATCACTATGGATTGTTACTCAGGTTAGATACAGATTAATTCATCAACACTATTGTACAGGATATGGTTGTCCAAAGCAGTGTTTTAGCTAAACTAATGCAGTAAGAGCTGGTTTGCCTGTGAAATTTGCTTGTAAAGCAACGGGGTAGAAGGAATTCTTTTGTGAAGTTGCCTGTGTATGGGAGGACTAGGTTCACTGCACTCATCTTTGCAGCAATATTACCTGTCCAAAAATCTATCCTTCTTCAATGCTCCCACTAGCCCTCAGAGTCTGAAGAACATAAGGCTTCCCAGAAATATCTTTTTGGCATCACACTTGTTAATTACAGCAGCAGTTTCACAGTTAATAGTTGAGTGTCTATTGTCCTGGCAGCTCTCACTGGTAACAATGGTTCCGGTTTCGTGTTACACTGTCCAGCAAAAGAAATCACCAACTTTTAAAAGCTAGTGTCGTTAAAACAAACCAAAACAAACAAAATCAATAACAAAAACAAACAAACAAAACAGTAAAAACAACCCACAAGTTTTCTAATGCTAAGTCTTAAAGCACAAATATAGGAAAGCGTAGCACACAAACATGATAAAGTAGCACAGAAATGCAACACTAATGGGTGAATTTCTTCTGAGATGAGGTTCAAAAAACCTTTATTTACCATCTGATATAAAAATTACAGGCTTGATTTTTCTCTTAAAAGCTACTAATTTAAAATCTGTTTCTCACTGTGTTATTTTACATTTTAGAGGGTAGTCACACAAAAATAAAACTGTCAATTAATAAGATGCTACATAACCTTTTTTTGGTATCCCTAGATAGCATATTGTCTCTTATCTTCCTGAGCACTGTGCATCTATTATAGGTGAAAATCCATATACTTCCAGAAGATCCATTCCTATGTCAGTGTAAAGCTGCAAACACCTCAAACCAAAAAGAACTGGGATCTGTGGTAGAAATGAAGGAACCAAAAAAGATCTCAGGCTCTGTCCATGAAAAAAACAGAAACTATATCAGCACAACTGCCACCACCACCCACGTACTAAGGGAGTGTACATACTTTTGTAACAATACCACTGATCACTGGAACAGCCAGTTGACCAACAATACTGTAATTAATAACAGATGATCACACAAAACAACTATCGCAAACAAACAAAAACTCCAGGGTGATTGATATACGTAGCTTAAAAAGAAGCTTTAGAATAACTGCTAACATGCCACAATTTGTTTACCATTGAATTTTAACCCCTAAAAAATACCAAATACTAAGCCAAAATAAAATCTAAAAAAAAAGAGTCATTTACATTTCTGTAGGAAGTAATTATCCCACCTTGAAAAGCTAGATGATTTTTTAAATAAAAATTTATGCCTTCTGCAGTGTGATAAAACCAGGATCTTCCACAGGGTTTAATGAAAACAAAAATATCTGCCCAAATAGCAGGTTACAAAGGAATTCACACTGGATTTAAATTAGCAGCAAATTCAAAACATGAACTTTCTTCAGTTTCTCATACATTCCCCCAGGGTGCTATCTTCACTGGACCATGCTCTGTTCTATTGTCCTTATGTTACTGTCATCTCTGGTTTGGACCAGAAATCTCATCCTGAAAACAAGCACCTTTTCTCCCAAAACCATATCTACATATTAGTCTATTCCCACACACAGAGGGGAAAAAATGGGAAAGAGTATTGACTTTATTGATTTCACATTGCAAAGCAATTTCCTCAGAAAAATCTGACTCGTTCCTAGAATTAGTTCACAGCAGGTGACAAAATAGCGTCATCAGCATTAACTCAGGGTCTTCCTCTGGGCTTAGCAAGCAGCCTGGCAGAAGTACATGCTTTTATAACTAAGCTATAAATCATCAAGGCAGGCAGCTTCGTAATTGTTTACAGCTGGTCATGGAAATTAGCTATTGCTCTGAAGAAACAGCAATTTTTCATTAGTAGAGAAACAAGGAAAATGGATTTTTTTTTTCTACACATAAGACACATGATGTGACCCTCTGTGACTTTACAACAGTATCATATTGGCCTAACTGCTTATGTCAGCTAGCTGACAGGGATATCAAACTGATGTCCTCAAAAAAGAAATGGCCCTGATGGAAAAATCAACACTAAGTATGGGGAAAACTATACATCTGATAATAATAAACCAACAAGCTAAACAGTGGCATACAGTAGGTAAGGGAGCTGATGTAGGCTCTACCTTCATCCCATCACTGGTGTCCAACCAGAAATCATATGATCATTTAATACAATCAGATTTTACTAAGGATGCAGAAGTAGAAGGAGGGAGAGGAGGGCCTCTTTACCTCTGTGCAGCAGGGCACAGTGTCTTCTTGTCACTGATGATCTCTTCCAGTCCAAAGTGTTAGTGTTGTCATTCTGGCCATCGTAAGGGAGGATGACAGCACAGTAATAAGCTTGAAGCACAGGCAACCCTGCTTGTGGTGCAATTCAAAGCATCACTCAGGCCCTGGTAGCCAGATTTCCCTACACAGTCCTCATCTTCCTACTTCTCCAGCCCAGGGGTATGCATCTCCTCTTCAAAGGTGCTTTCCACACTTTTACGTTTATTTCAAGAGAAGGTTCAGAAGTGTTGGCGTGGGAAGGGGTCCTAGTCAGACACATCTGAGTGTGTATCCTTGAAGTCCATTTCTCAGCTCTCACACTCCTTCATTGCATGGGAAGTACAAAATGAACAGCTCTCAGGAGCCAAACTACAAACTTTAAGGAGCTCATCAGCCACTTCACCAACTCTTACATTTCTTTCCAAATAAAGGTCAATGTCCTGTGCCAAAAAATCCCTTTGTTTGCAATGTGTTGTTATTTTAGTAAGAGAGAGAGCACAGGGGCATAACTGCACTATGAATCTATGTTGCAGAAGAAAAAGGCATGAGATCAACTCACTGAAAACTCAAACATTCCCAGTCTTTAGTATGAAATATTGCTAGTACAAAGAAAATTTAAACTGGTAAGGCTCAGAAGCTCTAGATAAGTTGTTGAAAAAAGGATGTGAAAGCCAATCTCTCTTGCTCGTTGTGTCTCTGAATGGTGGATCTTTTCCTCATCCCTCCCCTGCGCTCCATCATTTTTCAGTGTTCTTTTACCTTGAATAACAGTCACACCATCATCTTGTTGTCCCTAAGAAAATTTTCTTCTCACAATCCATTTGGCCCAGAAGGTTACCCCTTCTCCTGAAGGGTTTCCACTGCTCTCCCTTCTCCTGAAGGGTTCCCACTGCTCTAGTCAGGTTACGGCAAACAGGTAAAAGAAACCCCACCACTGGAGACAGCACCATCTTTATCAGAGCACCCAGACCATGGTACCTGCACAGCAGGCTGAAAAACAGCACATGAAACAGCTACTGCAAACCTTCTGTCTAAAGACACCTGCATGTAATTTTAAAACACTGTAGCCAGATACTTTGGTGGCCGCTGAAGGACCACTTTCCTAGGTTCAGTGCAGAAACTGAGATAATTGTATATTTTACACAAAGATGAAGCTCAGATACGTTCCCCACTTGCAGTGATTTAGAAGTCATTGCGAATGACACCAATGAAAACCACTTTGATCTGAATGTTCAGGCTTGTCAGATACAAAATAATTTGGTAAAAGCTTGCATTTAGGGGAAGTATCTAAGTCACATAACTTGATGATAGTTCCTGCTACATATGCAGGAATTACTGCTTCTCGGCTGACCTGTAGTAACTTGTTTAGATCATGGTAACTTGATCATGTGTCAAAGTTTCTACACAGCATAAGAAATATGCAAAGGCTTGTAATCCATGCTGGTATAAACATGAGGAAAAACTACAAAAGTCAATAATACAAACATTCAGGAGTTGTACTGAAATTTTACTTGCTCTCCCATTGTTCTCCAAGCAGAAGCCTTGCAAGGACTATATCAGGATGAAATTAGGAAATTGGAATTCATACAGTGAGCTTCTCGGGGAAAAAAATGAGATGACGAAAGGGGTGGATAAGATCCAGTGCTATTAGACAGTAAAATAGGATCTGCAAACATATAGCTCTGCAAAATAAACATGAAGAGTGTCTGCAAATACGTGTAGCGAAATTAGACCCATTGGCTAAGCACTGGAGGAAGTTTAATACAGATAAATTATTCTTTTAGAAGATACGCTTTAAGAAACATATTTACAATGAGTTCAAAATTCACTTACACAAGGAAAAAAAAACAAAACAAAACAACTGCTATTCACTCAGTCAGGCTCTCTAGAGCTGAAAAGATGTCCATTTTGAAGACTATCTGAATGTTTCCAGTGTAAGCAGTGTGCTGTGTCCTAGAACAGATCCCATCGCTCCTCAGTTCCTACTGCTTTCCAGATGTTGCCCTGATTGCTCCTTCTGGCAAGCTCCATGACAACACTCACTCTCTGCACTCTGTCTTGTGTGCATCACTCCAGGCACCCCTTCAGGCTGCTCCCTGCCCAGCTCACCCTGATGATCCAGCTAGGCTGTAAGCTCAGCTCACCTGGAGGAAACTCTACAGGCATGTGGCTTAGGTGAAGGCAGCACTGTGTTAGTAGAATAACATTGCTCCTTATAAGTAGGCTGGTAAATAATTCAGACCTGTTTGGGGTATTTATGTGTGACATTGCCTGAGGTGTCACAGCACACCTCAGCATGCAGGTCCATCCCCATCTCTAGTGAACTCTGTGCCTGAACAAGGCTGAATGAAGGTGCTAATGTCCGAGCAGAGAAGCTGACATGCAGGTATGAAAATGCACATATTTTAACAGCAAGGATAACTAACACCTGGTACAACATAACAAGGTTACTGGTGAATCCATTCCCTGTGTAACTTTTTAAATCTAGGTGTTTTGTGAAGGGCAGATAAGAATTGAAAGGAGGATTCATTCAAAACGGACTTGGACCCTACTGTCCTCGCTGGTCCTTGTGGGCCCTCCTGGCCATCAAAAGCAAGTCACTTAACATATTAATGGCAGAAGCTTCAAGATTGTGACTTGAGTGTGGTGTCAGAAGAGCAGGAACACAGTTTAGAAAAGGATAATGTGAAGTTTTCCCGGCACTCCCAGTAGAAAGGCAGGTGGGTCCAGGCTGGCTGTTGACAGGGGGAGTGGCATGCAGAAACACTTCTTCGACTCCCAAAGCTCCACCCAAAAGTTCAAGCCTTTAATTCAGTCCTTCCAGCTGCTCACATCACTCTGGCATTTGAGATAAAGTGTTTGCTTTTCTAGGGATGCTACAAAGTAGCCTTTTCCCTCCTCCCTTAGTTTACTCTCTCTGGTTTTTTTATAATTTAAGGTTCCATTTCGAGATTTTATTTTCTCCAGGACAACCAACTGTTCCATCTGGCTGCACCATTTGACTGGACTTCAAAATAAGATATACTCAGCTGAAAATTACTTCCAGGCTCTCCAAGAATCAGGTGGATCCAGTGCATTCAGGGGATTCTGGCTAGGACTGAGTCAGCAGAAGCACCCGCATGTCTTCCTGGGGGGAGTACAGCTGCAAAGCAGAACACAAAAACAAAAACACTAACAATAAGAGCTTCCGTGCCAGCTAGCTGAGTAATAGGAACATTTTCACAGCACACAGGACACTCTGCTCTTATTCTTGGTGTCCAGGAAACGTGATATTCAACAGGTCTCCATAATTACTCTGTAATACCTTTACTGCTTGTGTTGTTCTGAAGACAAAATAGTGGTTTTGTGATGTTATAACTAAAAAGAGGTCCCTAAAAGTGTGGGGAAATGGTATCTTTTTCTCTAATACGCAAAGAACCTGGAAGTCAACCTCTGAAAGTTACAAGCAGCTCCTTTTTTCAGTTGTTTAGCTCAGTTACGAGTCTTTAAGGAGCTTCTCAGGCTCTGAAGGGAGTCATGTAATGAAGACCAACACAAATGAACACCATTTGGTCATGATGTTTTGAGTATAGGAAACCTAGATAAAACTTCTCTTTTTTCACCCCTGAGCCTTGTCAGTCTTGCCAGCTGAAGTATTTTTTCCAGACTTATCACAGGACAGCTCCTGTCTCCAGAGACTTCAAATCAAACCTAGAAGTCCCTCGAAACTAAATCCATACCGGAGTGTGAATGGCCCGTTTTTTTTTGACAAAGGCTCAACCTTGTTTCTTTGTCTCCACTTTTTTTGCTGGGGACATCTTGCTGCCTCTTTTCTTTTTTTGAGCAGTTTTGGGGAAAATGTGTATGCTCAGCTGTTTGTTTCTTTCCAGAAGCACAGTAACTCCACTAATGCATCCTCCTGTCCTTCCTCCTTCTTGATTTTCAAAAAGCTGACCAGACAGCCAATCCCCAGATACACAAATTTGCCTGGGACCACCACATGGGCCACTACTTCATTCTCCAGTGACAATAGCCAGTAAATGCTCATATAAATCCAATTATTTTTCCTCTAAAGCATCTGAAAGTCCCATGACCTATTCACGAGACTAAAATTTCATATATATTTCATTATTTATCCCATGAGAAAAAAATTGCTGTCATAATTCCTGCAATTCCCAGTGAAGGTCATCAGTAAGTCAGTGAAACTCAAGAAAAAACACGTTAAAATCACTGGATTAACCAGACTGTTGACTTTTTCTGTCTATATAAAAAAGATGTTTCTGTGTCTGTCTCCTCACAAGAGCAGTTTGGTTCATCTGATTTCATGAAGTATAGTGTAAAGCCACTACAATGATGAGAAAAAAACAGTAGATCCAAAAAACTTAGGACTACAGTGTTTTGACTACCCTGTGCATTGCTAAAAACAAAGCAACTTCTGAAAGCATCAATTCTTTTATTGTGTCATTAGCAAAACTATTATTTATTGACTGTCATAGGATTATCTGCTGTTCTGCATATTCTTTGCAGTAGGACTGAAAATATTTAAAAATAAATGTATGTGGATTAAATTCCTTCGTGATGTATTTCAATGAGAATATTGAAATACTTACTGTTCGGACTATATTCTTTAGGTTGTTAGCAGAAGGACAACACATATTCCGGCCCCAGTGAGCTAAAATCCAGTGCCCCTAAAATCCATTGATATCCCCGTGTGTTCTTCAGTCGCAGCGACAGAACTGTAAGGTAAATTACTTGGTTGTAAAAACGAAGCAAGTTAGCCTACTGCATAAGTTTGAAGTGCATGAGAAAAAAAAAAAAAAACAAGAACTGCAGCACAAATGTTTGTTCAGCTCCCATGGTTATTAAAAACATTGCCCTAAAAATGAGGCGTTTGCGCTGGAAGCGGCAGCCAAACCCCACGAAGGAGCAGAGCGTACGTAGCGGTTGGACCGCGCATTGCTCTCTGCGAGGTCATTGCTGCAGGATGGGGAGCCAACATCTGTGATGCAAGATAGACTCCTTGAAGCACAAATAGCTTGGGCATATTTTAGGAAGAGAGAGACATCTCCTGGACAAACTGTAAATTTGCTACTCATTCCTCTGAAACACATGAAAAAAGTTAGAATTATCTGAAATAGTTATATACTAGATAAGAGGAGTTCTCCTGGTTCCATGTTTTATCATTTCAAATTAATTTAAAAGTACAGTGTATTTGATATCAAGGGGAAAACAACACTGTGTGTACAAAGAAAAGAAAAATTAGTTTGGGATCACATATGGATCCTTGGAAGGAAACACTAGGTTCATGCCCTCTCTGAATTACCTTCGTCTCATGGCCAGCATTACTGCAGGTCATGAGAGTAATATTAATGTTGTGTCTGGAGACAAACAAGGAGTAACAGTGAGAAGTTATACAGTTGCATGTGGCGATTACTGCAGCCTTTCCAGAGATTTACTTTGGAGAAAAATTAACAGGCAAAGACAAAGGGACAATGAGTGCAAAGTCATTGCTGATCAGTTGTGAATGTCAAGGACTTGCACCCAGATCCCTGCCACCAGGGTTTAGATGGAATTAAGTTGCTGTGCTTTAAGGACCCTCAAAATTCAATGTATCATTGTAGGCAACAGAGACAGAGAGGCAAGTCAGCCTACCTATGTACTGATTTCTGCCCAGGATGCACCAGTGTGTTCAGTCATCCTCCAGTGACACCACCTTGCCTTCACTAGGGCCATAACCTTGGAATACTCTCTTTGCATTAAGTTACTTGGTTAAGTATCTAAGTCAAAGTGTGATAAATCTCAGCTTTTGCTGCCAGGCCAGAAACAAAAGCACAAAAACGCAGTGGAGGGAACAGCTGCAGACAGAAAGTTAGTGTGTCTTTCTTTGAGGTTTAGGTTGATTATAACGATTATTTATACTCCCTAAAGCCAATGATTAGACAAAAACACAGACTAATGCAGTGGTATTCATACCACTTATCAGACCCGAGTGAATCTGGATTGTGGATGAAACTGTTTGCAGTGAGTTCAGAATACTATTGTGGGAATAATTTATTAAGTAAGAGCTTATTTTTCCAAGTGCTTTCAAATTCATTTGCAATTCCAGATTGCTTTGAAATGTTCTGTCCCTCATCAAAAGTTCCAATTAGGCTTCATGGCCTTGATTTGCTACAATTTTTTTCAACTAGTTTCCAAGATATGTCATCCTCAACAAATGGGATCTCAGTTTCCGACTTGTGGCTCAAATCTCTCCAGTTTAGTCACACACTGTGCTTTGATCTTGGCACTCACTGCCACTCTCAAAAAAATATTTAAAAAGCCACAAATGTGTTGGTTGCATAAGACAACTTTCTACTACCTCTTGACACACACTGACGTGGCAGAATCAAGGTAGTTTGTGTGCAAACTGGTCTCAAGGTGGTGTGTTGCAGCCTTTGAAAATTATAGTCATGTATTGACAGTGCAATTTCTACCCTGCCTGTATCAGAATCCTTGAAAATTCTTCTCCTGGATACACCTAAGATGGTACATCCAAGCAAGAGATTTTGGACAGATCCTGCTGCCTGGTTGTGATCCAGACTCCTGAAAAAAACAAACAAACAAACACATTTCTTCCAGCCTTATATGCAAAACCAGGCTTCAGCACAGCCAGACTATGCTGGGGAACACAGATGAGACACACAATCCTCTTAAGAAGCTCTTCATCCCACTGATTCTGCTATCTTTCTGACATTAGTGAACACATAACTGGGATTTTCCTTAATTTTACAGGATCACAGAATCACAGAATGGTTGAGATTGGAAGGCACTTTTTGGAGTTCATCAGGTCTAACTCCTTGCTCAGGCAGTGCCAAAACAGGTTGCACAGGACCATGCCCAGATGGCTTTTGAGACTCTCTGAGGATGGACGCTCCACAAGTTCCATTTATTGAAATGAGAGGTTATGTTAGCAAAGATTATGTCCATATTTATGAACTCAAGAACATCTGTACCAGCATAGATGACAGGGCAGCTAATTGGAACAGGGAGAGAAAGAGCATAAAGGATTGTGTAGCCAGTGGGCAGGAACTTTTAAAGTCAGCTTTGTCTCCAGAGTGTTATTTAAGTACACCATGAGTCTGAATGGGAGTCAAGTTGCTGAAAACAACAAATACATCCCCTATTCAGGACAGAGGTGGAGATATGCAGAGAAGAATATCTGGGAGTCTACAGTATGTATTCAGCTTGTTGGTACTGCAGACTGTGGCTCTGAAGTATTTCTAGAGATAAGACAAATGGGAGCGTCTTGGAAGGGAGAGAACAAACCTCAGAAAAGACCATCCTTTGGGCACAGTGGCTGGAATGAGCAAGCACCAAGAAGTCTCTCCTCAGTATTCCTTCGCTCTTCTTCCCCCATCAATCCCTCCCAAAGCCCTCCTAAAAGGACTTGGAAAATAAAGAGAATGAGGAAGGGAACAGCATCCAGTCCTGGCCCTTCCCCCCTTTGTTGCTCATTCTACCAAAAAGACTAGCTTCCCTTTCAGCCTCTGTCACGTAAAATAAGAAGCAAGGACGACTCCTATGAATCACAGTAAATTCCTTTGATCCCTCATCCCCATACAATTTTTGCATTTTTCCAGTATCCCCTTTCAACACAATTAACATCTTTTTCATACCAAGAGTAAGGTGGATGTATCTTTGGTGCACCGAGTATCTAGTAGGTTTACATATAATTTACTATGAGAAAAACCCAACAGACTGATTCTGAGAGTGGCAGAGCTGAGGCCATACAGGAGGGCAATTGTACTCTAACTCTACCTTTTCCATTTTTTTTTTTTCCCATGAGCTTGACACTATCATGTGGCAGAGGATGAGGAAATACAAGACCAGTGTAACTCCTGGCAAAGAGATATAGCAGTTAACAAGTCTAGAAGAGAGACGGATCATCAGGCTTGAGTTCTGCTACATTTTCCAGGCCTGACCTTTCTTCTACCATACACAGGTTGACTGCTGGCTTGCTAAATACTTCATGGATATTACTTTATTGGTAGATCATGTGCCATGGATTAGTCCAACAGATAGTGAGGGACAGTTCTTTGTGGGCACAAGGAATATCTATCCTACAGGAGAGAGAGAGTCAACCTACTCTACTAGAGCTTCCTGCCTTCCCCTTTAGCACACTTCCAACCCTTCCTAAAGCCAAGAAGAACTTTTATGAAGTGCTCTTTTTCCTCCTATTTTAGAGTTCCCCCTTTCCAATAGTTCTTGCACAAATCTTAGTGGACTATTCTTGTTGCTGTTTTTTATCAATCAACAAAGAAAAATAAAGGTACCAGATACTGTTCACTTCTCGTTCCTCTTCCCAGGACTTTAGATCTGTTCTGTAGTAACAGTCCTAATAACAGTTTTGCTATCTGCAGTAATTGTCAGTTTGGGGTTAATATAATAAAGAATAAAAGTGTGAAGGATATCGTAGTGATGCATGTGGTTGGCTTTCTTGCATAACCATTTATCATTTGCACTTTATGACCTTTTGATTAATGTTTTATTCTACTTGGCTTGTAAGAAGTTGCAGCAGTTTCCAGATTTCATGTCTATATGAGCCATTAAATGTCATACTGGCTTTCTACTTCTCTGCCTGATAATGATGGATTGTGGTGGCAAAGCCTCACAGTGAATTAATGCATTGGCCATCTTGACTCGTAATTCTTAACGGGCCTGTAAATGGAACAATCTTGCTTTTCAAGAATTTAAAAGTGACAGGATATTTTTAAACATTATATAGTCTATGAGATAATATGCATGCAAGTTTGATAAAGCCATTATATTGAACTACAACATTTTCTAGAACTCCTGGTTGGTTCTGAATCTCCAAATCATTTTCTTCTCTCTGGGAACATGCAATAAGAACTCATGTTCTGAAGAACTTGCCAGGGATTTCATAGTCAGTCCTTAATAGCAGAGGAGCTGTTGCTTTCAGTGGTCAAGAAGGACATTTGGTACTGCACAGGACGGAAAGCAGCAAGCAAATCTCTTTCCTCAAAGTGCTGTCAAGTCTCACCCAGATGTGATGGAAGTTTGGTGGTCTGGAAGCCGCAGTCCCGACCACCTATGAACAATAATGGCATCATAACATTTTTCTGCAAGGAAATACATTAATCTCAGTGTGTGGCTGTGACCCCATTCACTCATTCATGTCTGCTCACCGGGCTGACTGCTTTTCTGTACGGTATGGCACAACTTGGCACACTGGGCACTGCACTGAGTAGACAGGAAAGGCATTACCAGTGCATGGGCATTTTAATCCATTTCCCATGCAAGCCTCTTGGTCCAAGTGTCCTACTCTTGGAGAGTAGGTAAGCTGCTAATTATCTTTAAATTCAGAGTTTTGATTTTCCCACTAGCTTTCTCATGAACACTCATTCTACACACACTTAGACCCATCAATTGTTAGGTTTGGCCAGACAAGGGCAACAGTAGGCCCACTAAGCCAAGTTGCTACCACCAGCCAGTGAGAGAGGGGTTGTATGGGATGGAGGATGTTTCTGCAGGCAGAGGCATGTGATATTCCAGAGGCACGGCCGTCATTTCCATCATCCACCCAGCAGCAGCAGAACAGCAACAGCTATTAGAGCCTCATGTCTCCCTGGCAGGAGTTGCTGGGCCCAGCCCCTCACCCTTGTTAAATTCAGAAGTCTGAAGTCAGCTTCATTCTCCCAATTATGGATAATTGAAACCATTCTAAGGACTACAGAGTTGCCATGAGAAGTAGCATGAAATATTTTACCAGTCACACTGAATACACTTTTCTGGAGTGGTCCCCCCATTAATTTTGCAATGGTGTTTGCTCTAACTGAGCTGATTCTGGGAGACAGATTGTTCCCAAGTCTTGGACATTTGGTTCATTAATTTAATTTCATTTAAAAAAATGTCATGTCATATATCATAGAAAGAAAAAATATGTTTCAAATCTACTTTTGACCCCACTGGTTAACTGAGGAAATACTTTGTGAGAAAGTATTTCATGAGACCCAGCACTTTTCCTCTAGGACCAGTAAAATCCCACCAGAGCTGGTGTCACTCTGAATTGCTAAAGGACATGTTCAATCATCACTGAAGCCTTCTTCTCTATGGGTAAATCTCTGCACCAGTTCCTTTAATCCTGCCTCATTGCAGTGAAATCTGCTTTCCAGGATGCACTTGGTTTCTAACAGCTCTTCTTTGCTTGATGTTAGATACAAAGGATAAAGAAAAATGGACACCATGAAGGAATAATGCCAAAATCATGTTCTGACCAAGCATGATCTGAGAATTTGTCAGGTTTTCCAGTGTATGTTAACTAATTCTATTCATTGCAAACTCAGAGAAATGAAAATAGTGTTTTTCTATTTATAAAATGCTCTCAGGGGACAGTGAAGAGCAGTGTCCATATCTGTGTGCCAGTCAGTGGGTCTCCATAGTGCCTCTCCAATGTCAGTGTCAACTGTTTCACAGCTCATGCAACTCCCCAGTTGTGGGCTCATATTTCCCCAGCTACTGTGACACAGGCAATTTTGAATTTCAGGAACAATGTATCCATAGTTTATTTCTGAAGTTGAAAAGTCTTAGTTATTTCTTATAACTTAACAACACCTTGGAGTTTCTGGATATCCTTAGCAAAACATAAATAAAACCATGTGATGAAATTCAGAACAAATGTGATAGAAAGAAAAAAATTATTGTAACCTTAAATTTGATACCTAGAAACAATGCCAGAAAATGCTTAATACATCGCCAGGAGAAGGAAATAAGATATTTCTTTATGCATTTGACATGCTTCTATATTTGTGTCCGTGTTTCTGTGTTATACGTAAAGGGATCCATGATGCCCTAGTCAGGGAAGAACCAAGAGTACAATAGTTACAAAAGCAGGCACTCAGACTCATATTGCAAAGTCATATTTGTTTCTATACTGTGCTCCCCAGCACTCCAGGCTTTTGACTGGCATTCTAGTTCAGTTGAATGCTATATCCACACTTAGCCAAAGCAAATAAATCAAGCTGGGCCCAAGCTGCCTGTACAGAACCATCTGGAAGCCTTTTGAAGGTGTTCCCTTGCGGTCCTTCTCTGCTCTGGTTGTGTGCCAGGGTATAAGTATTACTGGGCAGATCACCTGCACTTCATGACATGGCACCTGAGTTCATACCTCTTGCAGACCACACCTGACCCTGCACAAAGCCAATTTATGACTTTTCATGTGCAGAAAATTGAGCCAAAGACTGGACAAACTGTCTGTTAGTAATCATATCTTAACTATATGACAAAATGCAATTACATCTTCTCTATTGATAGCTGCCAGAGACAGAAATGGAGCTATTTAGAGGGTTAAGGTTTCAAAAATGTTGGCACTTGATTATAACAATCTTATTGCTTACTTTTGTATGTTTGCTTCTGTTGATATAAAAGTCAAAAAATAACTTTGAACTTCCATCAGCCTGCCTCTTTCAAGAATACTGAATATAAAGAAGCACATACTAAATCCCAGAGGTAATGTAGCTCTAGCCCAGGTCCTAATCTCTTGGAGAATCAAATAGTTGTGAGATGAGAAATGCCACTTTCTAACTGAGCATGAAACTGCAGGTTTGACTTCTTGATAAAATGTGACTATCCAGGTGTGTCAACATTTCCCCTCTGCCTGAGGCAGGACCTATCAATTCACAGTATCACAGCTGCCTGACTCACTTGCCTAGACAATAATATGCGTCATAATCTGATTTAGTTGACATTCACAGTCACATTTCTGCTTCACTGCTTTGGATAGGCAATAGGATACCTTTGAATAGAATTTATGATTTGCAGTAGTACATCTTTGCAGTTATTTGGGCAATTTTAATACACACTGTCAACAAAATTCTGTTGTATCCAGGACAGAAAAATAAATGTCTTGTTTTCTCAAAGTTTTAACTATATGAAATTAATATTTCATGGGAGTTTCTAAGGTGTCTGTCACCATGGTGTGTCAGTATAATTTAAGAATTATGACATAGGAATGAACTAAACTAAGATTATCTCACAAACCAATTAATGCCTTCTCATTGTCAGTACCAGCATCATCAGACATGACAGATATTTAATATTACCATCAGAGCAGTCTTAACCAAATTTAGTAGAAACATTGCAAAATCTCCATCCTGCCATCTGGAGTTTCTCAACAAAAAAGCAGATCTGAGCATGCAATAGTTCAATAGGATGAATTTAAATCTCATTATGAGTCAAATCTCAGTGTATTTTAGCAGTTTTCTTAAAAGGAGGCACTGGTAATAATGTCCACACAGGAAAGACTTACTCCTGCTATCTATCCCTTATAGAAACAATTTCTTAAGGTTGAAAGAAGAATAGAAGACAAGTCTTCCTCCTCTGGGGTGTACACTACTAGGTCAGCATATCAGTGTCAGGCACAACCCAGCTTGTTAAAACAGGGAGTCATTCATCTATATCCAACCCCACGATTTAGACCTCAAAGGGCAGGAAAGGCAGTGGACCTACAAATGGCAGTCTCACTGAGACACCTAATTCGTAATCCAAGGGACAGATAGACAACCTGTCTCCTGTCTGTTGGTCAGTTAAGATATCTGCCCACTAACTGAGTCTACTGAGACTTCTTCAGACAATTAATTTTCCCAGCTGTGACAGCAGCATAGGCGCTTAGTTGGCACTGGACAATTCTGCTGTGAAAGCAGGACAGATACAATTCAGGGAGATGTTACTTATGCCAAAAAACATCAGCGGAAAAAAAAAAGAAGAAAGCATGTTTGGCCACTCTTACACAGATCTGTCTTAATGCTTAAGGTTCCTTCAACCAGAAGTCACGCCTAGGCCCCCAGAACCCCACTCTCAAATTTACTTTCAAGATATATGTGGACTTTTTTATCCTCCCCATACTTCTACTCAACATCCAAACTTGGATGCAGATGTGTTTTCATTACTTTGGACTCTTTTGCATTTGTTTTCCAACCTTTGTCTTCTTTGCTGCTTTGAGTTCAGCCAAAATCCACCATAAACCTCACATTATCAGCTGGGGAACAGTCATGTGGTGTAAATGTGTTGACGGTTCTGATGACTCTATCACATTCCAAATCAATTTGCTTTGCTCATGGAGTTGAAAAATTGCAGTTGCAAGTCTAAAACCGCTACTGTCAAACACATCCTTGAGAGGCACAAAAATTTCCTGTGCACTTTTACAATATTCACAAAGTTATTCTAAAACATGGTAAGTACATTTTGCAGCTTATGAGGCCCTTCTGTAAGATGCTAATTATTTGTCACAAATTCAGCCTTTGGACTTCCGTGCCATTTTTCATTTACAACTGCAAACCTGATCACAATCCCACAGCAGTGGGGTTGTGACAGAGAATTTCACTGCAGTCAATTAATTATTTCTTATTTTCCTTCAGTCTCTGAGAGGTACTTACCTATCAACTCCCATTGTTACCTGTACACTGCCTATAAAGGCAAAGAACTCTCTGCTTAGGGATCATCCTTTTATTTTGCATTACTTTGTATTTTTGCACAATGTCTAAATTTGCTCTTGGTCCCAGACTAAGTCCTTCTCATTTTCCCACATTTTAGCCAAGTTCCAGTGTCAGAAACAAACACATATAATGCTTTTCCCATTTCTTTGAGCTTATGCATGTTCTGAACAAGAATTCTCACATTGTGCCTTAGAGAGTTTTGTGCCTGGCATTTGCAGCTGGCTTACTATCCAAACACCAGTGATACATAGGGTTGCTGGGGCTGCAGGATCAGGAAAGGGCAACACACATTTATCCTGTGCAGCTACAGTGCTAAGTATGAGAGCTAAACAAGCTACATAAGACAGCTGCCATTGCACTCTTCATTAATACCTGGCATTTCATGAAGGCAATCATCTTTGCTAAAACTGTGCCTTTGTTTCCCTACCATGTTGCTGTAAAGGAACATGAATCTTTTGAAATACCAACAGTGAAAGTTTCTAGGTCTCTCCTTGTAATCCTGTGATAAATGGGAAACATGGGATTATTATGACTGACTTCCAAATGAATTGTTGTATCAAAATCCCTTACATGCATTAGAAATTCTCTTTCCACCATGGACAATACTACAAACTGACTGAAGTTTACTTCTCCCTGTTCCTATTTCTTTACCAAATTTAAGATGTATGATATGCATTAAGGCCATCTGAGAAATGCTTAGCAATATTATCATATGTTGGCATGAGCCCTTAGAAAAAACAGAAATATGTTATACTGTAGTACTTTATAATTTTCAGCATATTCTTCAGACAAAATATACATCAGTATGTTCATTCATTTCACTTTTTTTCTTCCTGCACCAACACAGTTAAAAACACCGTTGTTTTTTACAGTAACTCCAGTAGGATATATATAAACTTATCACCAGTGTTTCCCCTTTCCAGCCATGTCTATAAAAGTTCCCTATAGATGGGATTAGCAGTATTGACTCAAGTTCCCCCACTTAAATCTGCCCTTTGTGCTTTGGCATAAACTTGCAATTTAGGTCTAGGTTTGCCAAATCAAGGGGTTGTGCGTATTCTGACCCTGGTATGGCTAGACTGAAAAATCACATGGGAAATTAGTGTCTATATTCTTAGGAAGAAATTGTGAAACTGTGGGCAAAGCTTTTTTTTCCCCTCCTGTTTTGTCCGTTTTTCTGGTGTTACCAAATGAAGCAAAACTGCAAAAAGAAGGTTGTATAACTTCCCAAAGGAGGAGAAAAAAAAATCTCAAAGCACAGGATGAATTTGAAACATCTGCAACGATCCAAATGAGCCAGCCACAAACTAAAAGGAAGGCCATAGATGGATTCATATTGTCACATTGTTGCTGCAGAGGACAAAGGAAGCATATCAGGGCAGCTGGTGTTGTGAAGAGACAAGATCACAGATCTCTGCTCCTCCTCTGGTGAGCTCTCGGAAGGGACTCTCCTAACAGTCCGTGTCAAACAGGAGACCCCCGGCAGGTCACAGAGCCTGAAATGAAAGCTCAGCAGCGTGCCTGCACTTCCAGGAATCACAATAAAGGCACAACCTTTTCTAAAAGCTCTGCCACAGCTGGGCAGTGTGTTAGCTGGACTCCAAGTCTGTTATTCCTGCCGACAGCAGCCGTTCTCGAGCAGTGGTAGGTAGAGCGTGGGAGGTCACTCATTCCCCCCAGGTGGCCCTCAGAGCTGTTTCTGGCACAGTGATGAAGCATCAGCTGATCTTCCAGCTGTGCCACTTCCCACTGACGGAAGGCCAGGTGAGGACTGTTTGGGGGGATTCAGAAAACCGTTTGATAGCTATATTTGTCAGGAGTTTCCAGGGTGTAAATTCCCCATGACACACACTTTTTAAAAATGCCACAACTTTACAAGAAGTAATAAAGTTAGAGTAGAACAGAACCCAGCTGCAGTGGTGTGCCCAGAGGTATTAGCACAGCATGGGCTGCAGGCCATGAACACAGGCAAAATATTTAGACCTGTGTAGCATTACACCAATATAGTCAAACGGATATGTGAATATAAATAAACAGCTGCAGCCATTAGTCCTAAGCAAAGTGATATTCCACTGAATTATAAGGTGTCCAAGTGCAAAACTGAAGCAGTTACAAAGGCAAGATGAGAGTGATATCAAAAAATAGGCAGGAAGAAAAAGACTAATGGAATGTGGGCTTTCTCCGTTCCTTTATAAATGTAGGTGTGTTAGAACAGGAAAAGTGAGAATGGAGCCCTCATATAGGGAGCTCCACTTACTATACATGAGATGGCAGTGATGTTTTTTTATAGCAGTATTGCAAAAATTTAATTTGGTGGGAAATTACAGGAAATTACTAAAACTTTTCATTCTTTATGGATAATTATGTTTTAGTTCTAACTTCGTGATTTGGAGGAGATTTTACTTTTGGGAGGAATCTCTGCAGTTAATGTTCCTACCCTGATTAAAAAAATTTACACTGAAAAGTAAATAAATAAGTGGAGCCTTGTTTAACTACACGCTGAAGTATCACAAGGAGACTGTTTCCAGTGATTAATGGGTTTTGGCCTGCTGAATAATTCCATTAATCCACTTATCAGCACAACTTGCTGTCACTTTTCTCAGCATTGGTTTCAGATTCATATGCAAACTAATTGCCATGTAGAACAACAGATTATGGTGCAGGAACTGAGTCTGTTTAACCCAATTCAGAAATTTCCATCTACTTTTTACATTTGTTTTTTCAAGAAAAATCTCATTGTCATGAAAACCCTCCAGGTCCTGCAGAAAATGTGTTTAGAGAACTATAAAGAATTTTTAACCCACTTTTCCCACAAGGAAAGAATAAGTTTAAAAACTATTCTGTACCAATACAAGGAAAACAGGAAATTAAATATTGGCCACTAGACATTTTTCTGAGTTTTATTGAGGTAAGGGTTTTAACAATGTGTTTAACCATGTAACACATTCAGCAATTGTTAGCATGAAGCTCCTGCTTTTCTGTACAGCATTTACGGCCCCCACTTTAGAAGTCCCCACACCACAAGGGGTGTAAATGTCCTTTTTAAATTTAAATTATGCTTATTAAAAGCTTCAGAATTGCCAGGAGAGCAACTGTGATGAAAACCCTCTTATGTATTTTTCCAAGAAGATTTACAACCTACATTAGACACAGCACTCAGCCATAAAATCAAGAGAAATGTGCAGACCTGACAAACTTCTTCTGTGCAGCAGAAATTAAAATATATATCCCATGAATGTTGTCATAGTAACATGTGGGAAACATTAAAAGAAGTCAACATGATGAACAGGTATAATTTATATTTCTCTAAAATCTTACCCCACACATTGCTCATAAATCATCCAGCGTGGGTCTGGATTACAGAGATGTTCAACTTTCCATCCTCTAGTCATACTGTTAGAACCCACAAAATAATAATAAGTGCTGGAAAAAATGACTCAATGTCAACTGGGTCTTACAATCTGCTCAGTAATAGAGATATACAAACTTAAAAGCAAAACCAAAAAAGCTGATGTAATTTTTACAGTTTCTAAATGGATGCTCTATATTTTGACATCAGTAGGATTTACTTGTATGTTTAAAATTAAGCACACACACAGGGTTTGCAGGACTGAAACTTCAAACAGTGCTTTAAGCACATCTGGGGCAATACATTCCCATGCAGGCTTTTGGACCCCTACATATTCCCTACAGCCCATGCTGCACACTAATAGGAATCACTGCAAATGCTTCTTGACCCAGCATTACAGACCACTGCTACTTACCATTTCAGAAGACAACTTCCAGCAAAACCTTTCAGGAAAGACTGGTGACCCTAAGCATGTCTGGGTTTGGCTGTCACTTCTGACAGCACCATAAAACTGGGTATTCACACATTTATCTGCAAGGGAGCTCCTGCAAGAGGGGAATGCAAAACCTACAGCACTTGGAACACAGGTGAGCAAATCCTTCCCAAATGGTTTAGCCAAATGAATGGTTTCTTTGGAAAGCCTTGATCTAACTAGCTGTTTAAGATTTTCCTGTTTCATAAAAGCCATGTGGTTCACCCACCTGGAAAATGAAAATAGAAATGAGTCAAAGCACCTGTAGCCGCACCTTATAGGGAGTTTCACATGGTCCTAAAACTTCAACAGCCATCAGTACACTGACAAAATCTGGCTGGGGTCTATAATGGTCTCCTCTGAAAATTACATTCCACTTCCTATTTTTATGCCCAAAACAATTTAGACAAATTTAATTTTAATGTATTTTATAGTCTATATTAACAATAAAATAATTCTGGACAGTCAATTTACATAAAAACTATTTCCTAGACTATCAAGCAAATAAAAGATTTAAAAATATCCAACCATTATTTCACAGGCTGTAATAGTTTCCAAAAAGCAGTCAGTCATTTGACACATAAACAAAAATATTTGCACTGCTTTGTGGAGGCTACTTTGCATATTATTTGATGTGTAATGATAGTTATGATATTTATTTTTAAATCACTATGGGACTAAAATAATGACAAAGGAAATAATACCACCAGAGATACAGGAAAGTATCATAAAAGGTCTTCCTTAAACTGACTAAAGTCTGGCTGTTCAAAGCTGAGCATGAGAATTCAAATTCAACTCAAGTCACCTGAGTTAAGGTTATTTTTCAGAAGCAGAAGGGACGGGGTCAGTGAGAAAGGCACTGGGCCAACCCCACTGGAGCGAGTGGCTCAGCTGTGGACTGTCAGCAATGTAGTGGAGCTGCTGACCAGGCCCTGGACCAAGGACAGGGTGAGGACAGCCCAGGCAGGTACAGGGTCAGGAGAGCTTGGTAGTGGAGTCATGCCAGCTTTAGCCCAGTGGTATTTGGGGGATTTACACCCAGCTGTAGATTGAGCTCACTCATGATTTTGCAAGGAAAGGAGATTTGCCTGAATTTTCTTTCAGATGGGTGAAGAGAGAACAATCCTACAAATTTGTCCAAGGAGCAACACGGATTGTGCTGCTGCTTGCTTGTGGTCCCAGTAGCATTCGGCACACATTGTGTCCTGAATGCACAGACACCCCAAAAGTCATCCCAGGATTACCTGAGAGTTCACCTGCTTTGGGTGGGAATTTTAACAGTGACTCAGCAGGGCCAGGAGGTGTCTTATGCAGAAATCCACAGCAGTCAGATCAAAACCTACTTCATCTATTGTCCTTTCTACATAATGGCATCAGCAAACGTTAAGAAGTGTTTAAGAGTTTAGGAGTGTAAGAAGAAGGTTAAAGATACTCCCTATATTGCAGTGATCCATTTTCTGAGTAAAACCTTAATATTCTTTAAGAAGTTTTAGCCTAAGGTTATTACATTTGATGTGGCTGAATATCCCTAGACTACCTGAAAGGCCATTTTCTCATACAATACAAGGATTGCAAGCAGAAGCCAAGGAATACTTTTGAAAAATCCTGAGCAAGGTATCCCAGACTTGTAAACATAAGCTTAACATAACTTTGGTCTTTCCAGAAAAAAGCCTATACTAAAACAACATCTAAAATAATTTTGTCATTAAATTACTTCTCAGCAGAGAGGCTTATACTTCTATTCACTGTATTGTTTTGAGGTTTATATTTAAATTGCTTCTACTGGCTTACTATATTTAAAAAAAAAAAATTAAAAATTAAAGTACCTATAAGCCTTCCTTCAGTTTTTCAGTAGCAAATATTAATATGACTTCAATTTTGGGGCAGTCTTCCATAAAGGATTCCTTTTGCTTTGGAAGCACACTGTTCTGCTGGGGGTTTTTTTGTGGTGTTTTTTGGGGTTTTTTTTGTTGTTTTTTACCAAGTTCTTATGCAAATATCTCTGAAGAATATGGCATTTCTCAGTTTTCTATGTCAAAGTGCAAGTTTTTCAAGTGCTTTCTGACCTATGTACTCCAAAGGACACATCTTCTCCTGACAATCCATATTGAAATAAAATTATTTCCTACAAATTTAATTATGCTGAAAGCCATTAACCACAGCCCTTTTCTACCTGTAAAAATGAAAATCCTAGAAGACCAAATCACATATACATGATGCAAACCATTAAGCCATGCTGATTTATACCATCTAAACTGCTGTGCTCTATTTTGAATGCTTGTGTCCATTTTCAACAGTTTTACGGAAGTCCTTTGTTTTTTCATCAGAAAGAAACAGAATTCTGAAATCCTAATTTTCATTTGACTGGATATGTTAGAAAAAATAGTGAAACACAAGGCACCTAATCACTGGGATCTTACCCCTTGCTGCAAAGAAACCACAGAGTTTGGAGACTGTCCAGACTTAAAATTAATGACTGAGTGTGATCCACAGAGAAATAACTTTAACCACAATTTGGCTAAACCTTAAAGTCTGCATTTTTATTGGTTTTGGCATCTGGAACTCCATTTCTAACAGATTCACTTCCCTTGAGATAAGCAGTGAAAGAAAGGTGGCTAGTCCTAAACTTGAACCTTTAGTGGTTTCCTTGCTTTCTTTTCTGAGTTTTAAATAGCATTAATTACAGTGTAAGCAGAAAAGTCTGACAGCATTTTTTTTGTTTCCAAGATGTGAGTCCTAGTGCTAAGAAGAAATTACTTTGAAATGGGACTTGTTCCAACACTGACAACAGCCTTGGGATCAACACTGTAATGACTTTTGGCTCTCACTTCCCTTCAACATGGCTTGTGTAAGCTCAAAAGATCTGTTGAACACAAGACAACCAGTACCTTCAGCAGCCATTGACATGAATTGGATGCAAATGAAGAAACCAGAATGATGAGGAATCAACTAATCTGGTGAAGCCTTGAACTTCTCTTCCTGATGGACAGAAATGCTGAGAAGGTGACAACTGCAGGTAACCACCATGCTTTGTTCTCCATGTCATTTTATATTGCAGCAGGACTATGAAGACATCAGGTAGACCTTTGTGACCACCACTTTACCAAAGAGAAATGGACTGCAACCACTGAAACAACACACAGGGAGGTCAGTGGACCTCTGCACAGTACTGTCCACCAAAGCTGGCACTGGATGGAGGAAGGTTTTTCTTTCTCTACAGCTAACAGAGTCCTGCAAGCACAAGGTTTGGTGTTAATGGGACACTTCCCCCAGGCATCTGTTTGTTGTCCCATTCTTAAGGGGAAGGAAAGGTCCAAGATTTATAGATGCCTGTGGTCAAAAGGAATGACAAAAGTCAGAGGATCAAGAAAGCTTACAAAGAGAAAGAAAGAGAGGAAAGAAAGGAAGAAAGGAAAGGAAGGAAAGAAAGGAAAAGCAAAGAAAATAAAGAAAGGAAGAAAGGAAGAAAGGAAAAAGCGAGAAAAAGAGAGAGAGAAAGAGAAAGATGGCAGAAGGTGGGATCTCGGATATCTGCCGCATAGGAGTCTACATATGAACTAACAATTCATGGTTTGTCTTGTATTGCCTGGTATTGCTACTCTGTGGGGAAAATGGTCACTTTTACGGCATCATTCCTTGATTCAGATGCTGATTTAGGATGGGATAAATGATACTCAAAAAAAATTACTGTTTTCTATTGATGCTGACTACAAATTGCTATTTAATACTGTCTTTAATACATAAAGAAAATCAGACTGTGATCTCAGGCCTGTGCTTGCATTCATTTGCTCACGTACATCTCTGTTGGGCTTGAGGAATCTCACCCAGACTCCCCAGCAAGTGTTGTGGGCAAATTTTAGAAAAAACATCTGGAAAACAGGCTCTTTTAGATCTGCTTTTCACCAGCAGGAAAATCAGGGGATTAGAGTGACTAGGGAGGGTTAGTGGGTCTTCTTGTAACAAACAAGAAATACAGAATAAAATCCTTCAAGGAAAATAAGAAGAATAAATTCAGAGAGCTGGCAGTTAACATTCTGTAGAAATATGTGTAAAGCAAAGGGATCAGGCAAACTGGCAACCCCATTAAAAAATAAAAGTAAGGAAAACTAGAAGAGACCTAACCTAAAAAACATACCAGCCCTCCTGCTTCTTCTTATCAAATACCTTAAAGTGTAAACACATCTTTTCTGGTTAGTTCTACTTTAGTTCAAAAATTCAAAGTCGAGTAGAGCTTAGACGTTCCAGAGACAGCATAAATAGATGATAATTTCCTTGTGTTGTTCAACATTGTGAAACTGCCACTGAGCTTCAGTACCTGTGTAGACAACCTTGCTTTAGAAAGCTCTGCTATGCTGAAAGTCCTCCCCTCAGCCACCAAGAAACTGTCCTAGCCTACTACAAGCTGTCAGGAAACAAGAGTATGACACAGGTCACAGCCAGTGTGCTAGAAAAGATAAGAATAGGGATGTTTATCTAATATTTACTATATTGGAGATGAACGAGAGTTTTCAGGTAACTTCATCTTATGCCAAATATAATAAAAAGCTTTACTTTTAAAACATTGCTTCACTTAATAAGTGCATTTTAGACTCTTACTTTAACAATATTTGGTGTGCTTGTTTGTGTGACTCAGAAATATGTGAGAATGCTTTCTCTCCCAGCATAGCACATGAAAACAACAGATTTTTTTCTCTGCCAAATGAAATTTCCCAGTCTACCAAATCTTACTTTCTACACCTGTAGGTATAAAGTGCACATACTAAAGTGGAGAAAAAATTAGGAAAACTAATTAACTAAAATTCAAGATCTTTTTTTTTTCTTTCTAAAGATGTAATAACGAATTTATTCAAAAAATGTATCCTCTGACTTCTCCTTCTAGTACAAAAAAGGTGTGTAATTATCACATAAGATTAATTCATTTAAAATTTGTAAAAGCAAGTCCTAAACCATGAAAGTGCCAGACTTCAGATTGCCCTTGTCACACCAAACTGGCCTCCCTTTGCTGATGTATCATGGTAAAATCCTTAATTACATGACTTATATTACTATCCTAGCTGAAGGATTGATGCCTCATGCAATGCCCCCTGTGGATTATATTAATAATTCAATATATTGTAGAGGGAGCCCCCGGTGGTCTAGTGGTTAAGACGCAGGGCTGGTACCCTTAAGACCGCAGGTTCCATTCCCGGTCAGGGAGCTCCCCGGGCAAGATGGTGCTCGTTAGCCCTTAAGGCAATCCATCTAAGAGAAGGACACTC
>JAWWES010000081.1:138597746-138610107 GCA_035583135.1 Lophotriccus pileatus | reverse complement strand
AAAACCTCCAGGGACGGAGAATCCACCACCTCCCTGGGCAGCCCATTCCAATGTCTGATTACCCTCTCTGTAAAGAACTTCTTCCCAATATCCAACCTAAACCTCCCCTGTTAGAGCTTAAGACCATGCCCTCTTGTCTTACTGATAGTTGCCTGGGAGAAGAGACCTATGCCCACCTGGCTACAACCTCCTCTCAGGGAGTTGTAGAGAGTCTCAGTACATCATCTCTCTGTGCCTACCTACCCATGCTAGGATCGCTTTTGCTACTCCTTGTCTTTTCTACTATTCACGTAACTACTTTTTTTTCACAGGTATGGTTCCAAATATCAACCCCTGCTGATTTGGTGAAGAGAAATGAAGGTTGTTCTGCACCCATGAGAGAAATAGGAAAGGCTGTGGGATGTGGGAGTATTACACAGAATAGGATGGGGACCAAAGCAAAAATCCATGATACTTAAAGAAGTTAAATGCAGTAGTTTTCTGAATTGAGCTGTGCTATCTCTGGAAGAACCATGCTGCAGAAAAAAAACCACTTTATTTGCCATCTCCATCACAGAGGACTGCTGGGAAGACATGCCACAACAGATTGTACGCAATTTTTATCTGTTTGCAGAAGACAGAGACATATATTACATAACCAGATATCAAGGATAATTTACAAAGACCTTCAAAATCTTTGGAAAACCATATTTTAGATCTTGAGTAGAGAAACTGTGATGAGCTGCACCATGGGGCAGGGACATAATGATGCTTCAGAGCTGCTTTTCTTTCTCCTTCACACAGTTTCTGCACAGTTTGTTTAGCCACAACCTTTATAGATGGATATTAAGAAACTAAAATCTTTTGAAGACACACTTAAGAAACATGTCTTCTGTAAAGAGTATTTTAAAAGTGTTTCAGCTTCTGGTTTTCTCTGATCCCAGTAATCTTTGAGAGACAAAAATCCAAAATATCCACTTAATTTCTGGAAAGGTAATAAGCTATTTACTCCACCATATACACTCTAGAAAAGCTGTCTTCGAGACATTTGCATTAACTATCAATTTTTTGTTTATTGCTTATTGTTTAGAAATGCTTGGTCTTTGTCTTTAAACAGGAAACATTTTGTTACCTGTAACCAGTTCCTAATTAAAAAAAAAAACCAAAACAAAACAAAAAAAACCCTAACAGTATTTTATCCATGTTAATTTAATGCAGTGGGATTTTTACAAGTCATATTCCTTTTTTTTTTTTCAGAATGCATTTCAGAGTCTGTTCTAGCCTTCTATCACTTTCCCTAAATAGAACAGGTCAGAAAGGTTTTGTTGAAATTCATTTAAAAAGATGAGATTTAACTGAAATCCTTCAACTGAAACACCTCAAGTTTCTTAGGCTCTTGGTAGACCACAGGCATCTCTCTGACAGAAACTTGCCTGCCTTCAGAGAGTAATGACAAGGGCTCAATGCTTCTGCAAGAAGCTGGGGAAATTCAGGCACGTATTTCTTCCCAGCCCTGTCCTCCAGAGCCAAGATCTGGGAGCATTTGCCTTTGGAGACTTTGGGGCATGCAGGGCTGTTACTCCATGGCAGGTTGGAGTCCCTTGCATGCCTGGCCCGCTCCCTCGATGGTGCCTGTGGTAGGAGAGATAACAGTGCTGTGAATTTGGCTGCCTGAGAACCACGAAGTCCTGGCTCCAGCCACAGGTCTCCAGGCTGCCATGTTCTGATCACAGAACCAGGATGATGAAGGTGGAAGTAGCTGCACAAGATCTCCTGCTCCATTCCAGGAAAAAACCCCACAATTTCTTGATCTTTAAAACTTTGCAGTCTACCACACGACCCTTAAAATCAGAAGGTAATAGTCCAGGAACCAGGAAGGGTTGTATCTTGCCAGGGAATGTGGTGGACAGCCACAGCCTGGAGATCTCTGGAGCCTGTGCATTCAACCAACACTTCTCTCTTGGCAGTGGGGAAAGAAACAGATATGCCACTTTTTTTCACACCATGGGACCTCTGTAAGCAATTTTTGGTTTCAAAGTTCCAGCTCATTAGATATTTTTGAGCAATGATTATCACTGTCTGCCAACTTGAAATTCTGTAATTTGTCCAACTCTCAAAAAACCTGAACTGATGTAAAACCTGACGAGTAAGGACATTTAAGTGACAAAATATATCTAGACTGACAATGTTAGAGTCATTCTGAAGGCAATGGACTCTGTGTCTGGTGAGAATCCTGTCCATTAATTTTCTTAAAGCAATGGGTGACTGTTAACAACAAATTGGGGTATTCAAAGGGCACTGAAATTATTTAGAGACCTTTTCTCCCACCCCTCTTTCGGTTTTAACATCTATTGGCAATACTAAATGTCTAAATGGATGCAGAAACCAAATCATGTGCCAGAGTTCATCTATAGCAGAAGCAGCAGGCAATTTAGATTACCAGTTTGGTTATTACTAACAGTGTAGAATTGCTGTGAATGAGGCAAAGTAAAAATACTCTCACAGACTTTTCCATTTCATTCCATTTCCTGCATTTATTTTGGAGTTGAATTCTGCTGTGTTTATAGCTAAATCTTATGGATAATTATATACTGTCAGCATTCAGTTTCATTACTTAGGCACAAATCCTTCTAGCACCTATGCAGAAACATAAATTCATTCATTTTAAAGTTTAGTAGGACAACCCATTGTACATGAAAGCAAGCATATGAATAAATCTTCAGAGCCTTAGTTTGTACAAGAAGGATTAGATGTTAGAGTAATCTGTTGCTGGTTTAGTGAATGTTATGTTCTTCCCAAAATACCAGATGTGAGGGAAAATGCCCAAAGAACAAAGTAGACATGACATCACCTAATTATCATTGTAGAAATAACAACAAGCATGCAGTGTAATCCAACACATGATAGATATGGACAACCTGATTTAATCTTTTTTGTGAAACTGAAATAGAATTAATGTAAACTGTAGCTAAATAGCCAACTCATCAGCCAGTGCATCAAGTCCATTCTTAAACAATGGCAGATTCTTTAAGATTAAAATTTCTTCTCTTAAAAGTGAGTTTCAGTTCTCCAGATAAAACCAGTTCACTTCAAACTAGGATGCTGATCTTTCCCAGATGAGGTCATACATGTGTTAGTTGATCTGGCAGCCCAGCTGCCCCCATGTAGCACTGCTTCAGCCCCCCCACTGGGAGAAAAGGAAAATGCTTCTGTTTAGAAGTTTTGGGACCACCATGAAACCCCTCTACAAACATCCCCAAGCTGCTATTTATATTTTGTCCTCACCACATAATTACTGGAAGCATCCACTTTTCCCGGACCAAGCTGAGCCCTGCATAAGGGTTGTTGAGTTCTGGATGCCTAAGAGAGTTTGCCACTCTGCAAGAGTACCTCTCTGAACAAATAGTGTTGGAAAATGCTTCACCTATTGCTAAATCCTAACTGGAATGAAAATATTTTTCTTTGACATTAGCCTTATGTTAGGATTTCAGAGGAACCTGAGCAGGTTTCATCCTATTTGTGCTGAAACAGTGGCCAAGTTGCTACTGAATTAGTGAATGCAGGACCTGGCCTGAGTAACCACTGCGCTGTGAATGACTAAGGAATGATGCAGCTATTACCTTGTATTTCTCTTCAAATGCATTTTTTTTCCTATTTTAATTAATGAGTTGACCAACCTGTCTGGTGTGCTTTACTTAAAAAATGCTATAGCTATAGAGAATTAACTGTCATTGCTATGCCTAGAAAATCCTGATGAGCATAGCATGGATTTGCCAGCTGGTACCGACTTCATTTTTGCACTGAACACCAGCAGGTAGACTGAGATGTTTTGGTAAAGGTGCAGCCCATTTGTGTGCTCTTGGATCCAAGCTGACTGATCATAAAAGAAAAGTATCAGCTTGTAACCCCATAACAGTGTGGTTAACCCATGACCCAGGCGAGCTTCCAGGCATCATTGCCCTGACATGATTACTTTCAAAATCCATTATTTAGTCACTTGATTATACACACAAAAAGGTGAATAATGACTGATTTTTCCCAGTACTACTCAGGTCAATTTTCCTTTTTTTTTTTTAATTTTTACATAATTTGACAGTATTTGATAGCATTTTTGAAGTGAGAAATGAAAAGACTGTATTATAACGATAAGGAAAACATCTGTTGAAGCCTTACAGACACCCAAAGTTGCTTGTAGCTCTTTTAAGTTTTAAATAACAGGCGACAGTAAAAGTAGAGATTTAAATTATTAATATAATTAAGGCACTGGGGGTTTAATAGCAGTCAAAATGAATTCCCGTGAGCAATGCAAAAGGAGTTTAAAGCCTTTATTTAACAGATATATTTAAAAAGATATATTTATATCTGAAATTCTAACCTCTATCATATCAGTGTTGGGGTTTTTTTTTTTTTTGGTTTGGAGAAACATTTATTCACAGCAGTAAAGAGTTTGAAGCTCATAGTATATGCATGTGATTACCTTGGGGACAAAGGAGCCTGTAGCCTGCGGGGCAGATCTGCTGAGTGAATTTCCATTCTCTTTTTGTATTCCCACTGCGACAGTGGAAGCTTATCATAGTGCTGGCTGGGGGGTTCCACCTGGATGAAGAGAAATACTTCTTCACAGAGAGATACAAGCAACCCAGGGACACCATTCCAAAACCTGCTATGAATTCGCACCCTCCTGGGTCATCTGGCTGTCTGAGATCCCAGTCACCTTTTCTGCAAAAAGCTAAGCTGAATCCCAGGCAAACCTCTGCTCAACGTGAAAGCCAAATTTTGTCCAGTTTTCTCATTCTTTAATTTTAGGTCATCTGAACTGAAGCTTTTGCTGTCCAGCAGTGCCTCCCTCCTCAAAGACACACTTGGGCATAGGCAAGGGGGTTCAGTGGGGCATATGAGAGCATCTGAGAGCACCTGGTCCCCATAAAAATTATTACAATAAGGCACCAGTGCCCACGTCATCTGTCCTGGTCAAGGGCTGCCTAAAATAGGAACCTCCCATTACGAACATCATTTTTCTGGGGCTTGTTTTTCAATTTCCAAAAGCTTGCAGAAATGTTCCTGTCCTTTGGGGAGGAGGCCTGTGCACATGCACCTGCTGTAAACCCATTACACCTGTAAGGGATTTTCTACCTCTGTTTAATTGAGCAATTTGACAAAGTGACTCTGCTGGGGGTTCTCTGAAGTTAATGGGAGATTTATTAGCTACTTCAACAGCAGCAGGATCAGGCTCTGTGACTTCATCAGGCATGCCATCCATCTTCACATGAACAGGCTGACAGGACAGGAATTGAAATTTCACAGTCTGTGGTATATTCAGAGATTGTTTAGATTGGATTAGGCTATGGAAAATACTGTGCTGACCAAGATAATCATCCTTAACATATTGATCTAACCCCTGTCTGCTCAAATTTGTTCTTCCAAATCACATTGCCTGCAGCCACCTACCACTATCTTACAGTAATATTGCAGTGACACTTCTGGGATCCCTGTTTTTTTCCCAGTGGAAATGGACAGTGAAACCCCAACTAACTTCAACAGTGCAGGATTGTGTGTTCTGGATACCATTTTCAGCACTACATTTCCCACTAAAATGGGAGCGTGTTTTAAGCTACAGTGCTGAAAATCAGAAAAGAATATCCCAACTCAACCCAATAATACAGTGTTTAGTTTTGGGGCATAGGATGGAAAATACATTCACAGAAATCATACCTACAATACTACATAGCACTACTTAGACTAGCATACCTAGACTAGGTCTGAACAAATTAGTGGGAATGATCAAGGAACGTGCCAAATTCAAAAAACAAGGCTAACATACATGACTACAAAAGAGCTAAAATGTCCCCAGAAAACCACTGTACTACCATGGCCATACTGCTTCCAGCACAGCATTAGCTTGTTCCAAGACAGCTAAACTACCTCTGGGTGGTGCTGCCTTGCCATATTTTAATTTAGACACATTTTTAGACCATTGCTAAACTGTGTCTAAATATATACTCGTAGAACAACTGCATAACTGGGATCTCCATTACGGCCACTGATTTGGAATGCAACTGTAAACACTTGAGATGGATGATCAGCCCAGAAAACTGGGGACTCTGCCAGCAAGGCATAATGTGGAATAAGATCAACAGGACTTTTGAAGCTCTGCCATTGCCTGTTAGGTAAAAGGCAGGCATTGCAAAGAACTAATTACAGAAAGAAATAACAAAATATTATGTCAGTTCTGTAAGTGCAATTCCTCCAGCAACAGAGAGATACAGATCACAAGACCCAGAGCTAGCACATGACCTCAGGTCAAAGGATGCTTCAAAAATTAAATTATCTCGGATTTCCGTAGCATGCTTTGACTAAAATTCTATGTGGATTCAAAGCATCCTTTGTCCTGAAGGGAGAGAACAGAATTAAGGTGAATTGAGTGTCTCCTTCTAATCCTTACACACTGCACAAAACAAATATAAGGCTCTACCAAAGCTATACAGATTTGGGATTTTGCAGCACTGTAAATTATTACCCCCAGGTCAGAGTAATAGGCTGCCTGATCCTTCTTCCTAAGATTTGCTGCTAATTCAAATAACACTACTCTCCTGAGTCGTGCTACTTTTCTTAGAACCCAAGATCTTATGTTTAGCAGATCACATAAGAAACTAGAGATTCCTATCTTTTTTATTCAATTTAGTTTGTGGTAGTCTCATGAACAAGACAATTCAGAGATGTAGCGAGGCTTGCAGCGGGTTTTGGTGTAATACTGCTAGGTTTCTCTGAGGTCCTGTGCTAGCTCCAGGTCTTGTGATCTGTATTTCTTTGTTGGTGGAGCTGTTGAAGGGTTTGCTCTATCTTCTGGCCTCTTGTTCCCATTTGTGAGGCTGAGGGTCCATGTCAGCAGCACACACACTACAGTTCAGTGCATCAGGTTCACTTGGCTTCAAGAGCTCATCAACAGCTTGTTCCAAAAGCAACAATACCCCCCTCAAAACCCTCAGCATCCTCCTACACAGCACGACTTACCCTTGACCACCAAACCTTGTCTTCACAGTTTGTGCTTTCACTGATTCCATGGCAAGGGTAAGAAATCCTGCCAAAACATGGGATTTTCTCCTAAAAGCCTTGTACATCAATACAAAATTTTGCTATAGTAGATAACCTTCTCTCTTGAAGCATTCCTCCCCAGCTTATCAATGGCTTGGCAATTTTTGTCAACTCTTTTAAGAGACATCTTTTTAGCTTCTACGTCCTTCCAAAACAGTGGCAAGGAGGGAATATTAGACAACCCTTTATCTATAAAAAGCAGCAAACTGTCCATGTCAGGGTCAAGTAAATTTTAGAACCCATTAATAATATTTTTAATAAACCAGTAAGAGATGTAACTACAATGCTGGCCCATACTTATTTATGAGTTTGACTTTTTCTTCATGAAAAATTAATCCAAATCAATCATTTTGACATCAGAAAAAAAATTAAAATGAGACTCCAGAAAGTAATTTCAGAAAGACAAAAGTTCATATTATATTAACTATTCTGAAACTGGGTTTTAAGTACATGCTATATTTTCCAAATATACTCATGGTATCTCATTTCTGATAATTTTGATTCTTGTATTTTGCAAAAATGTAAACATTTCCAAGAATTTTCTTTATTGGTTTTTATATTATTAAGTTAAATATTTGAGACAACTAGTATGAAGTTTTATTGTATGTATTAGTGAAAAGGTGTTGTCGGATTGTAATTTCAAAGTTTATTTGCTGCAGCTAAATAGATGGGATGCCTGAAGTCATGAAGACGTCACAGAAGAGGCACATAAACTGAAATCAGAATAGAAGATAAAAATATGCAAACACCTATTAATATAGTAATAAAAATGACATAATAATAATTATTTTTCTCCTAACTAAACCTAACAGCTTTAGATGAGTTGGTTGTTTTGTTCTTGTATCAGAGTGCTGAGTAGAAAACAGGCATCATCCTTCCTCAAAGAAGAGTGTTTGAAGTCAGAAATGGGTCTTGGTCTATAGAAAAAGGTCCAGAGCTTTTGGATTTGACTATGAGAGACAGAGTAAGATACTCAAATACTCTTGGAAAGAGCATCATAAATAATTTTGTGCTGGGGAACTATTCAAGTCTTGGGTTTTGGAATTTCTGTCATGCCTTGCCTGTCACCACCCCATCAGTCACCCTAGTGAGGTTCATAGAATCACTGAATCATAGAATCAACCCAGTTGGAAAAGACCTCCAAGATCATCAAGTCCAACTCTTGATCCAATACCACCATGGTTAGTGGACCATGGCACTGAGTGCCACATCCAGTCTCATCTTAAAAAACCTCCAGTGATGGAGAATTCACCACCTCCCTGGGCAGCCCATTCCAGTGCCTGATTATTCTCTCTGCAAAACTTTTTCCTAATATTCAACTAAACGTCCCCTGGCACAGCTTAAGCCCATGCCCTCTTGGCCTACTGCTGATTGCCTGGGAGAAGAGACTGACCCCCACCTGGCTACAACCTCCTGTCAGGCAGTTGTAGAGAGTGATGAGGTCGCCCCTGAGCCTCCTCTTCTCCAGCCTAAACAACCCCAGCTCCCTCAGCCTCTCCTCACAAGGCTTGTGCTCGAGTGCCTTCACCAGCCTCGTTGCTCTTCTCTAGACCCACTCCAGCACCTCAATGTCCTTCCTGAATGGAGGGCCCAGGACTGGACACAGCACTCCAGGTGTGGCCTCACCAGTGCTATGAAGGATCCAACATCCAACTTCTGCCAATTGCCTGCCCAGAGTGAAACCAGACATAGCTCCTCTCACTGACTTTTCAGGCAAGCTCAGGAGCTAAAACCTGACATCTCCTGTTCACAGATCTGACAGAAAGCAGCTGTATACCTAATTCTGCCTCCCTGTGGGCCCCAGCTCTGGTATCCTTCAGTGCTCACAGCCAGCTCACAGCTCCTCTAAACATACAGATAACACTCTGGGCCATGAGGAGGCCTCCAGTTCTTGAAGCAGGCACAAAGACACAAAAAGTGTTTAAAGTCTCCAAGAAGTCATGTCAGAGTTTCTGTGAGCCAGGAGGTAAGTGGCAGAGAGGAGAGGGCACGCTGTAAGGAGGTGAGGCAGCAGAGCTGCATTCCTCCTTGGTGGGAGTGCAGTTGGGCTGGGCTGTTGCACAGCTGGAGGAGAGAGGGAGAGCTGGTAGGTGACCAGGTCCTGGCATGACCAAGTCATAGACTCAGTTCATCCAAATATGAACAAAGTGCCGCCACCACTGCCAAGTCTAGCTGAATGGAACAGAGAGGTGGGGTTTAGGAGTTAGCATCCTCGCCTAGGGTAAAGGGAAAAATACTCAGATCAGGGACAGAGGTGAAGAGGTCAGCAGCCATATGCAAGGACTGAGGTTTATAAATACAACCCTTTCTCGTTTCCAGGCTCGCTGGTAGAAATCAGACTT
Source organism: Lophotriccus pileatus (assembly GCA_035583135.1). Lineage (NCBI taxonomy): Eukaryota > Metazoa > Chordata > Aves > Passeriformes > Tyrannidae > Lophotriccus > Lophotriccus pileatus. The sequence continues at coordinate 138,600,694 of JAWWES010000081.1, read as the reverse complement.
GGGCACCAACGGAAGATGCTCGGGCTGTCACACAACGCGTGTGCTGTACCACTCTCCAGAAGGCGACGGCACACGTGCACTGCAGGTGCTCACCACAGTGTGCACATATTTGACAAGCAGGACTGCTGTTCTCTCACCACAAGAGGGCCCTAAAGCCTCACTTTCCAGACTGAAGGAGCTGCCGTTAAGGCTGGTGAATAACTATTCTCAACACTGCCTGTAAGAGGCCACCGTGGGGTACGGATTGTCACATACTCAGCACAAAAACTGTCCTGCCTGCTATGAATGTGTAAGTCACTCCTGTGACTCCTTCTAAGCCACAGGAGTAGGATTTGAGCCACAGCAGGAAATCAAGACTCGATTAAAAAGAAATAAATAGTTTTCAGGGACCCTCAGTTAGAGCTGAAAGGTTAAAAAGAAATAGTTTTCAGGGACCCTCAGTTAGAGCTGAAAGGTGGAATTACACAGGACCCATTTCCGAAGTGCCGCAACCCGAGAGGGACCTGTCCCAGCTTGTTTCATTGAGATGAAAACAAAAGCAACCACAGATGAAAGATAAAACACACAGTATAAGCAGGATTAATTTCAGCACGGTGTACTGCAGAAATGCACCCACTAGCAGGACAACACGCAGAAGTAAGAGCGATGTAAAACAGACGAGGCAGCCAAGCTCAGGGCCGTGTCTCCTCTCTGGCAATGCTGACGTGATGTCACGAGTGAAAAACCACTGGAAGAAGCACAGACCCTGGCTGGTCCTTCTCTCACCATCTGCTGGGTTCCCTGGGAGAGTCCTTTGCTGAGGAGGCTGTGAGGACTCCTGAGGAGGTTTACAGAGAAGAGCGGCCAGTCAGGGTGTGACACCCAAAAGAGACACAAGTCCCCTAGGAAAACTCAGTCCCAGCTCCTTACAAAATACAGACACAAAACTTGACTCCTGTTGCAGATCCTACAGAGGCCAGATAGGAGCAATGTCTTAAGCAGTGCAATGCTGGTAAAAGCTTTCCATTTCCCCAAATGTTTCTTCAAACCAAGAGCTGGGTTGATTCCTTCCACAGTGAGTTGTAAGTTAAAACCAGCACAATGTATTTTCTCCCTGTCATTTCTTCTCATTGGTATCTGCTGGTCTTGCTTTGTCTAAAAGGAAGTAGGATCAGACTTCAAAAATAAATCCCAGACATTGCAAATTAACTTATTTTTTCTTCCCCAAGTGCTCTGTTTATACTACTTTTAATACCAGCCAAGAGATTCTTTCACAATAACTTTTTCCAGTGCTGGAGGGAAAACCATTTTTGACAAAAAATGTGTCAAAAATATATTTCATATTCTATATGTCAAATTCTTTGCCTCCATTCTTATTTTTTCTCCCTTAACTTCAGTAAAGCATCAAAAACATTTTTAAGGAAGATTACCACAGTTGGAGTCATATGCAATCACCTGATATAAAACAACAGCCATAGGTACACCACTGACTCCCTGTGTCCTCTTGAACCTCAGTAACACTCTTTCAGAAAACCAGTGGGATGGCACAACCTCAATCACACTATAAAATTTCTCTTGTTGTCTTAACAGTTACAAGAAAGCTATAAAGGGAGGCTTGCAGCAACTCTCAGGACTACAGATCAGAGCAGATACTTAGAGTGTTTGCAGAACAGATGAACAATAGACTCCTGAGCAGTAAAAAAAATCAAGCAAGTGGAACAGCCAGCCACGCTCAATACACATCAATCCCAGGAAAAAATAAATGTTTGCACAAAGATGCACAACCAGCATGGTCAGCAAGAGGTTTTTTCATCATGTGTTTCATATATTGACTAATTCCAAACATTTTTTTACTTGGGTTCACTTCCAGGTGCAAGGACAAAAATCAGCTTACCTCAGAACAACCAAGGGCTCATTGAAGCATGGTTGAAAATGGTCACAACTAATAGCTTTTCCAAGGCTTGCAGTAGTAATATTGTTGCCAGACTATTGGTGCAGTGCATTTGCCAACCATTCTGTGCTGCATTGCTGCATATCAAGTATTTATTTTTATTCTAAATATTTTTATTTGTTTATCAATGATCAAAATGTTATTCTGGAAACACTCTGGAAAGAAGTGGGTTAACAACAGCTTGTAATTAAGTTCTTTTAATGCACCATTTGCTTCAGACTCAGGTTCCTGTTTCTATATAGTTTCTTTTACATCAGCTACCCTCAAAAGTCTTTCTTAAAGAAAATTAAAAAAAATATATATAAAAAGTGTCAGTTCCCTCTTCCACATTGTGGCCCAAATTCAGGAAGTCATGTTTCAACTACCTCTAGCCAGCAAAGAACTGAAGACAGCATTTGATCATAAATGCTTGGTAATATCCCACTGAAAGAAAAATAAAATACATTCTTACGCACAGAAGTGGATTGTCAGTATGGTCACTGAGGGATTTGGCCATTTAAAATACGGTGTCTAATTTAAATTAGAGATTTCCCCAACCATGAGGGAAAAGATATAAAACAGTTTCCATGACCACTCATCCAACGCACCTGCATCAGGCATGCTGAGGGCTCCCTGGATGTCTCTGTCTGTCCCTGGGGTGGCAGAGGGACAGGCAAGCCAAGGCTGTCATCTCTCCCAGCTGTTGTCTCCAGTGCAGGGTATGCAGCTGGACATGTCTCTGCCTAATGCCTGTACCTGGTTATATTCTGCTCAAGACACTCTTTCAGTCAAAAAACAGAGGAGCCACAATAGAAAACAACAGAAATAGCAGCTGGTTCAGTGAAATGTTAAAGTGATAGCTATGACAAATTGTGCCTGTCTCCATTTGAGGGAGACACATGTGTTTTGCTGAGAATAAACCACAGGGAAGACCCAAAAAACTCCTCCCCCTGAGCAATTACAAATCCGAAATTAATGGACTCTGATCAAGGAATAGTGTGGGAAAAGAGACCAAAATTATATCCAGGTAGGAATAACA
>JAWWES010000081.1:138583681-138597646 GCA_035583135.1 Lophotriccus pileatus | reverse complement strand
AACCACAGTCAGCAGGAGGCGATGTTGAGCCGCTGGGAATGTCGAGCCTGCAGTTCTTAAAGTCAGTCAGCAGAGGGAGCTGTTGGGTCGCTGAGGGTGTAGAGGCTGTAGTTGGTGAAACCTGTCAGCAGAGGGCACTGTTGGGTCACGTCAGTCGCCAGGTGTTGATCTCCACGCTCTGAGGCAAACCGGACAAAGGAGCCCTCCCTGGAGGGAGGGAGGAGGGGGAAAGGGGGAAAAACCACAGCTCCCCAATGCTGGAGAAACTCACTCTTTTCCTGCTGATCCTAGATGTGTAGTGATGTCCCTCTCTGTCCCCCGCTCCAAGGGAGATCCAACCGATAACAGCTCCAAACGATTGATGCCCGTTCAGACCACCCAGCAGCAGCTGCAGCCACCTCCACACATACACACCGCCGAGCCAAAAGTGAAACTGTCCCCGTCCCCATCCAGGCCACACCCCCTACCCCCAACAAAAGACCTCCCAGCCCTTCTCTCCTGCTTTCTTAAGAGACAAAACCAGTTAATTAGCATATCAATATGGTTTGGCCCGGACGGTAATGTGGGCCATTAGGGGCTTGGAAAAACTGGTCCGATTTGACCGGTTCCTCTCCCCGACTCACACACAGGGAAAAGGAACAATTTTTCAACTTAACTTTAAAAGCACAAAACAAACCATGACAGTGCCACTCCTAGTGTCCTCTGGTATTTGGGTGTGGGGTCATTCCCACTAGACAGATGCCTGCCATAGCCACTTCCAACTCTCCTTTATTAGCTTTTCACAGAAAGAATGTGATATGAATGATATTGCATTTACCAGTACCAAACCAAAAACATAACAGGTCACTTCTTGGGGCCACAATTTTAGTTTAGAATAATCCTCCAGTTCCAATTTTGTCTTCAGCTCCTACTACTTTGACTAAGGTTCAGAATCCTACTGGAATAAATGTGTTATAAAGAGAGATTTCCCTGGTCCATGCTGATGGATTCAGAAAGCTATTAGAAGAGGATGAATCGACTGGTATTTACAATAAGTTCTCAAGCTCTTCTGCCTATTTTATTACCCCTAGACACTTTCTGTCTGCTTTGAGATTCACTGGTTATTTAGGTCAGGTTTATAAGCTAGTCTCATTCCATGGCTCTCTCAAGCATCCTGTGAATCCTGTGCAAGATTCAATTTCCTAAAGATTTATGAGTCCTTCCCATTCCAGAGTCATATACATCATATGGAAACAATTGTGCAATGGAGAGCTTCAAGGAAGTCCCTCTCTGGCTGTCTCCAGAACAGTGTTACAAACTAAAAGCTTCTGAAAAGAACCACCATAACAGTACCACAGTCTTTTTTTCTTGTTGATCTCTTTAAATTTAATTAGGCCCATTTTGTTTTTGCATCTGAATGTTTCCTAACCAAGTCCTTGAACATTACCAGGGAAGAAGGGAAGGGAAAAGAAGATAGAAACTGCTCATTCATTTCAGCCACTGGCTCCCAGTTAGGACAAATGGACTGAAATGTCCAAAAATTGAACGCCCTGAGGTTGTAGTGAGAATATCGTCATGTGTGTATTCTGGCCCATCATCTCTTCGAATGAAGAGTATAAACATTGCTTTTAAATCATCCAACCTCTTGTAACTGAGTTGTTACCTTGTCTGAAAAGAACATCCAATGCAAAGAGAGCAATACACAAACTGTATTTGAATGGGCTTTGTCCAGCATACAGACATTAAAACATACTAGGGAGAGATTCCCCCATATTCAGACAACAGACCTACTTAGTGCAGCAGACAGCAGTGATCAGAAGCAGAAAGCACATTAGGAAACAGGACAAATATAAAGTGGTTATTGCCTGCTCTGCATTACAGCCTCAAGCATTCAGAAGGGTAGTATCCAAACCATTATTTTTAGTAACTAAAGACTAGTGTTTAATAACAGTGCTTAATCCTCCTTAAATTTGTCTTTACCCATCTTCAGTTCACACATAGATCTAAGCTAAAGGAATGTATGTCCAAAACACCATAAAATGTCCATACTATTCTACAGTAAATTATATTAAAAGGTCTCTTAAACCAGTGTTTTGCAGCTGAAATGTTAATTTTTCACAAGGGCTGACTCATTTTGTGGATTAAAGTACAACTATGACTCTTGTAGGGCTTCTTTTGAAACACAATAATATCTCATTGCAATATTTTACCAGAATACTTCAAAACATGTTTTAAAAGCAGAATTAAACCTTGTAAAACCACTGCCTCTTTTTTATGTAGATAAAATTGATTTTTCTCATTGCCATCTAATTCACAGGTAATGCAATGACTCAGGAGCACAGGATTCAGTGTCAGAGTCAGGAATAAATATAGGAATCCTATCATTCAGGACCTTGTACCAGACATTAGGTTGCATTTTCTATTCCAATTTATTACACTGCAAGATTGAAAAAAAATGGAAAGCCTTTAAGTGTGTCCCTGCTTTACAACACAGTGAACCCTTCCTTGTATTCATTATGACTGTGGTTCATGACAACTGCACAAAAAAAATCTAACTACTTTAATTCCATGTGCATAAGACACTCTGTGAAAAGATAAGGATTTGTTTTCTTTCCTAATAATTAAAATTTTTCAGTTAGGCTGACCAAGGTTTACCTACAGTGCTATCCTGGCATATAGTTCATACTTGCAGCAAAGTTGCTTTCTGACTAAGAGAGGGTATGAGCTGTTTTTGTCCCAGACAAAGCAAGGGTGATATGTACATAACCTGTACAGTCTGGGACAAAATGGGAGACTCCCTGAGAATTAACAAATGGATTAACAAGTCTGATTCTAATCTCAGTGCAAGAAGGGTTCTGATTAACCTCTCTTAACCTATTCAGAAATATGTTCTTGATGTAAAAAGCTTCTAACAAGAATTCTATATTTGCTGAAAAAGAATATTTGGCATTCTCTTTTGTAATGGTGCAGAACATGTGGAACAAGAAGTATCTCAGGCTGTGCATTTCTATCAGATTCTTCTCAATTTAACATCAATGAACCATTTATAAAATCTCCTTTGGCATTCTTCATATGTAATTTACCTTGGAATTTCCAGATGCCCTCACTTTTGTGACAGAAAACCCCAGGTGATCTCCTGAGTGCCCTGTTCTTTTAACCAACCAGTGGATATTTACCGCACTTAATGAAAATGGATGTACCATGGTAATTTATACCAGCATTTCCAATTTAACATACTGGCTCTTTTCCAAATAGTAGAGCAGAACAAATAAATTTCATATCAGATTTCCAGTTTGCCCACTCTTTACATTATTAACTGTCGAAACATTTTTGCCAGGAATTACTGACTGCAAGTAACACTTGCACAAGATTTCACATGCAATAACTTGATCCACACAGTAGTCTATATGGTTTTGGATATTTTCTTACTCTTCAGAGCACCAGAGGAGCTATTGCTTTTCTAATTACTACTGAAAGCCTTTCTCACCAAGAGAAGTGAGGCAAAGGCAGACAAGAGCACTGAAAAGGAAATTATTACTAAAATAGCACTGCCTGTGTACATGCTGTACCCTGCTCCTAAAGGCTTATATTTGAAGGTCAAGAGCTGGTATGTCAAAACCTTTTGGCTTTTTCAATACTAGCAAACACTGCTCTGGTATCCCTGTAATATATACGCGCAAAGGTTGCCAACTTATGCAATTCTATCTCCAGTCTCATCCTATTCTGTAGTTTCCTGCCTGAAGGCCCCAGTGGTAGAACAGAGATCTTTCCCAAAGCTTCAGCTTTCATTTCTAAGGTAAGTTTCCATCCCCTGTGACTATAGGAAAAAAATCTTTAAGAGGAAAAAACATGTGTCAGCAACAAATGGGGAGAGATTGGTGACTAAACAGAATTAAGAATATGCTATTATAAAATAATTGCTTGATTCTGTCAGGCTGGGTTTGCCCATGAACATTTGCATAGCCCACTTGGCACGTGTCAGTCGGAGAGTGCACCTCAAAATATGAACAGTCCAGAGGTGTGCTTCCCAGCAAAGAACAGCTGTCCCTGTATTTACAGGGAGATGAACAAATTATCTAAACTATTGTGCAAGTTCAGTCAAAATTTAAAGAGTATTCAAGTTACTGGAGATGGATAAGGAATTTCCTCCAGATACCCTGGGCCTTTCACTTTAGGACTTTGATTCATGGCTGTCATGTATTTGGAAAGAAAATTTTCCAATCACCCCTATTTATTTCATATTGGCTCCGTTTGCAGAGCAGTTTTGGTGCACATGAACTAGACTCCTTTCAGGGGACATTAAACTACACATACCAGAGCTCTCCAGCCCCTCAAGGACATGAGAGGTGTGACCAGCTCTGCAGACAGAAACAATTCCCACACACAGGGTGCCAGTCAGGCCAAACAAGAAGACTGAGCCTAGTCCCAAGCAAAAGCCTAGAACCGCACAAAGTGCAGATGAAAAGCCTCAGGACCCTCTGCTTTATACACTGAACCTCTCTTACTGCTCTGAATTAGCCTCCACCAGTAAGAATTACTGATTTAAAAGTGCAGCATATTTTGTCATTGACCATTTAACTCAAAGTAAGGCAAATAAGGTAACTAATACACCCACAAAACCATGCTGATGCCAATCAAGCTCGCTCCTTTGTCTATCTTCTCCAGCCCTGGGGTCAGCAGCCTGGCTAGAGCTGCACTGGGACACTCCCCAAAAATCATCCAAGAAACAAATTCATCACTTGGGAACATCCAAAGACTTTAGACATCTGTCTTTAGATGGTTGCAACAGCATTACAGCCATCTGGAAAGAAATACAACTGAAAATCCTTCCTCACTTGGGACTGTTAAGGGAATGGTTAATATTTTGCTACAAAGCTCTTGCAGAACGAGCAGTCACCTGTCTCTCTGTGCTGCACGTCCCCAACAGTCCCGCTCTGCCCTCCTGCTGCTTTATCCCTGCTCTGTGCAGATGCACCAGGTGCAAGGTGGGGGATATAAGAGAACCAGGCAGGAGACCATCTGAACCATTAACTCAGATTTTCTCTTCTAACGTCAGAAGATGCAGCCAAATAATTACAGCACACAGCTGGTGCCTGCTAATACACTTTAAATTTGATAATCTGTCCAGAAGTGAAGAACATTTTTATTCAGTGCAAGTTGGAAAGACAAGGCAAGAGAATTGAATGAGACAGGGTATTTTCTACGTGATCTTTTTCATTACTGTGCTTCAGCTCTATTGACTTTAAGACTAGAGCAGCAACTAGGCAAACAAAAGACTTCTTTTTCTTCTTCAGAAGTTACATAATTTAGTAATAATGTCTCTCTTTTTTTTTTTTCTCCAGACTGGCAGGGTCTTAGCAACTCTTCTTTGTCAAAACAATGTCTGCTCTCAACACCAAATTTCCTTAATTGCTCCACCTGAAGCAGAAATGTGCCAATTACATCCTTGTCCTGATTATCAGACAACTCACTGGAATGTGTTGTACCAAGAGAAATTCACTTCTGAAGACAAGCCTATGTGATGAACATTTTAAAGATACATAGATATATACTTATGTATATTAAAAAAAAAAAAAAAAAAAAAAAAAAAGGTGTAAAATCCACAGTCATAATAGCTTCTGGAAAAGAAAAGACAAAGCAGCTCAGTTCTGGCAGGGACCTTGGTGCTCAGGGAGGATCGTATGGGCCTCCACGTCCTCCTGGAGCTCACCTGAGCAGTACCCTGCCCTCACAGAGCCACCAAAGGCTTCAGCCCCTAGAGAGGATCCATGAACCAGAGATCCCAAAACCTTTGTACAAATATTTATCCAGTGCCCAGTCATGGCTGAGAAACACAAGCAGATGCCATACTGCCCACTGGGGAGGCGGCAGAACGGAAAAGGAACAGAAAAGGCAGCATTTCCCATGAAAGTCAAGACTCACACCTGCACATTGTGTCCCTCTTTCAGTGTGACATACCCAATAGGGCAGAGGTGCCCATTGCTGAGAACCTCTGGTGGGGTTGAGAGGGATCTCCTCATCCAGAGGTTTCACACTGTTTAAATGAACGCTGTAAAGGGAGCTTTGACATCAACCAGCAAGCTTTAAGATTCTGTAGTAAAGTGTGTGCATAAGCCTTCTGGGACCCTCTTCCTTATAAAATCAACTGACATGTAGTTGCATGCATGGAGAGTGAACTGTGTGTGTAGAGAGCAAAATTTACTACCTTATTATGAAGGCAGTGCTGTTAAACATAGTCCATCATGAGAACACTGGTCCTAAACTATGGAGAAGAACTAATCTTTATTTGGATATACAGACGAAAATTATACTTATTAATATCTCCACTTTATATGAAGTGTCATAGGGTCATGCTGACAAGCTGGCATGTTGGGAACAGCCCAATGCACAATCCCTCTGACAGGAGGAACATTAAATGATAACAAACCAATACTCCCTGAGCAGCCCTAATACTCATCCTCCCCAGATTGACCTGCCGTGTCTTCAGCTGTTCCTACTCTAAACTCTACAGAATGAGAAGAAAGTGAGGATGAAGGCCACCTCCCCAGAAGGGCTGGAGGGAGATGCCAGAAGGGCATCTGAGGCATCTGAGAGTCCAGCAGACACAGACAGGTTACAGGCAGCCTCTGCCAGTGAGGCAGAGGATCTGATGATACTGAGCATTGCTGTGAAACGCTTGCTTGCCAAGTTCATTCACTGGGAATAGTGAAGGAGCTTTGTAAAATATTAGCCTTTGTGTTCAGGCTCAGGGAATGTTTTAAAATAGACCAACGGGATATTAAATGAAAGTAGAAAAGCCTACTAAAATATGTGTAATAAAATTGAATCCTTGCATGAGAAAAAGATTTGCAAAGTTGCAGCTATTTAAAAATAGGCAATTTTATAGCTGCATGAAAATGCTAAAAGTTACTAAGGAAAAATAAAATAAAGATATTTTACTTCATTATATGATATATTTAAAGGTTGATTATTAAACAGTTCTTTTCAGTAGCCATGCAAAAACACAGGACGTCAGATGTTACCTGGCACACAAAAGCTGTGGAGAGGTAAAAGAGATCTTGAAAGCTGCCTGGTTTCTGCTGTAATTATTCAAGCCTCAGAGCTGCTCTCATTTCAAGACAGCTGCTGACCCAGTGTTCCCCAGCTTTGGAGGGTGGGCCCCTCCTTAGAGGAGACAGTGTTTTCCAAACACTTTTTATAATGCTTCTTTGCAGCACTTGCAGTTTAAGCCTCTGTTTGACAGAGACAGCCCTTGTAAGGGGGCAGTTTGTGGCACAAACCAGGTGAGAAGTGAAGCGGTTTGAACTCCTTTTGCTCTGACCAAGGACGTGAAGCTCAATGTAGCAGAAACACCCCCTGCCCTTCCTATAGCACTTCTTCACAGTCCAAGGAACCTGGCCTTGTGCCATGCCATATATCTCCCCCACCATACAAGCTCCCCAGACACACACACACAGAGTCTTCATTCCTCTTGCACTATAGGACTTCCATTAACAGCAGGAGTCTACAGGAAAAAAAGGAAAAATTACAATAGCAAAGACATAAACACAAAAAAGAGACAAGCAGATGATGGCATGGAAAAATATTTTCCACAAAGGAGTAGTGGGACTATTTGTAACCTGGGGTAGTGAAGTTAAAGTAGTCAAAAAATGTGAAGCTAAATTGAGGAAGTCAGCTTCACAGGAAGGAGAAATCAGGCTAACTTCTCTGATCCTACACAGCCTGCAGAGACTAGCAAACTCCAGCAAGAATAAATATATTTTAAAATGAACTTATTTCAGATCACTTTTTCCTTTGCTTATCTGTCATGATCAGAGATTGGACCTAAGGCTATCACAGTACATAATATCTTTTTTAGAGTGGCTGAGGTAGCTCTGCAGGCTCTGGAAGAGAGCTCTGCACTGCTTTAAGTATAAGTGATGGCCATGACATGGATCTTGGCAAGTAACAAAAATTTCAGTTTGCTTTCAAAACGTGCTTAGAAGTGAAGTCAAGTGCCATTTATCCAGCTAAACAAGCTTCAGCTCTCTTGATAGTTTCTCTGCTCCACTTTCATTATTTATTAGTATATATTACTGGGATATAGGAATGCCTAACAGCTTGAACCATGAAGGAATTCTCATTATAAGAGGTGTTGTACAAACACACAGCAACAGACAGCTCCTGCTCAGAAAGCTTCTGATCTGACCAGAAAAAACTGGCACATGCTGGGAAAGGCAAATTGACACACGCATGGGAAGAAGTTTATTTTGCAGCAAAGCCAGGAATGGTGACTGAACAGCAAACACAATTTTTACACTTGGCACAGGGTTTTCAAGTGTTTTCTGCCTTCCTGGGGCAATTTTTATGCCAAAGATCCCACCTTCGTTTTCCTACCTGGGACCAGCCATGATTATGAACATCATTAGGGAGTTGGCTAAATTCCTTAGCATTCCTCAGTGCCTTTTTGGCCCAATTTCCAGCTGAATTATGTCATTAATTTGTTGAACAGTCAGCTCCTCCCAAATAGTTTTTGAATCTTTTGGCTCACAGCATTCAAATTTAATAGAGGGATAAAGGTCTCAACATAATTAAGCTTCTGACAAGTTCTGTAGAAGTACTAAGTAATCAGAGAGAGAAGAGAGACCTCATTAATACACCCACCAAGACAACAGCGTAACCTCAGTTGCTTTCAGAAACTGGGCAATTGCAACAGAAGTTCAGCCTCAGAAGACAAACCCTTAGAAAATTATTTGTCATTAGTTCTGCTGCTCTTGGGACAATCTGGCTGTGCAAATGCTGATATTTGGATGATGTGGCTGACTAAAGCAAAAGAACAGAAAACTCATATCATGTTCATTGCAAAGATATGTCAGTTTACCTTCCCTTCCAGGCGTCCCACCCTTTCTCAAAGAAAACACCATGGAAAATCATCCTCCTGGCTGCGCTGGGACAATCAGAGTTGTCTAAAGGCTCCCCAGACATGTAGCAATAATTGATTTTTCCCAGCCATAAGAATAAATATATGCAGTCTTTATCCTCAAGAGAGCCCTCTAATTTATTTTATTAGTGATAGCAGAGCTGATTCCCAGACTGTGAAGGGAAAGGGAGACTGTGGAGAAGATAACTCTGCTGGATATTGTAGAGCTGGGGCTGTTTAAGATGCCCACTGGGATAGGTCTATCCTTGTTTGCTCCCCAGTCAGCTCTTCCTAGATCCAGCCCCTCCATCAGGACCCAGTCCCCATTGCTCTGCAGGTCTCCCACCAAAGCTGGCCCCTTTTGCCTGCCATGCAGAGGTGGTGCTGGGACGGCTGCTCCATCCCACATTCCTTGTGTCATGCCTGCCACCACTTCTCTTGGCAGGACTTTCTTTGCTGAACACTGAACTGGTCCTGAATGCAACGGCCCTGGGAAACAAACAAAGTATTTCAAAGTATAATTTAGCCTGATGTGGGAATACCTGCTCAGATGAGGACAGGGCCTGTATTTCGGCTATGCAATGCTGCCTTACGGAGCATCCCAAAACACATCCTCTGCACTGGCAGGGATACATCCCTGAAAGAATGCTGTAAATACCACATGCAAACCATCTGTCTCCTCCTTCACAGCCAGAAGGGCTGGATACTGGTACCAAGGCTGCTGAACAACTGTCCAGTGCTCCCACTATTTTCTCAGGTGCTTCACGTGCAGTGGCGAGGCAGAAAAGGAATGGTTTAAAGATGAGCCAGCTACAAATGGAAACTCCTGAGGGTCACAAGGTTTTCAGCATTTCTTTTCACGGATGATGGCACAAAGAATTTGGTGTAGGAAAGCAACCACAAAAAGTCATGCCTTGTGGGTGAGGTACAGAGGAACTTTGTGTATGGGAGGCTTTGGGAGGGAAACCAAAGGGTTAGTGTGACTCAGCAGAGCATCAGAGACAAACAGTGTGACCAAAAAATGCTGATTTCTTTGAAGCTACACTCCTAATGACAGAAAAAAAAATCAGAATAAAGGCACCTTATTGTTGCTTCACTGTCCTTTACTGCTCATTCCTTTCCCATCTGTGCCACTGGGACCCTGAAATCTCCATGACACCAGGAAAATTTTGTGCCTGTGTTTCAGGACAGTGGGGCATGCTCTGTACTCTCCTGAGTGCAAAATTCAGCACATGGCACCACCTTCTCGGCTCAGCTGACCTTCCTCTGTAAAGCATTGTCCTCTGAAAGTTTCATTTCTGAAAAATAATGGATTGCAGGTAGGGAAAGGATTATGAGAAAATGAAAGGTGGATGAATTTACTTGTGCAAAATCTGCTCAGCTGGGTATTGCTTTTGTTTTTTGGTGTGTTTTGGGGTGGGGGGCATGTTGGCTTTTTTTTTTTTCCCCAGAGTTTAGTTTAGCTCCAGCTTTTGAGCCAATCTGATGGGCAGTCCCATAACTGAAGGATTTGAAGTGAGCAGTTCCAGCACTGAGCCTTCTCCCAAAGGCCAGCAGCAAGTGAATCAACCAATATACCAACAAAAATTACCAAGAATAGAAAGTAGATTTCCAGTCTTCCTGCTTTGCAGCAGTTTTGTTTTCCCTTGCAGTGGTACTGGTGATTACCTTATCTGTGCATACCAGCCATCCACACAATAAAGGAAAAGCCACCATCCAAGAAATACTCATTTAATAAGTCTTGGCATATTCCATGCAGACCCAGGAAGGCAGGATGCTGCACAAGAGTATCTTGCTTCAGACAGGCTCCACAGTGACAAATACAAACCTGCAGATATGAGGAAAAGCATGTTTCCAGGAAGGAAACATCAAGCAGGAAATCTATCCTCTCTGAGAGAGCTTTGCAAAAGTCCTTGTTTCTCCAGTGGTGGAAGTTTCTTTCCCATCTCTGTTATAGGATTTGGTCTCCAAAACCATGTCCTGAGGTTGGGGCACATTTTTGAGGCTCTGTAGATGGGTATGTGAACTGTATCCTTTTTTCCATGCCCCAGCTCATCAGTTGTGCCCATGGTATGGCCCTTAGAGAACTGAGTAACATCTTCCCCCATAGGACCTTCAACTATTTCACATATTGGGTAACCAAAATTTAACAGTACCAAGGGACCTAGAAAAGCTTGACCAAATAGAGACAGATATTACATGGTTGCACTGTATAAATACATCAGGAAGTTAATGGTCAGTGGAGGGAAAAAGCTATTTAATGGAAAGAATATGTTGGCAGAAGAGCAAATGGTTATGAACTATCTCTCCATGAATAGATTTAGGCTGGAAATTAGAAGGATTCTACTCATTAAGGAAGTGGGCATGCGAAACAACCCTAAAAAGAGAAGACAGAGATGAAAATTCCAAGATAGGACTTGATCCATTATGGAGGGTATTATCTAAAATGACAACCTGTAGCTGGACAGACTGGACATAGAAGCACACATTTCTCCCTTCCTATGCTACTACACTCTTGATTCCATTTTGCAGGGAAAAACAAAACAATCCTAACTTCTTTCTAATCTCAATGCTATCCACATGCCCTGAAATGCAAAAACAGGACTTGCATCTCAAAAAGGAGAGCAGAGGAACACAGAGAAGTGCTGTGACAATCTAAGGATGTGCTGGACCTTTTCCTCCTGCTGGCTGAAGCACAAATGCGCTTTATAGCAATCCAAGACCACTGTAAAAATACACTGGAATGAGCTCTCTGATGCCTGATTCCTCTGTTTTACAACCGACTACCTATTTATTGAACTACAACGCCTGTAAGTCACAAAATGCTATTATCATATCATTAAAGTGGTCATTTTGCCTCTACTTCATTACTATTAATCTTGGTAGGACATTGCATTTCCACTACTTGCTATTTAAATTGCAGTGGTATCTAGACATCCCCATTATGTCAGGACTCCATGTGCTGAACTCTACACAAACACGAGTGACAATCTTCCCTCTCCCAGCAAGATGTCTAAAGCCTACATAACATTTTACCAGTTACAGCTCAACCCTTGAAAACAGCTCTGCAGCTGAGAAAGCAGAAACATATATTTCTATTTCCAGAGTCATAGAATGGCTTGGGTTGGAAGGGACCTTAATCTAATCTATTTGATTATGGTATGATCAAGCAATCACTTCTGCTCTGACAGCACGGTGCTGAACAACTCTTGCGTTTCCCATCCTCAAAGCTGCTGATCCCAGCAAAGCCTTCAGCAAAGACACTTTATCCTGCAGTGGCTTAGCAATATCATGCTGTCACTCAGCAGAGCACAGCTCACAGGCAGGACCATCACATGTTTCCAAACTGTTCATCTGACCTCACCATTTGAGCAATGTGGGAAGAGGCTTGACCCTTCCTGAGCTAAGACATCATGTACCTGAGAACTCAGTGCATGCACAGGGCTCCCAGCTCTGCAGTTACATATGTTTGCACTGCTTTGAGCTGAACTAGCACAACTTTAATTTTTGGGTAGATCAGAAAAGGCAAAATAAACAACAAATACTCAAATGCTGAGAGAACAGGGTAAAGGTACTGCTGGAAGTGAGACTCTCTGTCGCCTTGTGTCTCGCAGTGTCTCAGGTGGAGGCTGTCTGTCTCCTATCAGGCAGTGTAATGCGTAGAACTTTGCCCTGGAGAAAATGACTGCACAAGGTCCAGTGAAGATCTGAACACCCAATGTTTTGTGACAGCAGAGTGATCCTGAAGCCTTTAAAGCATTCCCATAATGCCAACTGCTATCTGTCACCAGCAGGTTTCCTCCCTCCTTACTGCAGAGGTGAGCTTTAAATCTAAGCTGCAACTGTGCTGTATTTTTACCAGCAGTGATTACACCAGGGCCCACTGTCAGGAGACTTTGGCTGCCTAAAGAGAGCATTTTTGAGGAAAAGTGTCTGGAACTGAAACAAAATGCACAGATTTCATGGGAAAAAAACCTTAATGCAGCTCATCAGGGAGGCAGATGGCAACTTCCCTCCCAACAGGCACCGTGGGGGCTGAGTTTGCTCAACTCCCTCTCACCGCACTTTGATGTATTCCAGCAGCTGTATGAAATTAATTCCAATAAATTAAACCTCTTGCAGGGACAAATGATCCGGATGAAAACTATAGTGCTAGGGGCAATCAGCCATTTGAAACTTGGTGATCTCAGAGACAGGGAAGCAGCACCCTTGTTGGCTGTATCACGAGCACTTGCTGAGGCAGCCAGAAAAGGCTCTGTCAGCAAAGGAAACCCAATCAGGATCCAAAGCTCCTTCTCTATAACCACAGTACTGCCAAGCCTGAAATTGTGTGGGATCTGCTGCTCCAGCTGGATCCCTACAAATCTATGGGGCCTGAAAAACACCTGAAAGACAACACAGTCATTGGTCACAGCCAGCATGGCTTCATGAGGGGAAAGTCCTGCTTATCCAACCTGATTTCTTTTTATGACAAGGTAACCCACCTAGTTGATCAAGGGAAGCCAGTTAATGTAATCTTTCTGGATTTCAGCAAAACTTTCGATAATGTCTCTCTCAGGATCCTTCTGGACAAAATGTCCAGAACACTGCTGGATAAACACATCATGTGTTGGGTGAGCAACTGGCTTATGGGTCAAGCACAGAGGGTAACAGTGACTGGGGGAACATCAGAGTGGTGACCTGTCACTAGTGGGGTTCTACAGGGCTCTATCCTAGGCCCTGTGATTTCTACATATTCATAAATGACTTGGATATAGGACTGGAAGGGATACTAAGAAAGTTTGCAGATGACACAAAACTGGGAGGAGCTGCTGACTCCTTCAAAGGCAGGGAGGCCCTGCAGAGAGACCTCCACAAAAGAGAGGACTGGGTAGTCACCAACCATATGAAGTTCAACAAGGGGAAGTGTCGGATTCTGCGCTTGGAATGGGGCAGCCCCGGATGTTTGTATAGACTGGGGAACGGGATGCTGGAAAACAGTGCTGCAGAAAGGGACCTGCGAGTCCTGATCAAGTTGAACATGAGTCAGCAGTGCCCTGGCAGCCAGGAGGGCCAACCCTGTCCTGGGGGGCATCAGGCAAAGCATC
>JAWWES010000081.1:138523658-138583581 GCA_035583135.1 Lophotriccus pileatus | reverse complement strand
GGGCATCAGGCAAAGCATCGCCAGCTGGGCAAGGGAGGGGATTGTCCTGCTCTGCTCTGCACTGGGGCAGCCTCACCCTGAATATTGGGGTACCGCAATGTAAGAAAGGCATTAAGCTCTTAGAGAGTGCCCAAAAGAGGACAGCAAAGATGGTGAAGGGCCTTGAGGGGAAGCCGTGTGAGGAGCAGCTTAGGGCACTTGGTCTCTTCAGCCTGGAGAAGAGGAAACTGAGGGAAGACTGCATTGCAGTTACAACTACCCCATGAGGGGAAGAGGATGGGCAGGCACTGATCTCTTCTCTGTGATGACCAGTGACAGGACCCAAGGGAACGGCCTGAATTTGTGCCAGGGGAGGTTTAGGTTGGATAGCAGAAGAAGGTTCTTCACCCAGAGAGTGGTTGGGCACTGAACGGGCTCTCCAGGGAAGTGGTCACAGCACCAAGCCTGACAGAGTTCAAGAAGCATTTGGATACTCTCAGGCACATGGTGTGACTCTTGGGGATAGTCCTGTGCAGGGCCAGGAGCTGGACTCAATGATCCTCGTGAGTCCCTTCCAACTTGGTATATTCTGTGATTCTACACTTCTGTAATTTATGGTGATAAAAAATATACACAGGCCCTGAGAGTTGACCTTCCTCAAGCACCTTGAGGAGGCTCCTTGCCATAAATTCACCAAAGCCTTCAAAAGCCACTCCATGACCAAGCACAACAGGAGGAAGAGCAACTCAGCCTATTTGAAACATAAGTCTAAGGCTGACATTCAGCTTAATTATTGCAAACTTAACCTGAAATGCACCATTGTCTTTACTGCACTTATTGAGCTGGTTATGTGAGTTGTTTGCTCTGTTCTAGGGCCACTCCAATGAATACGACAAGGTACAAAGACTCAGTGCTGAACAATAAAGGAAGAGCACCTGCAGCAGGTATCCATGTACTGTAATTTCTGTGCTGTCAGCACCAGTCTCTTCTCAGCTCTGTGGCAGGCAACCCTTCCATTTTGCAGGGATATTGCTGGGTACCCGTTCTCCTAAACTTCAGGACTAGGACAATTTTTCAAGAAGCTTATGCCCACTAATTTCAAACTTGTTTTTTGTAAACATCATAGTAATGTGCCCAAAGATACCAAATCTTCAAAATAAGAAAGGATCTCTGTAGTTTTTTTCTAGTATTTCTTAATGTCAACCTGCATTTTTAAATGTCCTTTCATTTTTCACCTAGATGATCCTTTACAGTTTTATAGAATTGACCCTTTTATAGAATAGTTTATAGTCTATTGCATGAAATGCCTCAAATGAAGAATATATTAATTTCTCGCAATAAAAACACTAACACGAAGGGTGCTGGCTGTATTTCATCTCCCAGCTCTGCTTCAATCTGCCTGGCTATTAACTGAGTGCAAAAAAGTTAAGCACCCACGGATGGCGTGTCCTGTCTGTAGTTATACAATACCTTAAGGTTGCTGGACTAAAAGTCCAAAGGCAACAAAGCACTTGCAGCAAAAAGAGAACTTGTTACCTGTTCAGGAAAAGTGAGGCAAATATGCAAATTACTTCTCTTTATATCCTCTTCTGAGGAGACTTTAACTCCTTCCTTTCTTGTAAGACCTAAAAAACTGAGTTGCTGAAAGTATGAGGTACGTGCCTCTCAGGGCCAAATGGCCAAATAAAGTAACATGCCACAGGCAAATTTAGCCTAGCAGATCCTTATGGAAGTGCCTAAATATAAACTCATAGGCTATTTTTGTTATAATTTAACGTGGCAGGAATCATAAACACAAACCTTTAAGAGGCAGAAGAAGGGGCTTTGTGTATATTAATGTGAGGCAGCATTTGAACCAGAGACCCTGATGGGATCTATCCCTGTTTATGGTATCCCAGCCCCCACTTTGCCTCAGACTCTGCAAAATAATATATGCCAAAAGTCTAGACTCTAAATTACTAAAGTATTTAAATGGATCACAGTTTTAACCCCCAAAGTCTAACTTTCGTATATGGATAGGAATGATTTGCATTTAATCATCTGCTTCTGTAACTCACTCACCTACTGATGGAGGATCTTATTTATTGGTATAACGTGAATGTAAGTCTTGTTCTTACTTAAGTGATCAGAGGTGTTCTCTGAAATGACTATCTGAACAAGTGTCAGAATAGTCTAACTGTGAGAAATGAGAGCCCTGATTTTGAAGCTTGATTATGATCAATTTGAGGCTCTCCAGATTGATAATTCAGCCTGGCTGCACATTGGAGTGGATTCCTCTGGTACCAAAGGAAACCACTGCCCTTGATGTTGAAGAGTCACACAGTAGATGCCAACACAGCAGAAGAAATATGAGTCAGAGAGACAGCAAAGATGACACGTAACGGGAAATAACCCTGCCCAATGACCCCTATTAACAAATGATTGTGCAGAGACTAGTGTGGATAGAGTGTGCCTGTACAAACAGCCACAATTACACAATTAATTGCAGTGCCAGACAGGAAAGCTCTTTGCAGCACTTAGTCCTGTTCTGCAACTTGTCCCCTGCCCAGCAGGGAAGTGGTATCGAGCTGCAAGGGATCAAGTGCCCGTGTCCCAAGAGCAGTGATGCTGCAGGCAAGTGTTCTTTTCAAGTCTTTTCTACCATCTCACAATTCCTCTCCAAAAAGGACAGGAAAAGCTGTACTCCTGCGTTTTGGTGTAATTCTCCTTTCTTCTTTTCCCTTCTGTTTCTTTGTTTTATCCTAGAGTCACTAGAATGGCACCATCCCAGCAGTGGGAGATTTGCCTGCTGTGGGACGTGTTTAGGGAAAATGTTTCTGGCAGGCAAATTTGAAATTTGGAGCCCTCCTCAGGTCCTCTTTTTTGAAAGGATGAGTGCTTCACAGAAGTTATTTGACAGCACATACATTAAGGTTGAAATCCAGCTATTTCTTGTCATTGACATGGAGTGGGATCACCTGGTGTGCCAATCTGACCTCAAGTCTTAAAGGATTTTCTACTCCACCAAATCTTGACCCATCCAGGTTCTTTTAATGTTGTCACTAACACCTACTTGTATGTGGACATTAAAAAGGAGCCAATCAACCCAGCATGCCAATGTCCATTTCTTCATCAGTTCAAATCCCACTGGTGTGATGCACTTTCCCACGGGTGTTCATAAACCTGTTCCAATCTCCTGTAATTTATGACTGCTTTAATAAATAATCCACCTTCTCACAGATGTCCTAGGACCAGGTTCAATAACTGATAGGAATAGATGTGGAGAGAAATTCAGAGGTGGGATCTAGAGCACTAGTCCCTTAGGCCTAGCTGATATCTCCTCCTAAATCTGCACATGGATGGGATTCCACTCTCCTAGGCAGCCCAGAACCTGCTCTCACTGTGGTACATCAACCAGGAGTTTCTTCTAAGAAGCCCCACTGGGTGTTGTTCTCCCATATCCCAGCCTGCATGCATAGAGCACTGGAGGTCACCACGCTCTTTTGAAAGCTGGAGGAGGTGGTGTCCCCAGTAACACTCAGCAGCCAGGTGGTCAGAGGGCTTACCAGAAAAATAGCATGTCACACAACAGTCATGTTACCCATGAAACCATCTCGGTTTTCAGATAAACCCTAACATGACACCTCACTTGTTTTAAGAAGTGTGACTTTTGAATAAAGATATTGTGGACAGTCTGGCAGCAACGCTGGTGTAATTCATCCTCTGACAAACTTCACACTTTGCTACTAATGATTCCAGCTAAGTCTAGGGGGAGGGGTCTGAGAAAGAAATTGAAAAGTTTGGTAGGTTAATCACACATCAAAACAGGGGGATAGGTGGAGATTGAGCAAGAAAAATAAAATCTGGAATTGCCTTTAATCTATTTAATTACTTTTAGGGTGTAGGACTATGAGTATCTCTAATCTGTTCTCAATTTGCTGAATTAAGGTAAACAAATAATTACCACTCAGAGAAATATTGGGAATGAGGAAGAAGAAGGGAGAGAGAGACAAGGGAAAGGGGGGAGGAAAAAAATCACATTTTCCAGAAACTGTGACTTGTTACCTGTAGGTACTGCAGAATCTTGCAGATCAATGGCAGGATCTTCAAATATGCAACAGTAGTTACAAGGGTTCTGTCACTCTAGTATAATCCTCCTGCTTCTTTCTTATGTTTTGGTACACAAATTTACCAAATCTCAAACAGTGAGTGCTGGGTGGGATTTAGGGCTAACCAAGACACAGGTGATGGATGGAGGGGCTCAGAGCAGACAGGCAGAATAAGTACAGGAGGGTGGAGCCCAATGATCTTCAAAAGGCAACTGAAGTACAATTAGAAAACTTAAGCTAACTAAATATTTGATACAAGATTCCAGGAGATGCAGGGAAAAAAACACAGAATTTCTTAAATTCGGTATTAAATGGAATTTGACAATAAACAGTAGAATTATGGAACAAAAAGTTTGGGCAAGGGTTCACAATTGAATCTAAATTCAAGATTACTATATTTCTAACAGTTCATTTCTAACCTTGTGAAAATTGCACAATATGATTCAATTTACTGGCCTCTAAAATTATTTATTACTGATACTCTATTCTTACATTATTTTTTCCTACCTACTAGAAATATTACAACATTCAACTTATTGACACAATCACAGACAATTCAGTGGAAATTCTGCCTGAATAAAATCCTCAGAACTTAGCCATTTTGACAGCCTTACTATGGCATTGTCAGTTTGACATAAAAGCTAAAATTATATAGATGTAATCCATATAAATGATGTAATAACAGATGCAGGGAAAATAAAGGCATAAGAAGAAACAAAAAAATCTCTGGGCTGTTTTCCAGGAGAATTCTCTGTGGATGAGGCTATTACAGGAAAATAGAATTAAATGTGACAAATACATACTTTAAAACACCAGGAAACTGGAAGAACAATGTCAAGAAAAATAACCGTGAGGTGAAAATATGGAGAAGGATCTGATAAAACCACCTATGCTTTGCTGCAAGTGTGTCTCTTTGGTCTGCCTGCACCTATTGCAACATGGATGATAATGTTTGCTCCCTGGATGGGAGTTGCAGAAGACAGGCATGTGTGGAATTCCCCAGCCATCCTCAGGGCATCAGCCTGCCTCACTGCTGCTTTTTATTTTTCATAGACAAAGTGTGGATTAGTAACTTTGCATGCTCAAAATTGCCAAATTTAATCCACAGAGCCCTAAATCCATACATATTACACAGCATTACAAAAACCTTTCTTCTTTACAAGAGTTCGGTGGTGTTTTCATTCCGGATGACTTAAGTAAGTAATTAAAGGGATCATTAGCAAAGAAGTGTACAAAAATCCTTAAGCCTCTCATGAGAGGTCTGCTTTCTTAACACGTGGAGCTGACGCTCCTGCTGCCCCATTTAATGTAGATTATTTGGGGCAAATACCATGTTTCCTTCCTAGACTCAAAACCAAAACCAAACCAAACTGATCAGCTTCTCTGTGTCTCTACCTTGCTTGAGTAATGAGTCTGTCCTTAAAATGATTTACAGCTCCATCAAGGACTTCCTAAGTTAGTTCCAACTTTGGGTAAACTAAGCATTTTTTCATTGCTGCAGTGAATTATGATCAGCTTGGTCTGCTCAGAAACTCTTCCAGGCAGGGACAGTCTCCCTAAAAGTATGTCCTGTACACAGCAAATAGGTGTTCCAACACAGTTTGGGCCTCAGGATGCTTTTGCAAAGCAAACAGCAACAACTGAACAATCTGCTGATGTGATAATGACAGTGTCTGCCATTTGCCTTTAAATAGAAAATTATGGGCTTGTCCTGCGTGAGAAAGGAATGAAAAAAATCACACTATCCTTGTCCAGCACTAATACTACCATGTGTCCCCATACCATGTTTCTCAGCAGCTTCCCTGACTTCTAAGGAGCTCAAAACCAATAATCTTACTCTGTTGAAGTTATAAAAGCCCTACTATTAATTTCGATGGCTGTGCAAGCAGCCCTACCAGCTCTCTCCACCCTCTCAGCTGGTGACAATCATGTTGTCACCAAGGTAACCAAGGAGGGGCCATGGTCAGGCATGATCAAGAACCAGAATGTGTGCAGGCTTGCTGGGCACAGTCCTGACCACAAGGTGCCTGTTCAGGATTCATCCCTCTCTTTGAGCCAGAGCAGCCTTAGCTTTGCTTCTGTTACTGTCCCCTTCTCTACGCTCATCCCTAGAGAGCTGGGTCTCATCTTCTCCCTTCAAACCTAGTTTAAAGCCCTCTCAGTTAGCCCTGCCAAGTCACAGGATAAAATCATTTTGTCCCTATTAGATATGTAAACCCCATCTGTCTCCAGCAGGCCTGGTGCCATATAAACCTCCCCACGACCAAAAAAACCAAAATTCCACTGATGGCACCAGTGGAATTTAAGCCACTTGTTGTTCACATGGGTTTTCCAGTTCCTTTTGGTATTTGTTCCTTCTACCAATGGAATTAAGGAGAACACCACCTATGCTCCTCTCCCTGTAACCAGGTGACCCAGTGCCTTGAAGTCCTATTTGACTATCCTAGTACTTCTCTCATCAACCTCATCACTGCCAACCTGGACAACCAGTAATAAATAGAACAGAGGAGCTGAAAGTCAAGCCCCTTTTCCATGCTGGGGTTGCCTACACAGAGGGCATCTTCACTGGGAAGTGTGAAAAGGCAGGAAGGTGTGCTGCTGGCTGTATGAGTGAAGGGCCTTTTTGCTCATGGAAATTGCTATACACTATATGGTTATAACCTAGTGCTAATTCAGACAATTTCAATGGCTGTCCTGCAAAAGCTCCCAGCAGCATCAAGCTCTGACTGATGGGATTTTATACAGCATTGAGGGGAAGTAAAAAATTTGAACCATGACAAAATGCATTTATTTCTTAACTCAGGCAAAACACCCAGTCACTTCCATTCCACCCTGACTGGCAAAGTTCACACTGTCCTCACTGAGGGCTTCAGCTGAGTAGACTCCCCCTGCAAGCTTTAGCTCCCAGTGAAGAATTAATGACAGCCACTTTTCAATGATCAACACATGCAGTTGATAGTCATCTCCCATTCCCATAATTAAAGAGATAAAGGTGTTGTGGTTAATGAGTGCTTTAGCATGAGCTTAATTGCAAATCCTCTCATCAATGAAGTGACTTATTGAAACACCTGTGGAGCAGTGAATAATTTGTCTTCACTTTGGAAGTGCAAACTCTGAGATATAAAAGAGTTTGGAAAATTCACAACCACTGTCAAAACTCCTATGCAGCCACACAGCATCCTAGGTCTTTTCCAGTTCTCCATTTTGTCCTTCAGGACTGAATATATTTCAGAAACTATGACACTTTACCTATTGAGGTGAAGGAGAAAAAAGAAAAGAACCAATGTTGAATTACTAGTGTAATTTTGTTCCTATTACTGTCTTTCTACTCTTCAGTCTGAACAAACAGTTCAAACAAATTCAGAGCAAACCTTTGAAAAATCAGTATCAGCTGTGCATAAGCCTCTGGAAGAAAAACTGATTTTTTCCCAGTTTTCACAGAAGACATGAGCTTCCTTAGCTGTCATATTATATCTTCAGGATAACATCTAGAAGCATTAAAAGGTCATTTTAATGATCTCTGGTCTGATATACATTTGAAGTGACCACACAAAGCGTATATGTCTGATAATGAAAACAAGCTGGAAATGAAGGAAAGTACCTCTTGGTGATCATCTCACAGTGAAAAAATAAGCAGGGAAATTTAGACACATTTCTTTCCTGCAAACAGGCAGCAGTGTTTATATTTGTTGTCTACCAAAGGCTACCTAAAGAGCTTGTCTAAGAAAATTTGTTTGAGCACATTCAAGCCTGTGAGCTGCTTGCAGACTGAACATTAATTTCTGAAATTCAAGCTCTACCCTTGATCGCCTAAGATACATGATATTGATTCCTTTTCTGACTGGAAAACTTTGATTTGATTTTTGCCACCAACGTGAATAAGAGCCCCGATTACAGAAGTCCTGCCTGTGAGCTCGGGCTGCAGGCTTTCTCACGCACCCATCCACACACAAAAATCTCTTCACAGAAATGGCCATGGAAAGTACGTGGGCTGAGTGATAGCAGCCACCTGGAGCCTCCCAATTAAACCCGGCCAAACACAGGCTTCCAAAATCCTACTGAGAAATCACAAAATGCCAGTGATTAAACTTGTATCCTGTACAGGCAACTCAGATGGGAAATCAGGGTGGCACTTACCTGCCTTTTACATGCAGCAGTTCATCTCGGTGCTGACTAGGATTTGTGAGCAAAAAAGGAGAATGTATTCAGCACAGACTGTGGAGTAGTTTAAGGCTGTTGCAGCACAAACTGCAATACGAAACTCTGTACAAAACTCCAGCTTATCCAATATCCTTAAACCCTATGAATTTATTATAGAAGATAAATGCACCCAAATGACTTTTTTTATGAAGAGAATAAAAAGGGAATATCACTGAACTGAACAGTGATCCAAATCTGAATTGGAAGAAAATAAAAAACAAAACAAAACAAACAAAAAAAATCACAAAAACGCAAACAAAAACCAGACAAACAAAAACAACAACAAACAAAAACACAAAACCACCAAAAAATACAAAAACAAACAAACAAACAAAAACACCACAACACCACAAAAGCCCCCCAAAGACTCGGGGGTGTTTCACTGAAACGTTTCATCTATTGCAAGCAGCAGAAGCAGAGGCTGTTGCCTTCAGCATCAGAGGATACGGTTGGCCTTGACCAGACTTAACGCTGAACTCAGTGCACAAGCTGCAAAACCAAGGCTCAGAGCTCAGGCTGCAAGGGCATTTTGGGCAGGCACAGCACTGGGTCCAGCCCAGCACCTCCATATTCCGTCAGGACATCTGCTAGTGGAAGACCACTAGCAACCCTCTCTGTCCCATCTTTCAGTCTGTCTTTTCATTCTCTTCAACTTCTTTTGAAAGTTAGAGCCTTTCCTGGTTCTGGTTTAGTCATGCAAGAAACGACCCCTTCAGAACATTTAATTAAATTTTTTTTATCACTTGGAGGTCGCAGGGTTCTCTGGCCTGTAAAAGTATGAAAAAGGGGAAAAGAAGCATGTGACTGTCTTTTGACTAATGTACGCAATAGTCTGGGACAGAAGTCTCAACCAAAAGGTCAAGGAGTGATATTCCTTTCACTTCACTAAAAGGCATTTCACTAACCATGGCATCCACCACTGCAAAATGTCACCAGCCACACAGCCCAGGGTTGTGCTGCTAGGTAGGGCACAATCTGTAATAATAACCAGAAAATAACAAAACAGGTGAAAAAAAACCCAACAAACCTCTCCTTTTATTCTCTAGAGTCCATTGTTTCAGCCAGAGGCTGCTTGTTATAGAAACAGCAGCTGGCAGCTCCTACTTTCTGATCCTGCCTCCACAGATGCTTCGCTGCACAGACCTTAGCAAGTTGCTCAGCCTTTCTGCACCTGCCATTTTTCTTCATCTCTTAAATTCTAATTTTATGTTGTGCTCGTGCTTCCCACTGTAAAAGCCCTGCACTACCCTGCTCATCCTCATCAGAATGCCCCTCCATGGCAGATGAATATCAGTGTTCCTGTTTCAATATGAAGGAGAAATTGAAGAATGGAAATTAAATTACTAGTCCACAGAATCAGGCCTCTCTGAATCAAAGCAATATCTTTTTGGTTTGTAGAGGTGTTCTCTTGCTACAAGATCATTTCTTTCCATCTAGTTCAGAGATAATAATATCTCTGTAACTAATCCCTATGGTTGTTGTGAGGATCTACTGTTCATTGTGTTGAAAATCTAAAGCACTATAAAATATATTACTGATTAAAGATTACGACAGTCACAGTGAAGGTGGAAAATGAGAGTTATTCCTCTTAATTTTTAGGTTTTCATCTGCAGCAACATGACATGTCTCCTGAAGCCTTACCTCCCACTCCCTAATTGCTATAGTGCTATTCCAGGGGAGCTACACAGGTGGACTGTGCTTGAGGAGAGTATTTAAGAGATAAAATGCTATTCAGAATAGGAATGGACCATCAAAATGAGGTAAATTTTTAAGACACAATCAGATTATAAACTGGAAGGGATGGCAAGAGGATTTCCACTGATTTGACATAATTCAAGAACAATGTTTCCGTAGTCAAGAAAATTCTTTCTAAGCTTTCATGTCCTTCCCTGCTGAGTCCCTCAAGGGTTAAATGACCAGTGCAGCTCTGCCATGGGACCAGATTCCAGGGAGCTTGTGTAAGCCCCTGGGGACCCAGAGCATTAGAGGCAATGGTTTCAAAATCAAAGAAGGCTGGGCTGTATCAAAATGAAGGGATGAGGGAAGATGCTGGAGCTCTGGTCGGTGATTTTTAGATCCCAAACTACAAATGACCCAGAGTTTCTCCAGATGTCAGCCAGCACCTGGGCCTGCTTACAGCAGCCAGCTGTCCCTGTGGACAGGGAGGGGCTGATTTTAGCACAAAATGAGGAGAAAATCAGGCAGCTTGGTGTACAGACAGCAAGCAAGCAAACACAAAGAATGCACAGCAGTAATGTAAATTTGCCTTTGTAGCCAAATGGTGTAAAAAATTGGTCTTTAAGACAGACAGATGGTGTTGAACTTGGCTCAGAGTTCAGGACAGGGGTTTGTCTTGTTTACGGCTAAAGTTTTTACTGGCAAGAACTATGTTGTTTGAAAGCATGAGGAATTCATACCCCTAAACAGTACAGCTGTAATATAGGAAGTCCTTTAATAACAGGAGTAATAACTTATTTCATGGGAAATTGGACTTCTTTTCTTTTTTCTTTTTTTTCCCCTCACCACTTTCTCACCTTAATTCCCAAGTATTTTGTCACGGCCAAGTACTTTCTTAGAATAAGAAAGTGTACACGGACGTCGTATGCACCAGAGGAAGTTTGCCAATCAGTTCAACCATGTAGACAACAAATCCTCTTAGTGGAGACAGTTTATAAAGTCAAAGGAGATCTATATCTAAATGGCCTGCTCATAATAGCAAGCTCCTTCTAATGTAGACAAAACTACTGTTTATTTTGTTATTCTGATAAGCACTAGCCCGTGACAGAATACTGAAGTATTAGACTTAAAGTTATTAGAGTTTGGCCTCTAGTAGCTCTGCCACTTGAGGGAACAGATCTTCCAAGAGATCTCAATTAAGAGCAAAAGAAAAAATCGGGTACCAAAATGAGTTAGATTCCAAACAGCGTCATCATGGATGAGATATAGTCTTTCATCATTTTTGGGAACTTCCCTTTTCCAGTTAGAGAATACAGCTGCTTGAATAGTGTCATGTCTGTTCAGCAAAGTAGGCACAATGTGCAAGCACTTTACCATCAATAGGGACCATTGTTCAGAAAATATTGCCATTGAAATATTGTAAATGTGAACAGAATTAACTTCCCCTTCATCTCTTGCTTTCACACTCTGTTTATTTTACTGCATTGTCTGAATGAAAGCGCAGCCTCTCATACGCTCATAGGTCCCGTTTCACCTAACAAACGTCTGATTGTTTGCTGCTCTTCCCTTCCTTCCTGCTGAGCTTCCAGCAGAGATCAGGGCATTAATGAAACCCCTCCCCAAATTGTCCTTTTCCTGCTGAGAGTGTTATATAAGGCCTAATTCTTCTTTATATTATTCTGTGCAAAGCCCTTTATATTACTCTTCTACGCAAGGAACAAAAGACACTTGTTCAGCAGCAGCAGAGACGAATCAAAAGAACATATTCATTCAGGTAATGGCATGTTTCTGGTAATTGGCTACTTGGTTCTTGCTGCAAAAGAGAGTAACATGTCAGATATCAGAAGAAGTTAATCATATCTGACTGACTACACTCTGTTCTGAATTATGAGTATCATGAAACAACATAGGTTGATGAAACAAATATTCCTTGATCATTTAATTTCTTTTATAGCATTAACCTCCCAGCTTCCCCATGGTGTTCTTGAAGATTTAAAGCAGGTTTTTTATCTATAACAAACAGAGTCTCGTTCTCTTATTGACAGTAAATATGCATCTCCCTTTTAATTAATTTTACCACTTCAGGATTTACAGTACAGAACTGCAGATACCACAAAGGAGGTTGCATGTGTGTGGGAAAGAGTGTGCTTGTATCTGATGGAGCGCTGGAAAAGAGCAGGGCATAATTCTATAAGGAGCTTTTATGACTTCTGCCTCTAATGCTGCGGCTTTTTTTAATCCTACTGTTTTCATAGGACCTCTATCAAATCCCATTATGTGGGTGGGAATCTTACAATGTACTTCAGTGGGAGGTGGATTAGATCCACGTCACTAAACAGTGTTGATGGACAGTCAACATGGTTGTATCTATCACTTACTCATTTTCCAGTATTTGCTAAAAATAGGAGACACAGCTGATGTGCAGTGGAGTGTGCTCTGCTGCCCTGCTGTCTGTGAAGAACAAGCTGACTGACATGGCTAGGAAAGAACAGGTCTTTCCCGACTCTATCTTCCCTTTAGCTAACTCAGAGTCACAAAATCACAGAACTGTTGGAGGTGTCTAGTCCAGCCTTCTGTTCAGAGTAGGGTTAGGGCTAGAGCAGCTCACTCAGACCTCTCCTCTTACATGTGCTTCAGTCCCTGACCATCTCAGTGAACCTCTGTGAGGCTTATTCTAGTTTGTTGATGGTTTTTTTGCACTGAAACCTGTAACTAAAACTAGTTACACTGCTCCAGATGCATTTTTTAAAATTGCTAATTAAAGGAGAAAAAAATCACTTCCCTCCAGCTAGTTATGTTTTTGGTAATACAGCTCAGTATGTCATTGTTGCAAGGACACACTTCAGTTAGACCCCCAGATCTTTTCTGCAAAACTGCTTCCTAACCAGTCAGACCCCAGTCTGTTTTGGTGTAGTGGGTTATTCTGGTCCAGTTGCAGGAATGTGCATTGACATTTGCTGAACTTCACAAGTACCTGTCAGCACACCTCTCCAGCCTGTCCAGGTTCTCTGAATAGCAGCCCTGCCCTCCAGGGTATGGATTCCTTACCCACAAACTCACTGAGAGTGCACTTCATCCCATCATCCCATTAATAAAGACATTAGACAGCATTGGCTCCAATATCAATCCCTGAGATACACCACTGGCAACTGGCTGACAGTTATTCCAGGTCACAGATCATGAACAATCTAATTTTCCACCCACCTTGTCATCCACTCATCCAGTCTGTATCTCAGCACTTGGGCAATTTCAGTGATAAGGTGATCATGGGCAACTCAGGAAAACCTGATGTATACAAAGATGTATGGGGGAAAAATTGAGTTTTATAGGCTAGGAAAGCACAGAAAGGGAATTTGCTTTATTTATGATCTTGTACTCCCTTCTGCTACACTCATCTATTGGACAATGGTGTTCCTTTCAAAGCTGCTTGGGAAACCAAAGTAGTAATTTCAAGAAAATTACAATGAACCTTGAATTTTCTTTTTGCTACTGGGGAAAACCTTCTGAGAATAATTGCAAGGACCAGAAGAGAAGCATGAATCCTCTGTGTTTATCAATAAGTGAGTCTCAACAAAAGCTGACACATTTTTTATCCAAACATGTCAATGCACAATTTGATGTATCCAGATGCAATGGCAGTTTGCCACAACCTAAGCTGGATTTCAAATAGAATCCAAAAGTGGTACAGTGACCAGGACATGGATTAAATTTGCACCCTTAAGACAAGCTTGAAACTTGGACTTAGAATACCAACAAATGTTTACTGTCTGTGACAGGCAACTTGAGACCTCCTAGGAAGGATTGTCTGCTATCTTGTCTCCTGACACTGCTGCAGGTGCAGATAAGCACATGGCCTACCAGGCACAGTTCAACAGGACACATCCCACTGAAGGAAGGTTAGATGTATGTGTAGTCTCCCTCCCTTCCCTAACTCATTCTTTAACACACATTGTCTTAAAAACAATCCCCAAGGAACTCCTGCAGCAAAATGATGGAAACAGAAGGTTTTGAATTTGCCACTAAAATTGACCTAAAAGAGAGTATAGAGGTGATGTTTCACTTCAGGGTCTTTGGTTCTAATCCCAGGGCTTCATCTGGGAGTCAGAAGCAGTTTACAATGCCAGGACTTCCAGGCATTTTGCAAGGGAGCCAGAAGCCTTGTGTGCTTGTGAGCTATGGAATTTAAGTTATAGACATTCAGACCTATAGCTACAGCTACAGTGCTGCTGGTGCCAGGGCTGCACGTGGGTGCACACCCTGTGCACTAAGGCATTAGTTCCCTGGGTGTTTCCAGAGCTATCAGCCAGTCTCTGCAGAGGTGAGAGAAGGGATTGATCAGGCAAGGTGATTGCCTGAGCTTCCGGACACCCTCACAGCAAAGACTTTGTGTAACTCCTTCAGGAGGAATTAGGTGGGAGTCCATGTGGGAATTTTTTGACAGGCCCAGAGATTCTCCCACGCAGTTCCTGCTTTACTTAGATCATTTTATAGACACTATTTGATGTGTCAATGTGATAGTATATAGGATGACAATCTGCCCATGCTGAGGACTCCACTGAGAAGTAACGGCTGCAGAACTGACAGACTTACACATTGATGAGCTGCTTCTAAATACTCAGTAGAAATTGTTCCTGAAACTTCAGAAATAGTCATGCAGAACAGCCTTCTGTACATAGTTAGGACAGATAGGGGATGTTTTGCTCATGGTTTAAGATAATCTGTAGCAGGTCATGTACGACCCCAACCCAATTGGACTACAGGAACTCTGCAGGATGGTGGTTCAGGGAGTCTGATCAGTCTGACACTGTTGCAGGGACCCTCACAATAGCCACTCCATTTGCCATGTGGATAGTAAGCCAAACACCACATCTAAGAGACGTGATTTCCCACGCGAGCGTTACCCTAAGCCAAGACCCCAATAAGTTAGGGATTTTCTTAAGGAAACAAACACTCTCCATGAGACAACAGATGTTTCACATTTGTTGTGCAGATGTGCAAGGCTTGAAGCCTTAGAGCTCTACAGTTATCCCCATCTAGACCTTCTCGTCCATCACTGCACCAGAGGCTGTGGGAGCCCCGCAAACGCCAGGGAGGGATGAGTGCTCAGAGCTGCCAGACTGTCTGCAGCAGGGCACACAAAAGTCTGTGAGTCTGGGGCTGTAAATCTGGGGCTGGGGATATCTGTTTCTTACAAACCCTGGTGAACATTTACAGCTATTCAGATCCATGACTGTTCACACTGATTTTGCAACTGCTGCCAACAGTGGGCCAAGAGAGTTTCCTGGCAGTAAATGGAATTGGAATACAGCATTGCATAAACAAAATGTAAAATAAATAAATAAATAAATAAATAAATAAATAAAATAATCCTGCCACCAAATAATGTTGGTTTTCAGTACGATGTAGCTGTTACTCTCAGATAGGGCAGGAGAGAGCTGTGAAAGACTAGCAGGAGTCACATATTACACTGCTGATCAACAAGGGGATCTTCATTCTGCAGCACGTGGTGCATTTCCCCATGCAAGACCTTCTCCAGATCTGTGCTCCATGACTCAACCTCCACTGCCCTGGATTGGTGCTACTGATCACTACACAGGCTCTTTCATGAGGCTAGAGTTGTTTTTCCAGACTGCTCCCAGCTCTGCTGGTTGCAGTTCCCTGCATTTATTCTGTCCCAGCCTTGAAACAACATTAAAGAGTCAGGATAAAAAAACCAAACTCATTCCCACAGGCTCAAAACAGCACTATCTTTAGGAATTTTGTGTTCCCTGGCCAAGCACACACTCCAATTATACAACTTTATCACTGTTATCATGAACACATTTTTACTCTTATAATAAATGTTCATCAATCGTGCTTTTATTGTTATCTTTTAATAGTGGATTGCTACCCAGAAAAAAAAGAGAAGCACTGCTGTAGGCAACTGGGAAGCAGTCCAGAGCTACCCTCCTGTGTGTTCTTGGTGCTGTATTTCAGAGGCTCATGCTTATTTGTCTCAGTTCAAATCTAGTGAGAAAGTTATTCTGCATTTGCATTAGCACGAAGAAACACATCCTGCTAAACTCACCCCCTTCTCCCCCCTGTGTTTTTTCTCATTCTGTGTGGTAGAACCAGATTCCCAGAGGAAGTATATTTGGCTAAATAACTGTGGTGACTATCCTACCAGTTGTTAAATACATTATGCAATTTCTATTACTACTCTCATTTTAACAAACTATTTTTAATTTATCCTATATAAATACTAAATGAAACACTAATAGTTCAAAAACCATCCAGCCTTTGAAACTATGTTTTCCATTGTGTTTCACACAGTCTAACTAATATTACCTAGCAAAAGACCAAAATTCTTATAAAAAGATGCAAAAAATTCCCTTTCACAATAACACTAATTTTAAAAAGGATTCAGTCTATTCCACCCTGACAGAAAATTAGTCATCATGTTCCATATTAAATATGATTTTTAATTCTGTGTCCTTATCACATAACTAAGAGCGTGCACAGGATGGAAAAGCTAATGGGGATGTGGTTTGGCAGTACAGGGTGGTGAGGAAGAGATAACATCTAGAGGTTCCTGCATCCTCTGTGACTTTCTTAACTTTTAATTTCACCCTGAATATTGAGAAATGTCATTGTGAGCTCATATCATAATTTCCATTAAAGAAAATGAAAGAACTTTAAAAGGAAATCTGATATTTTTTTATCTATTAGCAGATAGGGAACTAGGACACAAAATAAGGATTTGTCCATGGCCATGCAGTTCACCACTGGCTTTCAGAGCTTGCAGGCCAGGGCTTATACATGAAAAAATATTGACATAAAGACAATCCACAACCAAAAAAACAAACAAAAAAATTTGCTTAAGGAATCTTTCAGGCAGATGGACAAAGAGCTCAAACATCTGTCCAAGAATGTATTGTGCAACAGGTGGGATTAATAAAGAATGCTTTAATGTCACAGAATCAATCTCACTTAGATTTCAGTGTCAAATACCTTCACAGTTTCTCAAAATGAAATTTAAATCAACTTTGTCTATGATTTGTAAATACAGTGGTTTTACTTCCAATAGAAATATCTGATTTAACAAAGAACTTTGGTCCATTTTACAATCTTAGCAGTGAATGTATCTATTTTATGTACAGGATCTGCTCCTGCCCTGCCTCACGCACCTTCCCTGCCTTGCTTGGGTCTGACCTTACTTTTCTTTCAGGAGATTCCTGCCCATGGAACACTAACTCAGACTGATTACACTAAAATAAGAACACAATTTCAACATTTCCCTCCTAGACCTGTCTTATAATTTGATCTGGGCAAAGAAGCACATTGTCATTAATTCCCTGAATGTGATGGTTCCCATCTTAATTAACTGTAAGGACTTTGTGTCTTATTTTTAGAGCACAAGAGAAACATCCAAGAATCAAAAATATAGTGAGGCTGATTCTCATTTCTCTGAGATCTGTTTTCCATTGCCCTCCCTGGACTTCAACCTGATTTACAACGCTGTGAGAAGAGAACTAGCACAGATATTGTGTGAAGCAAGAGATAGAACTAAGTTGTTGCAGAGCTCAAAAGTGAAGCAAACAAAAAAAATGGCAATGGCATGTACACATTCAAAATCATATAATAGTATTACAGAGCATCTGGAGGTGAGCACTATTATTTCTAGCATTCCAGCGATACTTCTGTACTCTCTTATTCCTTGATGGAGCAGACTTTCTGTACATCACAAGGCATTTCTTGGGAAATCCACTGCTTCCCCTCTGATTACTTCCTGCCCTGCCATGGGAGGGAGCAAGATCCCAGCTGCTGGTTTGCACCTCGCATTCATTGCACATTCACAGTGCAGAGCTTGGAGGGGCTGACTGACCTCTCTGCCTTCTCTTGTGATGGCAATGAGAAAACAAGGTGCTTCTGGAGAACACAGAACCAGGACAGCTCTCCTGCCTGGAGTATCCAGTTACTGTTCCCATGAGGGCAGGCAGGTAGGGGAGCCTTGCTAAGGTCCTGGAGGAGTCCTAGAGAGCCCTTCTCCTTCGGTAACCAGCAGGACCATACTGCTTGCCTCTCTGGGACTGGGGGATGCTCTTGGGTGACAAACTTGTGCTGAAGTCATAGCATGAGCTCAGCATCGTCTCTGCAGGACCAATCTTGGAGAATAGCCTGTTTCCAAATTGCAGACTCCTCTCTTCGTTTCCTTTCTGTCTGAGCAATCCATTGCTGTTTCTCACCACTGTAACAGGTTGATTTATGGCCCTGGGAATTGCATGGAAAGGGGGAAAATGACCTTAGTTCACCTGTGACAGGGTACAGCTGGAGCTCTAGGCTACAGAAGGAGCAAACTAGCTTTTCTAGCTGAACTACTTTGCACAAAGGAAACAAACACTTCTGGCACCTGCACAGCAGCCAGCCTCTCTCCTTCTGTCAGCAGCAGGCTGCAGGAACAGATGTCTGGGGACACATGAGCAGTAAATACCACAGGAGATCCCAGGGCAGGAAAAGTCCAAAGACCTTGTGGACAGTGTGTTTCACAGGCACCATGACAGTAGTGGAGTGGATGGCAGGACACCTTCACATGAGATTTGCAGGAATGCACAGGATTTGACAGGTTGAGGACAAGGGCATGAAGTCATGCCATGACCCTGTGGGGTCAGGACCACGTGGTTGTAACACACAACATATCTCACCCCTACAATATTAGAGACATAGCTTAAGACCAAGAAAGAACAAGATAGTAAAAAATGCTTTTGTTGCTTTGACACCCAAACAGATTAACCTGCTTCTAATGAAAATGAAAAAAGGGCTGAAACATGTTGGATGATATCTGGGGTTCCACCACCTTTTTCAGTATTTATTATACGTTCAAGAATTGCTGCAATGCAAACCTCTCATCTTGGCATTTAAAACATCTTGGGCTTAGCTTAGGGAGTGGGGGGAGATCGGTATGCAAGAGATAAAAAACCAATTCAAGAAACTGCAGGATCAAAGTAACATGGAATGAAAAAGTTAAGAAACTAGTGCACTGAGAGGGATCTGAAAAGCAAGTGCAGGATACCAAAACAGGACAAACTCTGCTATAGTGTCAACACTAGTATATGAACCTTTATTTTCAGACTTTTTTTGTTTCAGTTCTTTCATAAAATTGCTTGAAGCCAAGGCAAAACTTTCCAGAGTTCTGAGCTTGATCTTGTCCTTTTTAAAAGTCATTTTACCTGTATCAGGAAACAGCCCCAGATCTGAGCGCGCAAGAAACCTGAACGCTGCCTGGCACCCCCTTCTGCATTCCCTTGTGCCAGAGCTGTATTTGCAGAAGGGAGATGTTCGTTTGCAGCCTGGCCCATAACTCCCTGTCTGTGGGAACATTTTCTCAGTTTGCCTAGTTAACATGTGACTCAGGTAGGTGCACATACAGATTTCACACAGATACTTCTTTCATGTACACACAAGTAGGTTCCTGCTTTGAAAAATTGAATGCATAAAGCATTTGCTGGCAAGCAGCTATGCATTCATTTTATTTCTAAATACCACGATGTGTGGAAAAACCTGGATAGCTTCAAACCAGGAAAAGAAAAACAATGCTTTTGTAATTTGGAAAACAAGCCGTAATGCAACCTCCAGGTTATGAAGATCTTCAGGCGTTCTTGACATCTTCATAACCCCACCAGCACCAATGAGCAATGATTGCTGAATGCTAACTTTAAAGCCAACAGACTCCTTCAACACTGAGGAAGGGTGGATAGCTCACGAGGATTAGGTGGGCTATTCGCCCTCCACCAGCAATGCCTTTTGGAAGGCACGACCCTGGCCAAGTGAGAGGTCCCCTCACTGTGCAACAGTGCTGCATCTCATCCTGCATAGACATAGGAGGGGCTACCACGGGGGAATGAGCAGTTCAGGCATGTTCCTCAGAAAGGAACTCAAACTTGGCTGCTGAACAGTGTTTGGGATCACTGGAGGAACTGGACTCCTTTCCAGCTCTCTCATTTTTTGTCGTGTTTCCAGCACTGGCCTTCTGACACTGGACTTCCTTCCTGTCTAGATCCATCTGCTGAGCTGATCGGTGTCAGGGTAACAAGATGGGAACGTCATTATCCAGATCTGATTTCTTCCAACCTCCATCATCTGAAACATGTTCAAGGATCACAAACCTGTTGCTTCCAATTTAAAGGAATTTCAGCTGAGCTGGCTTTGAGCTATTGTTGTAACACTGATAATGCAAAAAGAAAGAAAAAAAGATATTAGAATGGTTTGAGTGTGTCCCAAAAGCCCTTCAAAAATTACATCTCTGCTACAGAAAAGCAGAGAGTCATAAAGAAGCCACAGCTATAGAAAGGCTCTCTTGTGTCCTTACCTTCTCTGCTTGTGAGGGGAGTGGGAGCTATGTTCCCTGCACCGCTGTCTGACTGGTGAGCTTGCATATGCAGCCTTGCAATGATTTTGCTATCAGGAGTACAGTTTATTTATATAAGATGTGAACACCGACCTCTTTGCCTGAAAACGGGGAAAAGCCCCATGAACAGGAAGTGTCCTCATTCTGTCTCCAGTAACCTCTCCAGTAAAGCTGAGCCTTAAGAACATCCTCAGTGCCACACTCACAACCCTTTCTGCGTGGTTCTTCTGGTATTTCTGTTCTTGCATGCATGCACAGACCCCAAATCCCCTCACCTTGCTTGGACACCCCAGACAGCACTGCTACCCTTTATGACCTGGACATGCCTCGGTGCTCCTTGTCCCGGGAAGCCATTTCTGTGTTTTCCAATGCACTGACTTATTCCAGTTCACCGAATTGCTTCTTCCACTTAGCCCTTTGACTTTAGCTGAGCCCACAGGTCCCTCCAGGTCAACA
Organism: Lophotriccus pileatus; assembly: GCA_035583135.1. Taxonomy (NCBI): domain Eukaryota; kingdom Metazoa; phylum Chordata; class Aves; order Passeriformes; family Tyrannidae; genus Lophotriccus; species Lophotriccus pileatus. The sequence goes on along the minus strand of JAWWES010000081.1, from coordinate 138,562,797 downwards.
GCAGCTATTTGCACTATGTTGCCTAACCATTTGTTTATATAATAGACCCTTTCAGAAGGAGAACTGAGAGAGATATTTGCTAAACCTTTGTCTGGGCTGAAACTCTTTCTGGTGACTGGAGATGGGAGCTCTAGTACTTCTGATGGAAGTACTGAGTGGTTTGCCAATCCCACCACACCTCCCAGCTTCCTTGCAAAGAGTCTCACTGAACACTGCAATTGTAGTGTGGATGTTTGGAGATGATGTCAGAAACATCATCAGGAGAAGCCTGCAGCTGAAATTAGGAGATTGCACTCTGCTATACGCCTTGGAAACTATTAGGGACCAGCAGCTGACTTTGGAGTAACAGTTTTATTTGTTGCAAACCTGAGCATCCAATAGCTGCAAACACAATTAAACACCTGTTTTTATCTTCTGTTTCTGCTCCTGCTGAACGAACCTGAATTTCAGAAAATACCCCCACAGGTGTGAGTGGCAGACCTGAGGCAGGGTTGAGGACAGTAATGTTGCCAGGGATACCAGCAGAGAAGTCTCAAGGCACCGTTTCTTTCTCACCAGCCAGAAGTTGCTCTTGGGGTACACAAAGACTCAGGCTACACAGACATAATTAGGAGCCTGCACTCCTAGGACAGAGAAGCACAGATATCAGGTATCAATTGCACTGTCTCCAGGAGGGGAGATGATCTGGGACACTGTTTTCCTTGGACCTGTGCCTTAGCATCTTCAAGATTAAAACATCACCTCTCTTTTCTTGCAGCTCCAAGGTGGGCAGGAAGGGGGAAGAGGAAGCAATGGAGACTGCTAAAAAGCCTTTTTTGTACCGGGGGCCCATATATCAGATGCTGGCCTTAGGAAACTTTATTATTTACCTCTGCTGGAACGGGAAAGGAAAATAGCTGGAACAAGCACAGCTCTTGGATACATGCAGTGCAATTGTCTACACAAGGCAGTTCCACGGGAACCCCACTGGAGAAGCAGACACACTCAGCAAACACGGCCCAAACACACAGTGTGCGGAAGAAGTGTGAGGCATTAAACATTAACTTTCCTTTCTCTATTACCTTCTCACAACAGGACAGAAACATCTGAATATTTTTTCCTTATGAATTTTCTGAAACTATGTTAAAAACATACATTCCCATTAGCAGCAGCACTGATCCTTTACTAATTCATAAAGAAATAACATGAAATAATTGGTAAGAGCAAATTTACCAGACAGACGTACCTGATTTTATAACTTGGCCTGGTCACTTGGGCTTGGAGCTATGCAGAAATGTGAGTGCTATGACAACTGGCATCATAGCATTCAATTTTTGCAAGCCTATCCTTTCCCTCCCATCCTTCTCTCACCTACATGAAGCTGCTGCAACTGAACAAACACATTCATTAACTATGTTTGGCACTCGGGAACGGTATCTAAAAAAAAAAAAAAAACAAAAAAACCACCAACCCAAATATCCAGAGTGTTATACATGAGCTACCTAAATCAGCTAGTAAGGAATTAGCTGGAGAAAAGGATGTGTTGCATCTTTCTCCTGTATAGGGATTAGGTACCTTGTTCAGGTTTAACGGGACATGCTTCTTTTTGGATTCACAGCCCTGAAAACTTAATTATAGCTTTTCACCTTGCATTAATTAACATGAGAAATGAAGAGACCTCTCTCCAGACTGCTTTTTCTCCACCCACCCATTATCCTTGAATAACCCATTGCCTGTGGATTCCCGCTCTCCCTAGACGCAGGGTTGCATTCCTACTGGGAGGAGGGACCTGTGCATAGCCTGGGTGAGGCTGCAGATGAAGGAGGGTTGGGGCCTCCTTCTGCCGTCCTTTGGAGGGAAGGGAATGAGTTCTGTGTAGCCTACCGTGAGCAGTGAGGTCTGAGAGACTCTACTAAACCAAGGCAAGCTTTTCTGGGGACAGTCCCACATGTAGGTCCAACCCCATGGTCAGGAGGTGAGTCCCATGTTGTCCAGCCTACATTAACTGGGGCATGTGTGAGTACCTGGAAGCAAAACCTTGGCATCAGAAATGAATGGCATCACTTCAGAGAGGAGCAAGATGTTGCATTTAGTGACCCACACGACTCACATGGCCAAAATGATTGGGACTAATAACTTCATGGGCTATCCCAACCTTCCCAAAATGTTGCTCCTATATACATCAAATGGTTCAGAACTGCTGGAGTTCCCATTCCAGTTTAGGAAGGAACCAGAGCTCCTCTGCAAGGAGCAGAAACAAAGGCAGTCCAGAAGGTGCTTCGCGTCTGTCGAGTCACATTGCTGTGGGGCAGCACCTCCAGGCCTGCTGAGGACATCTCCAAACAGACAGTGTGAAAGCTTTGTCCTCTCTGGTGCCTGAGCTGGATCTTCGAGTCCCTCATCAGGCACCTATTGCTTCCTAGGAGAGAAGGGCACATGGGAAAAGCTGCAAAATTTCTCAAATGTGGACTCCATGGGCCTTTCAAATTCGTAATCAAGGGGCATAGAAAACAGTTTCAAAACGAGCAAAAGTATCTGTCACAAGCACTTAACATCTCCATCCCACAAAACCGTGAAACAACTTGAATTCTACTTCCGTACAGTTGATATTTAACTACCTTTGGGTTACCTATTAGTTTTAATCCACTTTATAGAAAAAAAAAAAAAAAGAGTTGGGTTTTCCTTATCTCTTCCCTGCCGCTGGTTTCCTTCAGCTCCTCTCTACACCCCACTGCAGACGGCAGCTGCCGGCGCTCCGGCGGGGCCCCTCCAACACTGGGTGCCATCACACCCGCAGCTCGAAACAACCCGCGTCTCAACCAGGGGTGTCCCGCGCCGTGTCCCCGCGGGAGGGGCGGGACACCCGTGCCCGGGGCGGGACACCCTCGCCCGGCACACCCACCCACCCACCCACGCACACCCACCCACCCACCCACGCACACCCCGCGGGCGGTGCCGACAGGTGCGCCCGCCCCGGCGCGGCCCCGGGGGGGCGGCCGCGGCTCCTCGCCCCTCCCCGCCGCGCCGGGAGCTCGCCGCCCCCCGGCTGAAGTCCGGGTCCGCCGCGCTGCTCCGAGCCGGGGGTGCCGTCACTCGGCGCTTCCAGCATGCTCCTAAGATGGCGGTAGCGGCGGCGGGCGGCGGCGGGGGCGGCCGGGCGCAGCGCAGCGGCTGGCTGGAAGTTTTGGTGCGGGAGCGCTGGCACAAAGTGCTGGCCAACTTGGGCGGCGAGGCGCTGGTGCTGAGCGGCGAGGAGCGCCCCGACGGCGCGGCCCACAACGGGCTGGGCGGCGATGGGACGGCGTGCCGCGGGGCCGAGGGCGGCGGGGGGGCGGCTGTGGTGCGCACCGCCTTCACGGACCCCCCCGAGCAGGTGCCCGAGGCCGTCTCCAACAAGAAGCGGTGCGTGAAGGTGCTGAAGCAGGAGATGGGCGGGCTGGGCATCAGCATCAAGGGGGGCAAGGAGAACAAGATGCCCATCCTCATCAGCAAGATCTTCAAGGGACTGGCGGCCGACCAGACCCAGGCCCTCTACGTGGGCGATGCCATCCTGGCCGTCAACGGCACGGACCTGCGGGATGCCACTCACGACGAGGCGGTGCAGGCGCTCAAACGGGCCGGCAAGGAGGTGCTGCTGGAAGGTAGGGGAGCGGGGACGGGCCGGCTCGGTGCGCCCCAGAGGGCGAGGCTGTGGGGCGGGTCGGCTCGGCTGCCGAAGGGGCGGTGGAGTCGAGCCGGGGGTTAGGGGGTAATGCCGCGCATCTCCTGCTGCTCCTCCGGACGTCTTTCCAGCCGGCAGAGCTCACACCCTCTGCGCCGCGCCGGGACCCCCGACGGCAGGAGTTACGGATGCTGCCCCTCGGGAAGGGGCGAGCGAGGTGCTGGGGAGCCGGGCTTGAACTTTCCGCCCTCGTATCCTCCAGCGCAGCCCCCACAGCCCAGTCCGGGCGCGCCCGGTTGGAGCCTCCGCAGTCGCGTCTGGTCGCGGCGGCGGGTCGGCTCCCGAGCTCTGAGCTCCTGGTGGGAGCCTGGCCGACTTCCCACTCCCGCTAGGGTGAGGGATCTTCGGGATCTGCCATCTGGACGCTTTCGCATCTTTCAGCCCGAGAAAGGTGGGGGGAGTTGGGTACCATGAGAGGAGGGGTTAAAGAAGTAAAGGCCCCCGTTCTCCCCGGCGTTAAGGGAAGGGCTTGAGCGACTTTTCCGTAGTCACCTCGAAACGGCCGACACCTCCCTCTCTCCAGTTTCGACTTCCACCACTCACTCACTCCCGACTAGGGAAACCGGGGCTGCAGAGTGGCTTAAATAAAACCTCACGGACACACCAGCCATCCCTGCAAAGCATTGCCTTTTTCTTTCGCAAGGGTGACTGAAACACTTTTGTAAGAAGTAGCCTTAGAAACCGAGCCCTGAGAAAGGAGCAAACGCTGGTGTGGGTGGAGGAGACGTGAAACGAGGGGGTCCCCCTAGAACGGGACAGAGTTGGGGAGCGAGTAAGAAGAAGCAGAGCCAGGTTCCCAAGGCCGCGAGTTCATGAGAAGAGAGGCGTGCACTGACGTTTGATCCCTGTCTCCTCAGAAGGACTAATTTACTTGCTCCACCTGAGAGAATGAACAGCTTCAGAAATGCCCTTGGCGCGTATTTGAAAAAGTGATTACATATTTGCCCAGAAGTTCATTTAACCGGAGGTCAATGGCACTTGAAGCATGCTGCTGTGCAGCCATCGCTTTTCTCCGGACCACGGGCACTCTCACCTTACTGTGCCTGTAGCCCTGTCGGAACCGCACATTTTTTTCACGTCTGTCTTTTTGGTGGTTATTCCGAGAAGCAACGGAGGTGCTGCTGGCGGCTGGGAGGTACGGCTGAGGATCAGCCGTGAGCAACCAACTATGGCATGAAGTTACAGGAAAAGTTTGCAGGGGAGGGAAGGTGAGAAAATGCATTCTTCAGTAGTGTGTGCTGAGAAACTGTTTGGTTGTCCGCATGATAGTGAAAACTGCGGAGTAGTTAGTGCCCTGTGAGGATTTAGGAAGGCGAGGGCAGTTGTCCTCTCTCCCTGTGAGCCCCGCGCTCCCCGCGGGACCAAAGCGCATCTCGTCCTCCCGCAGCACTGCAGCTGCATCGTTTACAAGGATACCTGTGAAGTCTTAATACGAACTTCTCTGTGGGGTCTGAATTGAGGCTGCTGCGTCTAAATTTTGTCACTGATTTGTTTATACAGTTTAAGGGGCTTCCTGGGGTGGAGGCCAGGTAAATAATGAGCTTTGCTGTGATCTAATAAGTAATGTATATAGTGTTTGCAAGTCTCCCTCTCTGTGTGTAGTGCCTGCAGTAACAGCACCTGAGCACACTGCTGCTGTATGAGTCTTTAAACACATCAGTTTTCGTCCTGGTTAGGAGTGAAGATGAAGCCGTTTCAGTGTATACTCTTAGCACCCTCCTTCATTCCTTTTGACATCGCAGCTGTCTCGCATTTCTTTGCACCGTGAAGAATGATGTGCCTCAGTAGTTGATCCCGCGATTGATTTTGTAATTTGTAAATCGAGAACATATTTCAGTAGTCATCCTTGTGTAGAATTAAAATATTCTGACACTGAACTCGGTATTTTGTCCTGTCTTTGTCTTGCTATTTCAAACTGAGAGTTTGCTCGGCATTGCCCTGGGAGGGCTGCTCTCTTCAGCAGGGACCCACTGTATGTGAATGGCTTGTGTAAACAGGCAGTGTAAAACAATTCTCTGTGATTCTGGTGCCCACTTTGTAGCTCATTCTTCAGTAGTACAGTCTAAAATGGTATTTTTATTACTAAAGGAAGGGAAATCCCAAAGTTCTTTTTACCCTTTAAAATACAAGACAGCAAGATTTAATTGTCCTTTCCTTCCAGACAATAGGAATTTGCTATTTCCTGACTTCTTAGAAAGTTATATATGGCAAAAAGCGGTCTGCACTGGGGCGGGGCAAGACCTGTGTGCAGCTCTTCTCTAGACTCTTTCTCCAGCTCACAGAGCAAAGCCAGCACGTGTTTCCAGAATCAAAATGCAACATTTACGTTTTTAGGGAGATTCTGAGATTTGCATGTGACTTTCAGCCCAGGAAAGCCAAATTTACAAAGGCATGGCAAGGTGTGAAGCACAGGACGCATATTTCCCAGATAGCAGGGCTCTGAGTGTTGCCCAATGCATTGTGCATTCCTGGAAAGGGTCTTATGGTTGAAAATTTCCTAGAAGTTACGGCAGGGAAGATGTGGTCAGTGTGGCTCAATACAGCCAACATCAGAGTGCCAGAGTCTGCCTGTTATATAGTGTCCTGCCTAAAATCGTTTGCTCAGTGAAATGAGGCATTTACCAGCTCAGCACTAAACTGCAGTCTCTCCTGCATTCCTGTGCAGGGAGGAAGGGAGTGGAAAATCCCTCCCCAGACCTATGCACCCTGTATGGGAGGCAGGGCTGGCAGCGGGATGGGTGGTGGGAGGAGGAAGGTCTGCAAAGAGAAGGGATGAGGGAATGCTTCGTTTTAACACTTGCCCCTTTTGCTGCATTGATCTCTGTCTCTGAGCTGGTGGAAACAAGAGATTTGCTGAGGGGTTAGGGCCGGCGTAGCTGCAGTAACTGTGCTGGGGGAGGGGTGTCACAGCTGTAAAGCCCGGTAGCAGAGGTCCTACTTTAACAAATTAAATAGCCATGCTGGGTTGTTCTGTCTTCTCATTTTCCATCCCTGAAGGACATCTGTCTGTTGCAATCTTCACTTGTATAGTCCACCTACTAAGCTAAAGTTCCTTCTTATAGATGTGGTCCGTGGGGTTGACCAGGAAGGGAAATAAGATCCCAGGCCATAAGAGAAGCTGTAAGGCTGAAGGGTCAAGAGGAGAGGGAGGTGATGGGTGAGGAAGGACTTGAGCCTTTAGAAATCCTGCTGTCTCCTCATCTGCAGGGATGGACCACTTCTGCCTGCAGGTTTCATTTCCTGTGAGCTTTCTGTCACAGCTTGGGCATGGGTGTGGGGGAGCAAAACAGGCAGAGTGAGCAGAGACCAGTGTTGAGCTTGTCAGCCCTGGGTGGCTTCTCAGGTGTTCAGTACAGCAGGACGGAGCTTCTCACCAGCATTCAGGAGCAGAAAGAATTTCCTAACTTGAGAGATAAGGCAACCTCCTTGTACAGTGCGTATTTGCAGGTGTGGAAGGAAGCTAAAATAACCATGACAGCTACATAAAATACATAAAATTTCCCTGTGGTTCTGTTAAATTTGGGCTTCTTAAATAAGCACTTTGGAAAATCAAGCAGCCTCTCTTGTGCTGTGTAAAGCATTACATTCAAGTGACTCTCAAGACAAAAAAGGTGTTTGTTTTTATCAAAGAATCCTAGATAAGAGCAGTCCCTTGGCATGCTCTTTAACCGAGCTGGTTGTGCTTTACTTGTATTCTGTGTTTGGTGAAAAAGTGAAAAGTTTAAGTAGCCTGTGGTAATGTCAGACAGGACCCCTCTGTATGATGCTGTATTGAGATGTGAAGAAAAAAACCCCACATTACTGATGTTTCTTATCTGCCTGCAGGGTATCTTTTCTTGTTTAATGTGTGTGGACGAGCTGGTGATGTTCGTGGTGGAAGGAATGTAGTGGGAAAAGGAGCATCTTCTTAGTGTTGCTGGAGTTTTTATTGGTTTTCAGTGCTTCCAGGTTAATGCAATTGCAAGGTCCCTGGAGAAGTGGCTTTGGCAGCCTTTTTTGATTTGCATAAATTTCCCACAAGGAGGCTGCCCCCTGCATAGTGAATTTTAGCATATGGACAGTAGACTATAGTCATCTTCTGTAGCCTTCTTGGGAGTAATACACAGCTTTAAAGCAGTGTAAGAATATGCATGATGCAGTTTGTACTGTAGTAACGTGTATTATTTTCCAGACAATATTTCTGTAAGAATTGTAAGGATTCTCCCCTTCTATCCCTTTCAAATTTTTTTTTTTGGGTGAAGCAAAGCAGTACTGCCTGTGTGAATTACATGTTGAAATAGTATAAAATAGGCATGGGCTGCTTGTTGGCTTTGGTTTTCTGTGGTTTTGTGTTTCTTTCAGTAGGGACAACAGGAGATTTCTGAGGGTTAACAAATACAATATTAATCGAAAAACTGTGTCTTTTGCAAGTATAGAGGAAAAATGAGGCACGGGGCACTTAAAAAATGCCTGTGTGACATAACTACTTACTACAGTCAGGTCAAGGCTGTAAATCTCAGTGATTGCAAATTGTATGCGTAGTTATTCTTTATACTTTGAGTGTAAAGAATGGAGAAAAGAGAGTGGTATTTTTGTTAGTTTGGTTTTTCTTTTTTTTATTTTATTTGTGCAGCACATATGCAGTTAGCTTTATATTTAGAGGCAATACCACATTTCATCGCCTGTGTAGCTGCTCTTGGCACACATCAGTTTAAAAGTGAAATTGAAAGGGAAAGGAACAGGTAATCTTATTCTCAAGAGTTCCAGGTCTAAGCAATTCCTGAGAATCTCAGTTTTGATTGTTTCAGCTGCTTGCAGCTGATGGGAAAGCTTGAGTGGCAACACTTGATGTGTCTTTCATTGATTAGATTAGATTACAGGCTAATTTAGCAGTCCAGACAGTCTGTATCACCTTTCACAGACAAAAATCAGTACATCCTGTTTGCAGTAATTCTCATATGAGTCCTCTTTTCTCAGTTACTGTAAAGAAAATAAGGCAGTTGTGGGCAACACAATTCCTGTATTTATTTGGACCAAGTGCAGGGTGACCCATCAACTCACCCACCTTGGCACTCATATACTAAGCCCTATAGAAGTCACTTACTGCCATCTCCTTAAGGATGCTTAGAAGATTAAACGTCTAGAGATCTGGGATTGAATTGCACATACAGATTATACATGTTAAGTATCATTAGAAAAGAAAAAAGCTTGTTTTAAAATCCTAGCAGTAATTCCTTTGTGGAAAATTAAATTGAAATCTTGGTATAACTCTTTGAAGAATCTTTAAACCATTAGAGTAAAATGGAAAGCTGAAGGCTTTTGCTATGGTTAATGAAACAGTGTTTGGGTCTTCATTTTCCCATGGCAGGTGCCTTCTCTCTGGAGATGAGTTCCACTCTCCCAAGAAGGCATTTTCACACAGGTGATGGCCAGAGGCACTGGGCTCTCCCCATCCCTTCTGCGCACTGTGTTTGAGATCAGAAATGATCACTGCATGTCTGTCCTGAGGGAGCTGATGAGGAATGTCTATAATTCAGAACAGTTTGGGTCTGGGACAGGTGCTGATCCAAATAGTTTGATGGTTTCAGGTGTAAGCTAGGAAGAATTTTTTTTTTTTTTTTTTTTTTTTTTTACTCTCTTCATCTCACTGTTTTCATAATACATAACTTCTGCTGTTAGTAATGTATCTGTAAATTTGGCTTTAAGTATAGCATCTACTTTTGTTCATTCAGAGTTTGTAAGTGTTGGAGAGCTTACCACATCTATTTGTAACCTTTTCCAGTAGGCACTCTTAATTCCAGGTTTTAAGAACACATTATTTCCATTCCATTTTTCTAATTTAGATTTCTGATCATGGGATTATTTTGTAGTTTATTCTGCAAAATTATGTTGCCATGGCTACTTGTTAGAATTGGTACAGCTACTTCAGTAGAAGGGAAATTGAAGGAAACAGTAGTTCAAGAGAGCAATAGCATCAGTGAACAAAATGTGATGGGAAAAAAGCTGTCCCAGTACTGCATGGGAGACTCTGGCTTTCCAAGTCTGAAACAATTCTTCAAGCATTTCAGAAAAATAGTCAGTGGAGGAGGGATTGTAGTGGTATTTCTAGAACATGCAAAAAGTCTTTTAACTATTTACTGTGTAGAGTTTGTGAGTAGCCCACAGAACACAGCTTTGCTGGCTTTGACGTGGTGGGTAGAGGGGACATTCTGCTCTTACCCCCACAGCAACTGTAGCTGGTGTGAAGTAGGCGTCACTTGGCGCAGCTGTGTCACCTCTCCAGGCAGAGAAAAGTACTGCTGTCAGCATCAGGAGTGTCTGCTCTGAGGGTCTTTGCCAGGACATCTGTTCTTAGAGCAACCAGGGAGACCATCATACTCTTATGGTGGATTGGGAAGGAGCTAGGACTTGGAATAGGAGGAATAGTCTTGTTTCGGCAGGGGCACAAAGCTTGTTCAATAGATGGGAAGGAACATCAGGGGAGTGGCAGCATTTGGTACATGCCTTGAGGAGTGTGTCTGCAAGCAGGGAGGGAGTTTAAAGATGTTCTAGGTGAGACATGGCTGATTTGGGCTAGAGAAGTCTGTGAGAAAGCGTGGAGTGCTACTTGCCACTTGTGCTACGTGTTGAAAGGTGGGTTGTGAGCCTCCTTCATACTCTTCAGTAAATATCTGTTGGCTGCTATTTTGCAGGACCAGGAAAACTGGTCTATGAGACCGTGTCTCTGTGCTTTAAAAGATGGTTCATGACCCACCCTTGTGCTCCTGGGAGAGAGGATTCATTGAAATTACGGCATCCAGCACCTTGCAACACCTGAGAGTCCAGCAACACTGAGTAATGAACCAGGATATAAAAGTTTTTATCTAAATATGCTTGCAGAAGTTGGGAAAAGACAGAATTGGTTTGTTCTCCGTCCGCTTAGCTATCAAAACATACTTTTCTTGAGAACATAAGTTAACAAACTTGCTTACAAAAGATTTAATCAGCTGTGACTAGTTCTTCGGATTGCTTCAACACGAGATATGGCCTTGCTGTTAGGTTAAGTTTGTTCCTTCACATAAATTCAATTAAGGGGCATAATTTCCACATAACTCTTTGGCAAACATGAATTTCCGACCGCTGCTACTGCACAAACTTCTGTTACAGTCTGGCTTTAATTTTGTCTGTCTAGAACTTGAGCTACTGAACTGGTTACGGATTTCATTGTGCATATTCTGAGGGCACAACAGAGTCGGTCACTGTCAAAGCAGCACATCTGTATTGTAGCTGTTGGGTAAAATTGAATTTTTAATTGTAAGGAAATGAGCCAGAAAAGTAGACGTGGAGAAACTGTCTCTGACTAGAAATTATTGATATACAACACACTGCTCCTAAAAATGATGTGCAGCTTTTTCACAAACTGTTGGAAGTTGTGCTTGTTGGCACAGTTCTAGAAGTCATCAAAACGAAAGCTGTGGTTGTGTTTATTCCTCACTGCTCTGGGATGTTTTCTTCTACAGATGACCTGTATTTAAGCAGTGAAGCTGCTTCAAGGCAGCACACAGGTGAGTAACTCCTGTGTGTGTGCATCTGTGTAAACAGCTTCTGTTCACTTTATTGGCAGGCTAAAAATGGTAAATTCCTTTTGTGATGTAAGTACCTGAGAAACAGAATCGTTTTTCCAAGTATGAGAAAGTTAGAAATATAACATAAATATAAAATGTAAAAAATTTCCTTTTTAAAAAGCTGGTAGCGGAATAAAAATTCCTTTCTGACAAAGAAGGCACAATTTATCTGATTTGATCCAACAGATAGCATGACCTCTTGGGAATATTTGTCAGCCTCATGTGCCCTTTCGGGGAAACAGGGCTATTAGTTAAGCTTTATGTTCCATTTGCTTAGGCATATACAGCTGGTGCAGTACCTGTTTGGCTTTTAACATAATAAAGTAGTTATGAGACAGTATGGCAAGCTATACCATGGAAATAATGTATCTCCACTTTTGTCTGAGTTATTTCAATAGTTGCTATTTCTGGGATGATTTACCATCCTAACATGTGTTTTAACTGCCACTGGCTCTGGTTCTGCAAGGGGAGCAAGAGGCAGCTGTGTGAGGATGAAGATGCTGGAGAGGTTTGGTGTTATCCAGCATGTATCTTATGAGGCTGCTTTAAGCAAGTAGTTTTAATTCAGACAGTGAAAGTTTAATCTGTTTATGCAGACTTTGGGCTTTAGTCCCTGCAAAACAGCCTGCAGAGCCAGGAGCAGGGCTGGAAGGATGTACTGGCAGACATGATTTCCCTCATAGCAGGCAGCTTCCCATTGGTCTTGCACTTCCCAGGTAGTAGCCAGAAGGATCTTTCTCTTGCTGACATGAAGCCAAATGAGGTTTTTCATTAGTGGATATTCAGAAGTATTTTACAGGAATAAGATGAGCAGGATTTGACTTCAGTACTTGCTGCTTGAATTCTTTTGGATTTTTTTTTTGTTTGATTTCTTTTGGGGAAGGCGTGTTTGGTTAGTTTTGGGATTCTTTTTAGGGTTTTTTTTCTGTTGAGGATGCTGGTGACAGGAAAAAAAGACTTCCAAATTACAGTTATTTTCCAAAGAACACGTAATGCTTGGTAACTACCTGCACCTTTTAACTTACTTGTCCTGTCTCACGTAGTGCCAGACTCCTTCATCAGTGATGTGTGACTGGGATGGAAGAATGTCTCTGGAGAACCAGCAGGATTCCTACCACATAAGTACATACTTGGGCACGGAGACACACACTGGAAGATGTATTTATATACATACTTCTGTAATTACAGTCACATCAACAGGCATTTCTTGTTTGGTGCTTGACCTTCATATGTGCTTAGGGCCAACATGGTTGTACCAAATGCTGGGCCTTTGCCAGGTCTGGAGAGGCTGAGCTGATGCCTGTGTTACCCACTGGGTCTCTCTGCTGTGAGGGTGGCATGGTGGGCTGTCCTAGCTCAAAACTGCATGGAGAGATTGTGGACTCTCCCTTGCTGGAGATATTCAGGAACCAAATATTCTGGATGCAGTCCTGTGCAATGTGCTCTAGGAAGACACTGGTTGAGCAGGGAGGTTGGACCAGATGACCCCACTGGTGGTCCTTTCCAACCTTACCATTCTGTGATTCTGTCATTCTGATTCTGCACTTCATCCTGGGGAGCCTTTTCCAGAGCTGAGGATGTGGCTGGTTGTGAGCTCTGTAATATAAAGTCAGGAAGATGTGCTTACTGCAAGAGAAGGTGAACAAGCTTCAAGCTGGAATGACTTGGATGATGACAGCAGGTTTTTCATTAAGAGCTCCAGGTGTTGTTACTGTGCTCTGTCTAAATTAAACCCTAAAGATTTTAGAAGCTCAGGCCAGTCAGATGGTTAACATAGCCCAAATTCTTTAAGGCCTGAGCACACTGGTGAGGAAAAACACAAGCAACACTTAAACCTGCTGACAGGCCTCAAGGTCCTGCAAATGCCACAGCCAATATGCTTGAAGGCACTGTTGCTGTCATGGCTTTTGTTACCCTTTTCTTTGAAGGAGTAGTCAGGTTGGGTTGGGGGGTGTTGCTGGCTGATGCTCTTGTGATGTTTGTAAGACATAGCTCTCATCTGACTCTGGGGAGGAAATCTGTATTCCTGACTTTAAAAAGGTAAAAATCCCTCACGGTAACTTCAGTCTTCTTCAGATTTGTGGAGAAGCGTCAGACCAAAAAGTCAATGAAAGAAAACCACATTTTAATTGAGGAATAATGCAATGAAAGCAACTAGTTTTAAGAAGTTCCTTGTCCATTCAGTGAATGTCTGTCTGCATAAATAAGTCAGACCTAGGTGATGTATGAGAGTAGGTCGGTCATGAAGAAAGCACTGCAGTAACAAACCAGTGGAATTTCCACTTAACACATTAAAATCAACCCTGAAAGGCTCCATTAAGGAAAGCCATAAATTGAGTTCTAAGAGATGGCATATAAAATTGCTCTGAAACTAAAAATTATCCTCTGTCGGTTTTATGTTTCCCTTTCACTCAGTTATATCTAGTTTAATAAACGCATGGGATAGACTATCAAAAGAGCAGCACCTTGTCTGTGAAGCCTTGAGGAAATAAATAGTGAGTCTGGGCATATTACAAATTACACCCAATAAAAATAAACTGAAATTGATTCTGGACTTTGCCTGTGTGAGGACTGCATTGCTAGGATCATTCTGTGTTGATCTTGTTTTATATATATTGAACTTTTCTCCTAGGCATACATTGAAATGTTAGTATTTAATACTTGAGCTTTTGTTGAACTACTGACAGAGCTTTCTGTCTATGTGCATATATAGTATTAAGACCTTAGAGAGGTTTCAAGGTTCACTCTCTTAACAAAACACTGAGGAGCAAACATCCTTTGGTTTTTGAGGGAAAAGCTGACTTGAAAACACGCAAGTTTCTGTGGGAATCTTTGTGATGTTTTAATTTGAAATGGCATTTTGTGTCTAAGAATAAAGCAATTTGCTTTCAAAAGACTGATTTGAACTTGCATTGAAAACCTTTTCTAAGTAGAATTTTCTATGTGGAATAGCAGAGACTTACCCAGTGTACCATCTCCTCATAGAAAATCTTTGCAATTGCATCACGTTAATCACAGGAAATTTTCATAACCAAAAAGTTTTGAGCAACTCAGTGTGGTACTTTTCTCCCTTTTTGTTGAAAAACATAGTTAGCTTCAATAAGTGGAGGTTTTTTACAGTTCTTTGGAAACTTTAGATACGCTGTTCTCCTTAACCACTTTGTTCTGTTACTTTTCTATCAATATGCACACTGTATGAAGTGGATAAGGATGTATATTTGGTGTGAGCCAAGATAGATGTGCTTCCAGTGGAGAAGTCACAACTGAAATATTATATGAATTCCTATAAGACATCTACATTTGATCTTTTCAGTTAGTCATAGTTCTGAGGCTATGCTTCCTTGTTTCTGTGAAACTCACAGTGGAAACCTTGAATACAGAAAGAAATGAGGAAGAAACGTCTCAAGTCTCTAAAACTTGCATAAATAGCTCTTCTAGGTGTAATTTTAATATCTCCTCAATGCAGCTGTAAATTAAGTTGTCCCGCTACTTTTTTAGCTTTTACTGTATTAAAGACTTTGTGTAGAACTCTGTGTATGAGGGAATCAAGTGTTCATGAAGGCATAAAGGGTAGAAAATTATTTCTATGGGGGGAATGTGCAATATGTTATTTAATTTCTTTATTTTCTCTATTGCATTGGCTGATGTTGGTTTAGGAATGCCTTAAAATGTAGATGTTTAATTCCAGAGCTGACCTAGCCCTGGTGTGGGCACAGCTGTAAATGCCTATCAGCAGTATTGTGTGGGCACACACATACAGCTTGCATGCGTGTTGTACATGCATTTGCTCATATCTGAGACAGAATTTGTTTGTTGTTAGTGCTTTGTAGATTAAGTTAATTGTTCTTTGAAAATAAAAAGGTCTTGATTATAGCTGTACTGAAGGAGTCTCTGGGTTGATTCATTTACTGGAATGCTTCACAGGAGGCTGCACCTGCAATTTTTTTGGGTTTTTTTCAGGGTCTGTGTTCTCCACCCAGACCCTGCTGTCCATGTCCACTTGTCTGGGTGCAGCATTCTCAATGCATAGACGATTTTTCAGCACAACTTTGAGTTTGCTGATACCTTCCTGCCATTGCAGTGTATAATGCCAGACTGACAGTCGTCAGAGATATTCTGGGTTTGCAGAGTACACCAAACCCAAAGTCTTTGTGTGGCTTGCCCATGAGCTGACAACACAATGCCCCTCTTCCCATTGGTTTTTTCTGGATACCATTTGCCTCCTTTCTGGCTTCTGACTACATCATTTAAGATTTGAGGCAACACCAGAAGAACTTTGATGTTTATCAGCCTGATTATGCAGGAAAACCTGCAGTTGTAGCTGGACAAGTAATTGCATAATCAAAACGTTGGCTTGCTGACTTTATCCTGGCCGACTGATTTGTGTATCCGAACGGTGGCAGATCCTTGCTGGGGATGAGCAGTGGGGATGAGCAGTGGGGATGAGCAGTGCTTTCAGACGGGCTCCATCAGCTGCTGATGGCTACCTGGCTAACAGCCAAACCTGATGGTTTTCCTTATCTCTAAAGAGGTGCAAAGTTGTGACCACAGTTTAAGAGTGATTGAAAAGTGACAAAATGGTATCATCACAACGAGGTACATAAACTGCAAGTCTGCTGTATTTTGTATCTGAGTTTTTGGGAGAATTTGGGTAAGCTCAGGAGCCTGATGTTTCCTTGACTGGAATGCAACCCAATTAACTTATGGGATTTTTTTTTTCCTCTTAAATATAGGCATCATTGGAAAAATATAGTGAGTTGAAACTAAGCTGTAATGTTAAACCTGTAATCACAGCTTTAGAAGAGTGTTGCAATGAAAGCTTTTTCAGTATTACATGAAGAGTACCCAGTTAAAGCATAATAACTGATTCTGAAAAGCCAAATGAGACACAGCTCTGCAATAATAACTCGATGCCTTTGAACATTATTTCCTTTAGAAATGCTAGGATGAAAAAAAAAGTGAGTCTGATTCAATGGCGCTTCAGCTGCAGTGCCCCTGGCATTGACTCGTCTGGGGTTCAGTTCTGGCTAAAGGACCCCTGTGATGCAGCTTCAGCCCCTGAACACTCCTGCTTCTGAAGGACACTTCTGTATGAGCCACAGTGGCCAATGAGGCTGGAGAAAAGAGGGCCTGTTAGACTCAACTTGCTCTGAAGGCAGCAGGGGTTTATAGAATTACAGAATTGTTCAGGTTGGAAAAGACCCTTAAGATCATTTAAGTCCAACTGTTGATGCAGTGCTGCCAAGTCCACCACTAAACCATGTCCCTAAGTGCCACACCCACACGTCTCTAAGTACCTTCAGGGTCAGTGACTCCACCACTTGCCTGGGCAACCTGTTCCAATGTTTGACAACCTTTTCTGTGAAGAAATTTTTCCTAATATCCAATCTAAACCTCTCCTGGCACAACCTGAAGCTATTTGCTTTTGTCCCGTGGCTTGTTACTCGGAGCAGAGACCAAACCCCACTTTTCTACAATCTCTTTTCAGGCAGTTGTAGAGAGAAATAAGGTCTCCCCTGACCCTCCTTTTCTCCAGGCTAAACAATCGCAGCTACCTCAGAAAGACTTGTTCTCCAGACCCTTTATCAGCTTTGTTGCCCTTCTTTGGACATGCTTCTTGTCCCATAAGCACCTTCCACCGTGTCTCTGTTGGTATAGCAGGTGATGGAGGGGATGGAGCTGTGCAGGGCACCAGCAGCCCCCCTCAGACCAGCCTTCCTCACAGCTGCCTCGTGCTAGAAGGTCCATGTGGCTGGACCCATGGCCGCTGTGCACAGGTACTCCTTGAAAGTAAAGGAGTACACACAAAACAAAAGGGGAAACGTTCCACTTCACAGGCTGAAGCCAGATGGGCAGGCAGCAAGGCCAGGCAGAACGCTCTGTCCCGCTTTGCGTGGTGTGTGTAGACTGAGGTTTAGTGTGTTCAGGCTTCTCTGTCCATGTAACTATGTAACTATGTAACCCTGTAACTACATAGAGGAGAATGACCTCTGCATGCATAAGTCTTCACATTGATTTCGCTGAAGCTAAGTTTGGGTAAGGCGATGCAAGATGAAGAGCCATGATTTTGTTTTCTTTCTCCTATGGGCATGGCCATGCTGACTGTACTGTTTAAAGATGCTTGCAGTCGAGTCTGTCCCCGGTCAAGGTGAGGAGAAAAAGTGTTCGTGGTTTTATTATCATTCCACCCTCCCTCCCTATGCTGCACCAAAACAAACAAGCAAATGGTAGTGATTGCTAAGGATAGAAGCAGTGTTTTGCAGATCTTGTTTTTTTCTGCTGGGAAAAATGTAGCCGTGTTTAACTTCTTTTTTAAGAGTGACAATGTTGAATATACAAATGAAACTTCAATTTACACGGTTGAGGTTGCCATGAGCGCTTCACACAAGTATTCTCAAAGTGCAATGTTTTAAAATAATGACATTTGCTAAGAATAGTCTTTGGGGAAGTGGGACAACCCTTCTGTTTTTACCCTTCCCCCTTTGACGCCAGCCTGTGTCAGGCAGTGCTGGGAGCCAGGCTGGAGGGCTGTGGCCAGCTCTGAACAGATCAGCCTTTGTGTCCCTAGCACAAACATCCCTCTTCTTTCGGAGGGAATGGGCAAAATGGGTTCTGACCCAGCACGACCAGCTGTTTGCGGCTTGTCGGTCAGCAGGAGAGAGACAAGTGGCTCCTCTGTGTCCCCATTAAAATGCTGCTACAGAGCAAACTGTCAAGCAGGCAGTTAAACAGTTCAAATCTTTACAAGGCAAAGTTTAATATCAGCCATAAGGTACTTCAGCTGTCACAAGACTGCCCAAGTTGCTCTGCAGAGGTTTTCTGCTCTGGTTAGAGGCTTGGAGCTATGCAGAAGTGCGTTGGTGCCCACAGAGGTTGTTTGTTTTCTTGGCAACTTAAATCTTCAAGTGTTTAGTGGGAATACCTCATGTGAGAGGTTAAAAATTACAAAAGCCAGTAATAACCTCTGCCATTGTTATCTTGGAAGGTGTGCCCTTGTGAAATTTAGGAGGAAATCTGGAATGATATAAAGAGTCTAATTCTGCCCTTTTCATTTGTATGATGTCTTACACTGATACTATTCAAGTGCTCAATGTTTTTACTATTCCTAAGTAAACTCAGACTTAAATTACTTCCCAGGGCCCAAAACGTACTCACCATTTTTCCTGAGCATGGCGTACCTTGCGGCACCTTTTACCTTCAGCAGCAAAGAGGTGGGATGTCTGGGACTGTAGTTTCAGGCTTTGCCAGTGTCACTGGCATGGCTCCTTTGGGTTTATCTCAGTATTGAACCAGATGAGGAGGAGAAGAGGAAGATGCTTAAAAGCCATTGCTATCCAGAGCACTGCTCAGCTGCTGCATCAGTAGGGATCCCTGCTGCCTGCCCTTCCACCTCAGCCTGGCATGTTGTAAGCTGCTGAGGTTAATTGGGCTCAACTTATCTGTAACAAAATGTGAAGTGTTTCCATCACCAGGGCCAATGCTTTTCACACCCTAAGTGCTGCGTAGGGAGAGTGGTCTGATTTCTGTATTCACTGGTTGTGCTCCAGATCTTCCTGCCTCTGTTAATGGAGCCAGGTTTGGAATGTGGGCAACCATGAAGCTCTGGAGCCTATAAGAAAATGTGTACATCACCTCCAAATGTCTGTCTTTTTATTTGCAGCAGTGGTGACAGACTGTGAGAGGTGGGCCCAGCTGCTGCCTGCCAGGGTAGGCAGTATTATTAATGTCCAGTAACACTGATTAAACATCGAGTGCTGAAGAAGATTTGTGCTGGAGTCAAAGTCCATTCTTTGTTCCTCTAGCTCCCTTGTTAGAGACTGAACCTTCTCTGCTTCTCTGTGGTTGTGGGCTGGGCTTCAGCAAATAAAACCAAGTGAAACCTGTCTTTTTAGGCCTGGTTTGGCATGTTTGCTTCTGTGTCATGTTTTTTGTTGTTCATGCTATAGAGGTAACAACAAAGGGAAAATGGAATGATGATGCCTTGGCCTGTGGGGTCCTGGCTTGGTCTTCCCTCTGGGGTGGAGGATCTCTGAGCCAGCACAGTATGAGACTGGATTGTGGTTCATGTGCTATCATCACCCACTGATGTTTATTATATCCTGTCGGGCAGGAGGGAAAATGCCCCACTGTACCACAACTGCCAGAGAAATCTGTCTCCTCAATACTTTCAGACCTTGGTGGGCAGCCAGACTGCAGCCCAGGCTTCTAGGTAGACTTTAATTTGGTATCAAGAACTACCATATTAATGGCTTAATTTCTTTTAAAGGAGCTTTGAAGGAGATGTCATTCTTTTAGCACTCACAGAGTACAAAAAAGAGCCCTTTACCTCTTAAATTTTTGATGTTCTTGAGTAATTGTGAGATATGCTAACAGGGAATGTGTTTTAACAAGGATGCAGAACTAGAGACCACGTGAAATGAAATTTTAATTAAGGCTCCTGTCAAGCTGTAAAAAAGCATTTGACTTTGTTTTGAGGGGTAATGTATGGGATACAGCCTTTGCTTTTAAAGAAACATTATCTAATTGCTTTGGGCTTTTGGTTGAAAGGATAAATCATCCCCCTTTTCCTCTTTTTTTATTATTCCTTTTGTTTATAAAATGGGCTTGCTTGTATCTTTGAGTGCTTCCTTTTGCTGGCTTTATACTGTGCTTTTTTTACTGCTTGTATAGTGACCTTTGCCACCCCCAAAACCTTAATTTCTAATTCTGAGCAGTAGAGGTAATAGACTCAGAAAGGTGTTTGTGATTTTGGTTTTGTTTTCCCCTTTCTCAGATGTGTTTGGACCTTTAGAGAGGATTCCTCTTACATTAGGCATTTAGGCTATGCTGAGCATCCCTGCTCTCAGCATGGGCAGCAGAGAAAGAAACAGCCTGAGTATTCTTGGACTTCCTTATTTACTACGGGGGTACTGGCTTGGCTTTGTCTTACACCTCTTAGGTGATTAAAGCTATGTGGTATAGATTCACTCCCTTATTGTGTTTTTCTAGCTTTTTCTTTGCAACCCAAGGGCAGTTCTGTATGTCTCAGTTCTCACTCAATTACATGGTTCTCCAGAACTGGGATTTTGTGTAGGGCAGGATATAATCCAGAGAGTAGAAAGTGCTACGTACCTTTGTTGCAAGTAATATGAAAAACGTATACTGTTTGAGAATATTACTGTGTAATATTGTTGTATGTTGGCCTTGGCAAGAGTCTTCAATGAGAAAAGCCCATCCTTGTGCTGCAGTGCACCTCTTTGTGGTTGCACTGTCTTAACTGCGTGCGATGTCACGCCAGAGGCGGGTGATTTTTGACTTCATGGGCTAAATGTGTGCTCCAGAAAAGATGTCATCTCACATGCTTACCTTTTCCATGATGGAGTTTACAGAGCAGACTGGAAAGCACTTGTGTCAGCAGAAGGACTCTAGCACAAGGCAGAAGAGCTCAGGTTGGAGGAAGAACGAGCAAGATGTTTTTGTCATTGAAGCCAACGTGTTGTGAAACTGCAGCCTGAGCTGATCGGGACTTTCCTGCCCTCCTCCTGGCCTCAGCAGCTCATTCCTGAGCTCCTCCACCTGAGCTCTGATAACTGCTCCCTTGTGGCCATGCTGCGTGTTGTGTGTTCTGGGTCTTCAAGTCAGCTCTCTGGGTGGCAGCAAGGTCATGGGAAGCTGGAATTATGGGAGGTCCCTTTTTCAGGACAGCTCACATTTAAGATCTGTGTAAAGCCATTGTGAAACTGCACTGATCCTGCTGAGGCTTGTCTTGTTATTGTCAACATGCAGTGGCCCCAGTGAAACCAACTTCAAACACTCAGTGATGGAACAGGGCCAGGATCTCTCTCAGTGTTGCAAACTGTGCCACAGTTGAGAAAAAAGCCGTCTTTTTTTTTTGAAGTGCTAGACTTCTGAGTGACAGCCTTGAATTTTCAGTGTTAATTGTGTCACCTACAAGTTAAAGTGTGCTGCTTACCTGCTTTGTATTCTGCATATCCCAGCTTTTATATAACCTTGTGTTGCTGTACAAAGGATGGATATAAATCTTTCATACACACTGTCTCCTGGATTGTGTGTGGGAGTGGGAAATTCTGCAGAAGTTAAAAGTACCTGTCCTGAACAAAGACTGGGTTGATTTGATAGCAAGAGCAATGATCTTACAGCTGAAGTGAGGAGCAAGAGCTAGAAAATTAGAGACCACCCACTCCCTCTGGTGGGTGACAAGGGGGACAGCCAAGTCTTGTGGTGCCCAGGAGCAAAGCACAGACTGAATTTTACCTCCCAAGCTGGGCATATCTAAGTGTTGATTTGCATCAGCACAGGAAGGGAGACTGAAGTCCTGCAGTTTTACTTGTATATACCTTGCTTAGGGAACAAATGCATCTTATTCATTAATTGGGTTAATGTACAAGTAGTCCCCTAGTTTCATGCTGTCACTGGCTATACATAGACATATCTTAAAAGCTTCAAATTCACTGTATTCCCGGGCATGCTAAATTTGGTCCACACTGTGCAGCTGGTCACACTTTAAGTGGGGTTTTTTGTGTTTTCTTGGATCTCAGATCTGGATGACTTGTCCTGTGCTATGCCCAGCCAAGCTGTATTTACTGTGCCTTGAGGCCATTTAAATACATTGACTCTCTTACCCATTTCATAGCTGTTTTGAATTGCTTTCTGAGCCCTACAGCCTTTCCAAATGATCTGGTTTATTTATGTAAATGCTCTGGTTTATTTATGTAAGATTTCTTTACAATACTGTTTTCTTCTGTGTTCAGTCCCTGTCCTATTAGTAACAAAATTAGAATTTTTAAGCTTGTTGTTTATCACTTCTGTTGTTTATGCCTTCTTACTTCTGAGTCTTGGTGGCTCCAGCCTAAGTGTGCTGGTTCTTTGCGTCTGCACCAGTAGTTTGCTCCATTGCATGCTCTTTCAACACAGTAATTAATCTGGCAGTGCTACCCACAATACCAGGTGTTTGAATGCTTAAAGACTTCCTTCCTTGAAAAAATATTTTTTTAAACAAAAAAAATCAGAAACATCTCCAAAACTGTAAGAAGCTTACCTTCATTAGCCAAGTTAGAAAATTGTATAGAATTCCAAAGATACGAGAAAAAAAGCCACAAAACACAACAAAAAGAAACACAGAAAAAAATGGGATTAGCAGGCTTGGAAAGCTCTGAAAGGCTCTTGGGAACTTGATTCAGTGCTTGGATTATGCAAAGGGGTAGTGACCCTTAGGTTTGGTTGCAAGACTGAATGCCTCATGCCCACAGGATGGCTTTGCATGTTCTTATTCAGGAGTTAAAGCATATTTCTTAGCATGAGGCTGCTGTACAGGTCAGGGCTCTTCCAGGACACTGAATGCTGCAATGTGGAAATGCAATTTTCCATGATCCAGAGACTTCAATGTATTGATCTGGGCTTAGTGAATGCATGTTGGAGAATTTGGGGTGTGCTTGCATCGCACTTAAAACTTTTCACATGGCTGCTACTGTGGCACTGACCTGCTTCTGTCCTAGCTATATGTTCCTGACTCTTTGCATGGCTCAGTTCTTCATCTGAGTTTCTAGGAGTCTGGTTCAGAGAATTAAACTAGCAATAAATTGGAGCTGTTGCACTGGCCACACAGCCCTGAACTGTCCCTTCTATGGATACTGGTGTTTTTGCAATCAGTCAGGGAGTTGGTTCACCCAGGTGAACACGAGGAGTGTTCCTGTTGTTTCATCAACAGGGTGAAAAAGATTCCCCACCTGAACAGCTCTTCTGATGCCTTTGCTGGCTCTGACCCTGGTGCAGTTTCTCCCCTAGTATGTTGGCCTCAGCACAGTGGATGGGGTGGCAAACAGTGATTCATGGGCGGGACTGAGAATTTGGCGTGGCACTTCTTAGCCGTGCTAGAGAAAATCACGATTACCAGTTTCAGCAGGAGAACACGTTTTGTGAGCAGCCACTAAATGCAGTGCTTTTGCAGGCAGCAGCTTTTTTCACATACTAATACATTCTTCTGATTTGGTGTTTTATTTCTTTCCCCTTAACTGATGTGTTTTACAGTAACACTGGTTTATCTGAAACTTTCAAATTCTGGGAAAGCGTGAGAAACAGTGATTAACTCTTTTTTTGGGAGGTTGTTTGAATTAATAGACATGACTGAAAAGCATTAGCATGAGGAGCTCATGGAATCCCCTTGCTGCCAGTAACCCAGATGGCATCTCTCCAAACTCACAGTGTGGGCTGACAGACTGCAATACCTCACATGTCCCTTTCCATGATGTTTTATCATAGGTTTTGAGGAATGTGCACAAAAGCTGCCCCTCTGGGAGAGGACTGATCTGCATCAGCCCTTTTCTGAGGTTTTGTGTGAAGACACAGCCAGCAGTGAGGGCAACAAGCCTGGAGATCAGCCCAGCTACAAGAGTTCCTGGGTTCAGGTTACCTTTCAAATATCCGTACACAGTGTTAGGCCAATAAGAAAGTCCACAGTGGAGGCAGTCAGAAAACCATCAGGGAGCATGAGGTGTGGAGCAGATAAATAGTGGCATTGTGTTGGTTTATCTTAACAGTAGGTACAGTAAAATCACCTTGTTTTCCCTCCTCTCTCCGTGTTTTCTTCTCCATTTCCCATTCCCCAGTGTCCAGTGTGAGGTGCCAGGGTCCCTTTTGTTTGGAGAGGCTGTGGGTTGGTGCCAGTGGCACACGGCACAGGGTGAGCTTAGAGGACCAGACTGTATAGTTGTGCTTGATTTTTTTTGTTGTTTTCTTCTGTATATGAACATCAAATCTTTTATACTGCATCTCTGCATGTATTCCTGCAATTGTTCTTGCTCTCCAAGCTCTTTTACATGGCTCTGCAGGCTAATTTTTCTAGACTCACAAGGTTTGTCTGTCATCTCTCCTTCTCCCTTTAACTTTCGCTTTCTTTTTTTTTCCTTTAAGCTACCACCAAGGTGCCTAAGCAGAAATTTTCAATAAAAATCTTTGGTTTTGCTTTCCTGAAGTTGCACCCTCCCTGTGACCTTGGCTGACAGAGGTCTGTGCCCTTTCCTGGAGGTGCAGACCCAGGTCTCGGCTTCAGTGAAGGCAAAGCCAGGTCTGGCTGCACCTTTCTCAGCTCCTTGGAGAGAATAAAACTACTGGAAGTTCAACATTTCAAAGCCTATCAGTTTTGGACAAGACAGAGAAGGTGGGAGGATGTGGCGTCTTCCTTGCAACAACAAAAGCAGCAAGAGGTGCAAAATGTGAGCTTGCCTCAAATATTTTTTTACTTTATCTTGAAATTAAGCAGGCTGAATCTGGAAAGGAATTAAGACGTTAGTCTGCCTTAAGTTATTTTGGCAAAAGGGTGAGCCTTATTTGTAATGTTCCTTGAGGAACAGCATGGATCTCAGAAAGAATGATTATATATTCCATAGCAATTTGAATATTTCAATTTTGGGGTGAGCAGACTTAGCAGAAATTCTAATAAATATGTCCAATATTGAAATCTTTGTAAGTACTGATGTTTACCGCTGTTGATAAAGCTGCAAATCTCCTGAAGTGGAGATGCAAGTGAAGAGGTGGTAAATGTATCCTTTATACAGAGAGGCATTTCTGAGAAAGTAAAAAACATACCTCCAAATCCAATAAAAATTAGAGATGAAGAGTCATCTGTCATCTAATCCCAGGGACCTGCCAGAGCACAGCAGTGAAGCTAGCAGTCCTCACTGCAATTCAGGATTTCTGATGATTTAGCTTGAAAATACCGTTCTTAATTTCCATGACAGAAGAATACTGTTTTACAAATGTTTTCAATTCACACATGAAAATAGATAAATGAAAATTTTTACCATCCATTAAAGCTTCAAAGGAAGTAGTTATGTTTAGTTAATTAGTTTTGCTGTTTAAATATCTACAATCCAGCCTTTACTGGCATATAGATTTAGTAAAGAATCCATTACAGAAACGATTGCCTGGGGGGAGCGTGTCTGTCCTGTAAACCCTTTTAGCTGATGGGTATTATGAATGTATGTGAAATGTCAGCTTTGTTCAAATGCAGGAATAAAGAATGCTTTTGTAATGTGCATTCTCTTAATCTGGTGCTTGATCAGAGGTTTTGGCTTCTCGAACTAAAGCAGTAGAGAGAGTGAAGAAGCGCAGAAAACAAAAGGAGCCAAAACATGTTCCTTGCAAGATATATGAGGCTGATGCCTGTAGAGTTTGGTGGGAAGGACATGAGGTTAGACCAGCGCACCATTGTCTTTACGTGGTCTGTCTGCATCTGTGAAGTACTGTAGGAAGTGAGCCTCCATCCATGTCAGTGAGGACCCCACCAATTCTCTGTTTGCCTTTTCTGTCAACTTTTATGTCTTTTGGGTCACCATTGCTTGGATGGTTTTATTCTGGTTCCCTCTCCTCTGCGTCACCTGGTGCAGCGTCTTTGCACAAGCCCTCATTGCCTCAGCCTCACTCAGACATGATTAAGCATCTGCTGGAGTTTGGGCAAGCTGCTTACACAAATGGAGCTGTTGGCTGTGGCTTTTTTACTCAATAGCTGAACTGCTTAAAACACCTCTTATTTTGGCCCTAAGTGCAGTTTATAGACCCAGTCCGTGTTAAAAGATTGTGTCTGTTACAGGCTGGCTAAGAAAATTGTCCTATTATTCAAAGCGATAATATTTTCTGCTGGTTTCCCCCCCCCCAAGTGGCTCAGTTGCTGAAAAAAATGGGGAGAATGCCTCCAGCAAAGTAGCATATTATAAAGTCAATATTAATTGAAGGCTGAAGTTGTGCATACAAGTATTTGTGCATTTCTCTGCAAAAGTTTAATGTCTTCGAAGCTGAGCAACAGAAATGTGCCAGTTTTAAAGTCACCAGTCACTTTCAAAAATGTTGATTTTAATGGGACTAAAGCACATTGAGGGAAAACCAATGATGGAAAGTGAAAGCAAGAAATAAAAGTCTTCAGAAGTTGTTCTGGCAAAGCCTTGCATCCACTCTGTTTTTAGTAATGAAATTAATCTTTCCTAAATGGCAAGGAAATAAATATTATGGTTCATTTCAATGGGATCTTTAAATATGGTTAGTGTAAATGTACTTAATTTGCTCTAAGAATGATTTTTTGATTACATCATTAGCAGAAGATCAGTTAGATTCCTTTGAATGCACTATGTCTGTAGGAGATTAAAAATTAAAGAGAGTATATGTGTTTCCTTGAGTCTCAATCACATATTGGAACCTAACTCAAAGCCTTCTTGAAGTGATAAGTAGAAAACTGTCTTTTCATTGACTTCATGTTTCTTCAGGTGAGTCTTCAGAAGAAAAATTATTTTGACAATTTCATTCTTGTTACAAATATGCAAAGTTAATATATGGAATTGGATTTGTGCCTACACATTTTTAAACATTTTGGTTGTTGTTTGGATGGTTAGGAGACAAAGGGGAGGTTTAGGTTAGATATTAGAAAAAGGTTCTTTACCCTGAGGGTGCTGAAACAGGCTCCCCAGGGAAAGTGGTCACAGGACCAAGCCTGACAGAACTCAAGAAGTGTTTGGCTGATACTCTCAGGCACGTGATGTGACTTTTGGAGATAGTCCTCTGCTGGGCTAGAGGTTGGACTCGATGATCCTTGTGGGTCCCTTCCAACTCTGCATATTCTGGGATTCTGTGAAATAAGATTTTACTTGTGTGAAAACATGCACATTCTTCAGGTAGGCACCTTTGCTGGATTTTGTACATTATTTTCTTGTGGTCTCCTAATAGACTGTTGGGAATGGGGCACCCCATATCCTTGGCAGTTTCAGTGCTCTGAACTTGTAACTCAAAGACCTTGTAAGACTCTTCCCTTATTTGTGCAGCTCTTAAACTAAAGCAAGTTTTGAACAGTTCAAGCCTCCTCTATTTACTCAAGAAAAGTTTTTTTGGAAGTAGTCCATTTTACATGGGACTACTTAGAGTATTGGTATTTCAATCATCATTATGGTGGCTAGGAGAACACTAATGTCAGGGCCAATTTGATTGATTTTGTCAGTACGTTTTCACTACTTGAAGTAACAGAGGCTTATTTAGAGCTATAGGGGGACTAAGAGAAAAATGTTCTGCCTTGCAATAGTTTTTGATGCTTCTGGGAGATGCAGAGTGTTTTGTTGACCCAGCCCAGCAGACAAACCAGAGATGTATTTCGTCTTGATCTCGTTATTGTGAAGGTATGAGATTACCTCTGAGAGGAGGAGAGCTAGAGAGAAAATTGGTCTTGGGGCTTACTCAGCCAGTCCATCTCCAGCTGAGTCATTTATATTTGTCAGTACAGTGTTGCCTTGGGGATTTTTTTGCACTTGTTAAAAATAAAGACAAACCTCAGGGGGGTGGGGAGTCTGGACAGCATCGCATCAGGGTATGGGAACAGCGTGGGCATTTGGCCTCCTTGCAACATCCTGTTTCCCCAAGTTATCACAGCAAGTCTTTGCTCTTTTTCCAGCAAGGCTTCCTGAGTCCCTCCTCACCGTGCCCTTCCACCTTTAACTCTTTTTCTTCCTATCTTGGCTGGGAAGGAGCAGGACTTGCCTGCTGTGTGTAAGGCTTCTTTTGCAGCTGTTCCTGGAGGTGGAGGATGGAGATTGAGGAGCTTGCCTATTGTGAATCCAGAAAATGGTGGCTGGGTCAGGCCATGACCAAAGCATAGGTCCTTGGGGGAAGGCGGATCTCCTGCAACTTTGCTGACTGTTGGCATCACAACTTTCTGGGGGCAGAGCAGTTGGTGAGGACCTCTGGAGTGCATCAGTGAGGGAAGGCTTCACCTGTGGCCTGGGATGGGTGGTGAGCAGACCTCCAGCCACTGGATGCTCTCTGAAGGATTTGTATTGGCAATATATAAGAAGCACACAGGGCTGCTGCTCACGAGCAAGCTACTTTCCAAACTGTGGCGAAGATGTCCTTGTCATGCAAGTCCCCCTGGGCTGGGGCTGCCCTTAGATAAACCGTGTTGTGTGTTTGATTCTGGACATAAACATCTGTAGGAGTATGGCTGGATGCCTGCCACCCCAGGATTCTCTCTTATACTGGCCAGTAAGGTGGTGTTTAGGGAGTGTCATGATTCAATCACAGCCAGCAGGCCCCACGCTGCGCTCACTCACTTATCCCTGTGGGATTGGGGAGGGAACCAGAAGAGTAAAAGTGAGTAAACTCATGGGTTGAGGTAAAGACAGTTGAATAGGCGAAGGAAAAGCCACACATACAAGCAAAGCAAAACGAACCAAGGAATTCATTCACCACTTCCCATGGACAGGCAGGTGTTCGCCTATCCCAAGGAAAGCAGGTCTCCATCGTGCGTAACGGTGATGTCGGAAGACAAATGCTAGCATGCCGAATGTCTCACCCTTCCTCCTTCTTCCCCGCAGCTTTATATACTGACTGTGATGCCATACGGTGTGGAATGTCCCTTGGGTCAGTTAGGGTCAGCTGTCCCAGCTGTGTCCCCTCCCAGCTCTTTGTGCACCCCCAGCCTCCTCACTGGTGTGGCGGGCGAGGGGCAGAAAAGACCTTGATGCTGTGTGAGCGCTGCTCAGCAGTAACAAAACCATCCCTGTGTCATCAACACTGTTTTCAGCACAAGTCCAAAACACAGCCTCCACAGCTCCTATGGAGAAAATGAACTCTATTCCAGCCAAAACCACCATGGAGGGGGAAAGTGTAAAAATCTGCCTGAGGGTGTGGTGCTGCTCCTTCTCTTTGTACTCCCTTCCTCCTCCCTTTGGGCCACTGACAGCTCAGGACTGCTGGAGCCAGGCATTGTACCCCAGCCACTGCATGTCATAGGCAGCATCAACCTAACCCCCTTGGATTTGTTTGAAGTCTTGTTTTAAGCTTTGCAATACTCAAAGCTGTGCCTGCAATATCTTACAGCAAGCACATGTATTACATGAAAAAAATACTCTTTTAAGTTGTCTAGCTGGTAATTTCACAGCATGCTCATTAGTTCTCTGGTAGGAAAAAATGATGAATAGTTGTTTTCTCTGTCATTTCTATCATCAAACACTTTTTTTAAACATGTCCTGGTATATTCAGTCTACTGATATGTCTGGAAGCTGGCAGACACTTATGGGCATCCTTTTAATTCTCAATACCTCTTCTTATTTTTCTAAATCCTTGAGATGGGGTGACCAAGAGTGAATGCGCTGTTGGAGATGTGAGTGTATTGTCAATGTATTTCTGTTTTTTGCAGTCCCTGGTTCTGATGTTCTCTGAGCCTTTTCCACTGTCACCTTTAGATTTCTTCACTGAGTTGTAAGAGCTAATGCTAATCTCATCTGTAATCCCTTATGGGAGTATCTTGATGACTGTCCAGATTGGTATAAAATAACCTTGAAAGACTTTTTGTCTGGCATAGGACTGGGAGACAGATAGCATCTCCACGAAAACGGAAACACCAGAGTCCCCGGCAGAGGGAAAGCAGGGGGATTAAGAGTTGATGAGTGAATTTAACTGTCTTGTGAAGAGCTGCAGCCAGCTCTGTTTGACAGACATGCTAGAAATAATAAATTTTTTCACTTCACCCGTAGAATAACTTCAGTGGCCATGGCATAAGGCACATGGGGAGGTTTTATTAGTTCTCTGTGACCCCCGATGTACTTCTGTCAGTGATTCCCCAACTCAGCCCTTCTGTCTTTGACCAGATCCTTAAACCCTGACACAGACCCTTTCCCTGGTGATGTAGCAATGCATTTGTCCTTTTGCTGTATTTGAGCATGGAAACTTCTCTTGAATTCATTGAGTTGCATGGCACAATTTCATCCTATGTGTGTGAATGTCATAAGGGACAAGGATGGAGTTGGAGGCATCTGGGATGAGGTGAAGTCCTTCAGCAGACAAATAGAAACCCTCTGAGTTGGAGGCTAGGTCATGAGGGCTGTTTGCTTTTAAGCCTCCTATAATTTAAGTTTTTTTAATTAATCTACTAATCCAACTGGAGGGAGGAGGAAGAGAGATCGTCCAGGAGTTGAAGGGGAGGAGCAGGACAACCTCTATGGGGGCCCAGGTGAAACTGCTCTTTGTTTAATTGGAACAGGATTTTTTCATATTTTGTCTCTGGATCCTCAATGTCATCCAAGCCAAGAGTGACAGAAATAATGAATTTTGGTGGTTAGAATATTTGTGCTGTATCTCTTTATCTTCTTACAAAGAGAAAGGTACCAAATGTAATGTCACAGTATATAGCTGCATGTCGATATTTTTGATAATTCAGTGCTCACTGTTAGGTAACTTTCTTTGAGAAAGAAAGCAAACTGTAAATTGAAGATTTAACTCTATAAAACAATGCAGAATAAGATAAAAATATGATATTCATTTAAATCAAGGCTTCTCACTGCCTTTATTGCACTAGCCAACCTCTTCCCATCATCTCAGACAGTTGAGTGTACTAATCTTTAAGCTTGTGAACAAACTGCACTACTTATTTATTTGCAAGCTTTTACTGTCCTGTAATGGTTTGGTTTTGTTGTTTGGTAACATCCTTTAAGTAATGAGTAAACCCCTTGGAGAGACTCAGGAGCTTATCTGTTGACAAACATCTGACCCTGTTTGACAGCATGGCCTGCCCTGGTTGGGTCATGGCACCTCGTGAAGGTTGGGTTGTCAGCACCCAGTTACAGGGAGGAGGAGTGTCCCTTCTTCAAAATGCCCATAGTCTAAATAAACAGTACCAGTGAGGGAGAGGAGGAAGGGAAAATGAAACAGTATGTGCCAACATACTGTGTGTTAGCTGCACAACTTTTGTTTTTTAAAATCCTCATTTATGGCTTTGCCCTTGAAGTAACAGACTTGAGGAGCCCACGCAGCAGCTGGCACTCCAGCTGCAGCTTTTATGGGAGCAGGCAAGGCCACAGGTGGTGCAGTGCCTGAAAGCTGGGAGGCAGTCACCCTTCTTCTTCCCTTTAGGCCAATGCACGGGCACATCTCTGCCTGCAGTGCCTGGGACTTTGTAGAAAAACCAGCTGCTTCCTTTTCTGTTTGAGGTATGTGGGCTCATTATTGGGCAGACCAAATGCCAGTGCTGGAATTATCTCTGGCTTGGTTTTTCCTCCTCCTTTTTTCCCTTTTTAGTGATTTCAAAGTAATGGTTTGAAAATTGCATCTCCTGAAAACAGCCATTTTCCTTGGAAAAATGCTGTTGAGAAAAACTTGAAAATAAGCACTCAAATCCCTGCTCCCAGTCTTTCTGCAATTGCAGCAGGTAAATATACTCTTCAGATGCATCTTGGGCACTGCATAAAGTAAAACTCACAGCTCCATTCCACTTACATTTCTGTCTATACCAATCCATCTACTCTTTCTTTTACTCACAACTAGCAATTAGCATTTTCTTCACAGGAGTTTTTCTGTACTGATGACCATGGCTGTTTTGGGAGGGTCTGTCAAAATAAAGATATTTGGGTTCTGAGGATGGTGCACTGCCCCCAACCTCATTTCCAGAAGACTTGTGAGGGTGCATGCAGAGCCCTGTTGAGTAGAAAACTTGGACTAAAAGGTGCTTGAGTGTCTGTGCTGGCAAACGGTGCTGATTTGACTGTCCCAGAAGGCAAAAACTTTCATCCCAAGAAACTTTCACCCTTTACTGTTATGGTACAGTCTCTAGATTTTTCCCTTTAGTGTACTGCAAATTTCCTGTCACCTAACCTGAGATGTATCCCTGCTCAGTTCTTGGTGTGCCAGCAACTTTGACAAAGTTTGGTGATTTAGTAATGAAATTGAGAATACAAAAATAAGGCCTTCCACTTGTGTTTGAAATTCAGTTCATGTCAGTAGCAAGTGAATCCTTTTATCTGATGGTTGTTCCATGACCTTTGCAAATTAATAGCTTCTTTGCTTTCCTTGTAGTTCTCAGTAGATACTTAGGTTACAAGGGATGCTTATTTTCATACTTTTCTGATTTGTCTCAGGATGCTGGCTTGTGTGTTTGGGTTTTCTTTCTTCTCTCTGAAGGATTTCACCTTTTTTGCACTTCTAGATAGAAATTATCTATACAGGCTGAGCCATAGTGAGGGCTTGCTGAAATGCTAGTTACAGTAGTAGGGAGATGCAGTTATTTAAGATTTGAAAGCTAATGCAAAAATGTCATCCTGCTGAGTGCAGGAGGGGTGTGGGACAGTACCAAAACCCAGGTCCTAGACTAAGGAGAGCTGGAAGTCATAGTAGAATATGCTGTGGTGACTTAGAGGCAGTTGTGGACTCTGTCAGAGAGGGCTTTTTTTTTTTTTTTGTTGGAGGTCCACAGGACCTCCAGGACCTGTCCAGGACCTCACTGGATTTGAATCTCATGCCCTTTTTCCTTCCCGTTGCAGATGTGCAGCTTTTTTCTTGTCTTTCTGAATCCAGGAGGCAGCCAGATGTTCAGTTCCTCTTCCAGTGCTGTTTGCAGCCTGTCTGCTGCCTACACCAGCTCCTGGCTCCCAGACTGCTCACTGTGTTATTTAGAGCAGAGAAAAGCCCCATTGTCGAAGCGTAACAGGTTATGTAAGCGTTTTGAAAGTACACCCTCTAGCACTTTAAGTCTTTCAAGTGTTTTAAAAAAAAAAAATAAATTATGGGCTTGCTGGGTCTTTCTGCCTGGGCCTTTTATATATGAAAAGGTAGGATCCTTGGTTAACGTTATGTTCTGCCCTCCCAAAAGGTAAGTGGCCAAGCTCTTTCTGCTGCATTCATCAGTGGCTTTGTATAAAAAAACAGAGATCAGGTGCTAGCTAACTTGGAAATGAACCTCTTAGAAGTAGGTTGACAGTAGGCCTTTTAGCATTTCCTTTTTGAGACAAAACTGGAAATATGAAAATTAATAAGAACTAAGTATTCTTTTCTTTTGCCCGTAAAGTTTTGTAGGAAGTTTTTACCTGGGTATAGAATTTAAAATGTAGTTTAATTCAACCTTGCAGCACAAGAAATGCATGTTGTATTTCCAACCGAGAGACCCAAGTTTAGGAGCAGACAGACTACTTTAATACCACCTGCTAATAATAATAATAATAATAATAATAATAATAATAATAGCCCTTCAAAACTTCTATAGTAATTTGATTACCTGCTGTGTATTTAATGTTTATTCATTTCTTATGCAGTCTTCTTGTCTCAAGTACCAGATGATTCTACTCATGCCTTGGCTGCGGATTAAACTGAGTTGGATTAGGGGGTCTTCATCACAATTTTGTATATAGTCCTAAGGGTTTTCTCTGAGCTGATAATAGTAAAAGAGCATCAAGCTGTCTGTTGAAATGGTCCAATTCCTGCTTGCTGCATTACAGGCATCGTTTTGTTAGCAGTGTGAGACCGGCATGATGAACAGTAATTGCAAAGTCAAAGTGTCTGTGGTGGCCACAGATTTTTAAAATCCCAGAAAATTTGTAGGTCTTAGTGGATGATGAAATGCAGCTGTTAACGTGACTGAGGGACAAAGAAATCCAGGAGTCATGTGTAGCATGGAGGCCGTGTTTTGCCTGAATCAGCTGGGCATGCTTGTTTCTCCCACTTTCCTGCTTTTCTGTTCAAGCTAATGAGATGTAGGTTCAGAGAAGAACCTTATCTGAGTAGATTCACTGCATATTCTGGAAATCTAATGCTGATAAAATTTAGCACTTTTATCATATTACCACCTAATGGTTTTCTAGACCTACCATAACCTTTTGTACCTTGAGTACCTCAATAATCTGATATCACAAGCTGAATTTTTTGTAAGGATTAGTACAGCAAGTCCTAGATCCATGGTTCCTGTTCCCTAACAATCTTGACCTCAAATGATTCAGTTGTCCTCCTTGTAATCCACTTTGTTCATCTATCTTAAGGTGAAGATTCATCAGGATGACTGTAACGAAGTTTGATATCATGAAGAACAATCCAAGTGATCTCAAGAATTAGAACACCACAAGCCAACATTTTGCATGTTTTTTATCCTAAGGAACATGTTTTGCTGTTCATGTTTGCCTTATATCAAAAGCCTGAGAAGTTTTCTGGAAGACTTTCATGTCTTGGTTGTAAAAGTTTCAAGGAAGGTCTGTTTATTCTGCACATTCTTCTGTATTTCAATTTCGTCTTAGGATTGAACTCTCTGACTTATCAGCATTTAAAATCACATTTCTTTACAGACAAGTCTAACAGACTCTTAAGCTGAGTAAGAATCTAGACTTAGGCAGTGATACCTTTGCAGACCAAAATCAACTTGGTACTGTTGTGCTGGTATTGTTGGAGCCTCCTGATGAAACAAATGGCAGGGTGTGCAAAAAACAGCAAGTGACTTCCCTGTGGAAGAGGAAACATTCCTATGCTGTTACAAAAAGGAGATTGTGGCCACTACTGAACTGAGTAAGAACTAGATAGGCAGCTTTTGGGTTTTATTTTTTGTTTTGTAGGTGGATGTAGTTGTCATTTTTGCTTCAATGAGCAAATAGTGTGACTTGAGCTGATTGATCTATTTAAAGTTTATTCTAAAAATGACTCTCTGGTCTGATTGATCTCTAACAGAGACAACTGAAAGGAAAAGAAATAAGATCCTATCACATGCAACCTAAATTTTGTGTGATTCATGACTTGTACTAGATTTTTTTTTTTTTTTGATGGAAATGGGGTAAGGGACAAACTGCATCTGATTTATACAAACTGATATATATATACAGTTTATACATTTGACATTCTTCCTGCTTTGGGAAATAGCTTCTTTTAATGTTGTTGTCTTGACAAAATCTTCCAATTTTTTTAAAGAAATAGAATTCTCAACTGACACTGTCTTGAGATGAAAATATACTGGCATATTTTGCTTGGGTCAGTATTATATTAGAAATTACTGTCAAACTGTAGACATGATACCTTCTGATACACAGGCTCACAGCCTGTATAATTCAACAAAACTTTTGAAAATGTTCAGACCAACTCTTTGTTCTGTCTGTTGTGCTGTTGACCAGAGTTTATTTGGTTTCCTTTGAAGTTTGACTTTTTAAAAAAAGAAATAGTTCTGCAGCTAAAAAGAGAAACATCAGGGACAAATTTAATGGTGCAAGCAATTCAGAAGCATTTCCTGAGCTGTTTCATTGCGTCTGGTAATTCTTTGCATAATCTTCTCTTCAGAAATCTTATCTAACCAATTGTATCCAGGCAACATATTTTGAGCCTCTAATCTTCAAAATCCACAGCGTGTGGAACTTAAAAATTTCCTAAAAAGTTGATTAGTGGTAGAACTGGATACAAATGCAGACAAAACAGAGCCTCCTCACAGCACTGACCCAGGCTCCAGGTTGGAGCCATGGTCAAAAGCTCCCTGGGCCCTTGGCCGAAATACACAGATCAGCTCTGGTAACAGTGGAAGTGACCATGTGTGTGTGTCTCTACTACTTAACTTAGTTGGTGTAGACTGTTTTTATTTCCCCAGTTCTCCTTTCCCATCTGCGTGCTGAGGGGTTGGGATTTGCCAACACTTGCAGTTCTTAAGGCTTCAAATAGCCGTAGCTGATATTTTTTAATTTTGCAAGTTGAAACAGGGGAAATTCCGATTCAATGTAAGGCAGAAAATCTTCAGAATGTGAGGTCAAACACTGGGACAAGTTGCCCTGCGAGTCTGTTATCGTCGTCCCCAGAGGAATTCAGAACTTGCCTGGGCAAGGCCCCGAGCAGCCGGCTCTTGACTGAGATTGGCCCTACCGTGAGCAGGGGTTGCACCAGGCAACCTCCAGAGGTCCCTTCCAACCTCTACAGCTTTATAACTTTTGTTCAGTGATTAATGAAATTCTTCTGAAGGCTGGCGAAATGAGCCCAAGGTAAGGAAGGTAAATGTAGATTCTTTGTATTCATTTATCATTACTTTTATCAAAAATTGAGCATCTTAACTGCCAGTTAAAGAAGGTGTTTTCAAAGAAATATGCATGAAACACAAAGAAGGCAGAAATTGGTAGAAAGCAAAGGTTTTCTTTTGGTAATTTGCTGGTAATCACAGAATATTAGTGCAAATACTGAAAAGCTAGGGGGAAAGACTGCTTGTCTTCCTAGAGGAACCTGTATTTGCTGGCTTTTTTCAGCCTTTTCTTGGTATTGGCAGTGTTTCTGTAATTAGATTCTGTGTATCCAGATTGTTCTTTATGTCTCTGATTTTGGTAAGCCTGCCCACTGTATGTGCTAGCAAAGCCTGTATCAAGAGGATATTCAAAGTCTTTAATCTTGTAAAGAAGTAGCTTACAAACACATGCCCAAGAATTCCTGCATGCAACAGCAGCATTTCCCTGAAGGCTGCTTTGTTGGTGGCAGCTAAGCTGAGTTCTCCTTTCAGCTCTAGCTGTGACAAGATTCTTCATAGAGAAAATTATATGGGTATTTTGTGACCTTCTCTGGGATTAGTGTTTTGGTTTTTTTTTCTCTCTATGTACACCAGTTTCATATCATTGTGTTTCAGAATCATAGAATTATCAAGGTCAGAAGAGACCTTCAAGATCATCTACTCCAACCACCAACCCAGCACCACCATAATCACCCCTAAACCATATCCCCAAGTGCCACATTCAGATGCCTCTTGAACACTTCCAGAGGTGGTGATTCCACCATGTCCCTGGGCAACTTTGCTTGTACTATTTGCTGGGTTAAAAACTGGCTGAATGGCCTGGCCCAAAGAGTGGTGGTGAATGATGAAGGGTCTAGAAAGTGAGTCGTAAGAGAAGCGGCTGAGGGAGCTTAGAGAAAAAGAGGCTCAGGAAAGGCCTTATCTCTCTCTACAACTACCTAAAAGGAGGTTGTGTTAAGGTGAGTCAGCCTCTTCTCCAGGCACCTAGCAACAGAATAAGATGAAATGGCCTCAGGTTGTGCCAGGGGAAGTTCACATTGGACTGGAAGAATTTCAGGAAGAATTTCTTCACAAAGGATGGGTAAGCATTGGAATGGGCTGCCCAGGGAGGTGGTGGAGTCACCATTCCTGGAGGTCTTCAAGAAATGACTGGACGAGGCACTTAGTGCCATGCTGTAGTTGATAGGGAGGTGTTTGGCCAAAGCTTGGACTCGATGGTCTTGGAGGTCTTTTCCAACTTTAATGATTTGCGTCTGTAAGCAAAAAGGCTAACCAAAACAGAGAGGCTGAATTAATTTTGGTTGAACCTCAGCAGTCCTATTGCATCCTCATAACTAATGCTTGGTCAGCTCTGCTGTTGTCAGCAGGGTTTTCGGAGAGAGCACCAGGAAGGGGTGTGTGTTGTGGTTTAGCCAAGGCATTGTAGCTCTCTGTAGGAGATTAACTATGATCTTGTTTCTATTGTAACCAAGAGACTGTCTCAATAGAGGGTCTGTCTGGGCTCAGAGAGGATTTGTTTCATTGCTGGAACAACTTTTGGCCCCCAAGTGTCTCCCCTACAGATACTAAATAAATTCCTTGGAGCTCTGCGTTTCTGACCAATTATTTTTACCATCCATCCTTGACTGAGATTATGGCAGAGAGTTCAGTGCCCTGTTTTTATTGCCAGGAAATTAAAAATGCAAACTAAAATATATTTCTTCATGCTCTGGTCAGCTTAGACCCCTATATGGTTTTGGGTATAGAGTTGGAAAATTTTGGATTTTCTTTTGGTTTCATTTATGCCTTGCCTGTTTTGAGATTGATTTCCTGTCTATTTTTTTCCCATATCTTTGAGGAGACTGAGGAGAGACTGCATTGCAGTCTACAACTTTCTTATGAGGGAAAGAGGAGGGGCAGGCACTGATCTCTTCTCTGTGATGACCAGTGGCAGGACCTGAAGGAATGAGCTGAAGTTGTGTCAGGGGAGGTTTAGGTTGTATATTAGAAAAAGGTTCTTCATTCAGAGGGTGGTTGGGTACTGGAATAGTCTCCCCAGGGAAATGGTCATGGCACCAAGCCCGACAGAGTTCAAGAAACCTTTGGATGATACTCTCAGGCACCTGGTATGGCTCTTAGAGATGGTCCTGTGCAGGGCTAGGGGTGGACTTGATGATGCTTGTGGGTCCCTTCCACTTCAGCATATTCTATGAATTTCTTACTTGTTAAACACTCATGTCACTCTGACATTTGAAAAGTCAATTTCTGTACTCTCCTCTTCTACATACACTTTTTAGCATTTGGAAATGAAGATCCCAAAGATAACTTTTGCTCGACAACCCATATTAATGTGCCTTACCTGCAGAAAACAAGTATTGAAAGACCTCAATGTGTAGCTTTAACTTTTAACTTGAACCTTGAAATTATGCATATTAGACTGGAAAACATGCAGCCATGTGAGCCAAGGGAATTAATGTGATGAAGACCTTGGGCACAGGTGCCAGTTGTCTTAAGTGGCTGTTCAGAACAAAGTGTCCATGAGGACACTGTAGTTTTTCACAGGTTGAGTGAGTTGATTGTGCTTTGAGGGTACTAGTCATTATGCTTGAATACCAATTCAGACTAAATGCTGCAATAATGGTGTTCCAGACTAGTGCTTGCATTAGAGAAAATTAATTTATAATAGCTGATATATTTTTTAATATGGAATAGGTTGGTTCTGTTTCTCCTGTCCAGCTAAGACTAATTATTGTAATTTTACCATAAAAAATGGAATAAGCTGGTAGTTGATTTGGTGATGGAGGTGGGTTTGGAGTACAGTTCAGATTTCAGTTGTATAAGTAAAATCTCTTTATTCTTCTAAACAGAAGAAAACATCAATTAAAACACAGGCAATACATTATCTGATTCCTGCAAACTTTCTTTCCTTTTTTTATTTTGGTTGTATTAAATTCTGAGTTTAATTCTTACCTATAGACAATCCTCGCTGTTCAGTGCAGACACATGAGTTCATTCGTTTCAACAGTAAATATCTTCACAGTAATATTGGGTTAGGGAGCCCCTGGTGGTCTAGTGGTTAAGACGCAGGGCTGGTACCCTTGAGACCGCGGGTTCGATTCCCGGTCAGGG
>JAWWES010000081.1:138509859-138523558 GCA_035583135.1 Lophotriccus pileatus | reverse complement strand
ACAATCCTCGCTGTTCAGTGCAGACACATGAGTTCATTCGTTTCAACAGTAAATATCTTCACAGTAATATTGGGTTAATAGTAAGACAAATTAACAGTTGAATTTGCAGGGCTGTGTGTGACTACCCTGTGTTTTGACAGCTTGGCCTTTAGCATTAGGTCTTGTTCATTTCCTTGGGAAGCGTCACTGGAGTGAAGGCAGTCAGAGGCTGAAAATGTGACATCCACTCATGGGCTGGGGAGGCTGCCCAGCGTTTGGGGTTTGCCTGTTCAGCCCTTAGATTCAGGTGTAAGCAGTATGTTGCCAGGGCATCACTTATCATCTTTGATTTGTGAAGACAAAAAAGCAGGACGTTTGAAAATCCTTAGGCTCCCATGAGAGATTTCCAAGGAAAAGAAGGCATCACTGTAGGGGCTGTATGTGACAGGGTGGTTCCTGAACTGTTGAGATGCATATTGAGTTGTGTAGTGTATTGGTTGGTGACAGGGATGTGTCAATCTGTATGGAAAAGGATTTATAGTTTATCTTTTGATGGTCAAAATTAATTTAAAATTAATATTTATATCTAGTTTTGTCTCACAGGGATAATGACTTCAGAAGTTTATTCAATTTCACACCTGCTGAGAAAAGTCTTTTTTTTGTCATCTACCCCTCACTGCCTGTGCAAGATGCGATCAAAATAAATGTGCCCAGAAGAATTCCTGAATGTCTCTGTCCTTCCTCTGCCTTTCCAAGCTTTGTGTTGGAAACAGGGTGATCCATTCCTTTGACTTGGAAGGTTTGGGAAGGAACAGGGAAAGGGGGGATGGATGGGTTTGAGCTACATCTTTTTGTGAGATCGATTAGTTGGGACTTGCAAAACATAACGAATTTCCTTGCCATCTCTGATTATAGTTTGCAGTTAAAAGAATAATGTATATGCATGGGATTTGGGTATGGTAATGTAATCAGAAAAACCTTATGGAAACTCCAGAGCATTTAATTTACTCTTATTTTCCTGTCTCCCCAGTCTTTGCAGTACCACTTCAGCATTTACAAATTATAATGGAATGATATGACCTTGGATTTAAAATACTGGATTTGATACAAAATCAAATTGAGGTTGATCAAGTGGCGTCTCTTGGTCTTCTGTGTAAAGTTCATCCCTCTGAACTTTAGCTAACTGCTTGACAGCTAGCTAAAATGAGATACTTACTCTTCCTGGGTGTTAACAGAGAATAAGAGAAAACCTGGCAGCTCCAAAAGCTGATTTCTTCCCACTTTACAACAACTGCTGCATGAATTGCCCTCTTGAGAGGACTATTTATCTCTGTGAACTATAGAGATTGCCAGTTTCTAGCATAGTAATTTTAACTCAGTGGATGCCTCCCGTTACGCCCACGTTGTTGGCTGTTTTCATTTTGGATTTTAAGTTGTATTCGATCACATTAAAGGCCTCCTTCTCCCCCCAGACTTCTCATTTTTAGTCATTTGATTTTGCTAACTTGATCACCAAGGGAATAGCAGCAGCATGTGTCTACCGAAAGCTAACTGTGACAAAGCAGCAGAGACAATTAAATCATCTCCTGAAGTCTTGGGAGCTCAGCCAATGCCTGGTTTCTGCTCTACAAGATTTCCTTGTATTTTTCATCTTAAAAGACCAGTGTCACCATGCTTGGTTAAGTATGGGGATTGATGATGTTGGTGACTCGAATCCTGAATGGGGCCAGCTGCTGCACGGGATGCTTGTGGTGCCCAGCTAGTGCCATGCCTCTGAACTGAAGGGCACTTGTAGAAAGAAGGGGGCTTATGGCTCTTCAGGCCTCAGTTCTCTACTCAGCTTCCATCCAGGGCTCCATCTGGCTCTGTCTGGAGCACTGCAAAGTGGGGATGACTCTTTGTTTATGGGTACTTCTGGCAAGGACTTGACATAAGCTGAAGGCAGCTGTATGTCTTATACCAGTCAGTTTCTTCCCATTGCAAGGGAACAGATTCATGCTCAGACAAACTGTTATTTGGGGCTTGGACTCTCTCCGTTAATTCTTTGAGGAATGCAATGTTCTGTGTTTTTTGCTGTGTGTATAATTGGACTTCCTGGTTATTTGCAAAAAACCTGAAGTCTGACAGCCCCAGAATTAATGGAGCCTGGTTTTCAGTGAATCCTGTTTCATGGCTGATTTACTTCTTAATCTAATTAATCAGCTAGAAATATTATAAGACTGTGTGGTGGGAACTATGTCTTGTAAACATCAGCATCCAGTGGCAAGAGTGACAATTGTGATGTCTTAAAAGAGGAAGAGTTTTGCTGAGCTTTTATATCTCTTTACCAAAAAATCTGCAGGGGAAGAAAATATTTCGTACCATTTTCATTCTGTAGCTCTTCTGGTGTCTAAGGAGGGTTTGTCTCTGGTTATTTCCTTTAGCAGGCCACTGATAAAGTCTCTCTACTCTGCTGTGTTTGATCACTGTTTCCAAGGAGGTACAATATATCGTCCAAGGTTGAGGTGTGTTTTCCTTCCTGGTGCCTCTCCAGCTTTCCGCGGGATTGCTTGGATGTCTGTAGTTTTTGCAACCCAAAAGCAAGACAGACTTTTTTTCATCCTAGCAAACATCAGGATTATATCCCTGCAATGCTGGGATTGAAGAGATCAGCAAATGCTTTGATTGAAGAGATCAGCATTTGAGGATATTGAGAATTCAGGGGAAGTAAAACAACAACAGAATTTGTGCAATTAAGATGAGAATAAAATAGGGCTGAAAGGTGAGAATAATAGTGAAAGAGGATAAGCAATTTATGTAACTTAGTTTTGTGGAATTACTCAGCCCTGACCTACCTAATTGATTGATTGTAGGAAACAAATCAGACAGTAAAATAGAGCTGATCTCTGTTCTTATCCATAGTGGTTACTAGCTGGGGGAGTCCTGTAGGTTTTGTGTCAGACAGAATACAAGCACAAAGAGGTATCCTTAAAAATTAATATAGTGAGGGCATTGAAAGCAGAGGATGGTAGGAAAAGGTTATTTAAATTTGAATGCCTATTTGAGGCTGCTGAAGGACTGTAGAGTAGCAAACAATTTGTTATATTGGAGAATATGTAGGAAAAAAACACCACTGTATGTGTCTCTGTTTCTGCACTGGTATTTCTGTATGTGAAAGATGACAGGAACAGGCAGCTTT
Source organism: Lophotriccus pileatus (assembly GCA_035583135.1). NCBI lineage: Eukaryota > Metazoa > Chordata > Aves > Passeriformes > Tyrannidae > Lophotriccus > Lophotriccus pileatus. The sequence goes on along the minus strand of JAWWES010000081.1, from coordinate 138,520,401 downwards.
GTGTGAGCAGCTGGGGCTTTGCTCTGTGCGTGCTCAGGGCAGTGAGCAAGGTGGCCTGTGAGCAGGGCTGCCTGTACACACACTGCCTTTCCTCCTGCTGGAGGAGCAACTGTGGAATTTAAAGAAAAACAATGGTTCTAAAAGTGATAGCCCATGCAAAGGAGTCTGCTTTTCATTGCAGTGCAGAGTCAGATGCTTGACTTCAGACAGCTGTAGCTATAGCAGAGGTCTGCTCCAGCACAGAGGTGAGGGGGAATGGAGACAGCAGTAGGGGCCACCTGGTCCCTGTGTGCTTGGACCTGCCTTCCTCCCCTCTCCCCTGTGGGACGAAGAGACCCTGGTGCTGCAAGAATACTTTGGGAGATTTGTTTAGTAAGAAGTGTGGGACCCTTTTTTCACTCAGCCATGTTCAGGAGATTCTCCTCTACCACAAAAACCCTGGTCACAAATTTTGGGTAAATGTACACCTGCTCATTCTTGAGCTGCACAGGCAAGTGTCAGCCACGCAGTCCTGAGTGTGTGTTTTAATAAACAATTATTTCTGTTCCCAAGTAAGAAATAGCGAGATCAGGGGTGCCATAGGAGCAGGGGCTGCATGTCTGGGAGAGGAGCTGTTGGTGGCCCTTTGGGTTAGCCTTACTGGAAAATGAAACATGGCTTAATTGCAGAAGGGTTTCTGTTGTTTCACTTTTCCTGAAGAACTTCTTGAGCTTTCCATCTCCTGAGCACAGCAGGCATCTGCACGATTACTGCGGCATGATGCAAAGAGAAGGGGGTAGAAATTGTTGACTGGGGGATCCTGACAAACATTATTTAAACCGTGTGAGAAGTGCAGCAGATTGACTCCCCGGCCGTCACTGCTGATAATGCTGCTCGTAGAGCTTGTCAGCATTCCAGCTTCACATTTTTATAACCATTTAATTACTGCCTGTATTGAATATAGCTGGAATTCACCATTGCAGCTAATGCTCTGGAAGTGCACTGTAGACTATAGGAAAGTGGAGAATTTCAAGGAGACAGGCTGTAATGAGTTTGCTCATCCTGTTAGGTAACATCTCAGTAACAGCCCAAATAACCATTCTGTTTGTTTTGTATTTGGGTGGTTTTGTTGGTTTTTATTGGGGTTTTTTTAGGATACGCTGTCCTTGATTTGGTGAAATTTTCTTTTATGTTAAAATCACAACCCTTTCTCAAAACTTAGTTTGACTGTATATTACTAAATAGGTTTTATCTTTAACTTTCTTCTAGCTCTCCATGCGTGACAGGGGCTGGTGGTGGGTTGTGCTGTGGTCTAGCACGGACATCTCATTCCTGTTTTATCTGAGGCTTCCCCTCGTGTGGAGCGGTGCAGACCTACTGCTGCAACTTGATCTGACTGTGGTGGGTGCTGAGCTGCTGTGAAGTGATCTGAAAATACTGATGCGTAGAGAATGCTTTGAATATTGTAAAGATATTTTGTCGGGGAGGGAATACTTCTCTCTAATGGTAGATAGAATTCCTGACATGAGCACGTTCAGTACGACACGTGGATCATGGGATGCTTCTGCCATCCCTGCCGTGCTTTGCCATGGAGACAGAAGCTGCACAGCACAGGGGCTTCTTGCAGCACCTGCCCCAGCACAAGAGACTGCTTGAGGTGAGAGGCAGTGGAGTCCAGCATCAGCTGCTTCTCCCTGTGTGCACCCTGTGCACAGAGCGAAGTGGGAGAGGGCAAGGACAGCCCAGCCCAGCAGCACTGGTTATCTCTGCCTCCTCTTTTCCCTCCTTCCCTCCTCTGCAGAAGAGTTGAGAGGCTGCTGCTGTGAGAGGGAAAGGGTAAAAGGGAAGGGGAGATATTTTGGCAGGGAGGGAGAAGATTGGTACTCCTTGTGATGAGTGAGAGGGGTGTGCAGGGTGTGCCCATGGGACGGAGGCAGGGAAGGGGCTGGAGTAGATGCTGGCTGAAGGGGAGACTGCTGCTACCAACCAGTTTCTGGCAGAGGAACATATCCAGGTTTGGTCTCAGGGGTTGAGGGGGTAGGACTACTCTGATCAGGTAACAGTTTCTGGAGGAATGAGGAGGCAGAAATCTCTAGCTGTCTAACAGCACACAAGGATATGGCATATGTTGAGGAGATGTGTGTATATCTGCACGTTTGAAATGTCTCTGCATTCCTATATTGGCTTGCATATATAGTTGTTCTGTTGTATATTTGTTGCTGCTGAATTCTCTCGTTAACGCTTTTTTTGAAGAGGTCTTTCTGTTCATTGATCATTAATGTCACTGAATGCTAAACGTGAACCCTGTAAACCTCAAAGTGTGAGCCAGGTCTAGTGTTTGTCAGCTACACTCAGCTGCAGGGATTGTGCTGTCAATCTGGAAGAATCCCATGAGTCTTCTAGTCCTGCCTCTGAAGGTGATGATGATTTGTTCCTTCAGTGGGCTGAAACAAGGCAGTGCAATATAAATAGTGTGAAAAACAGTCTTGAGGAAGCTGAAGTGACCTAGAAACACTCTATTTACTGGCACATACTTCAGAACTGGTCTGCCTTCTTTGCAGTTAATAGGCTTGTACACTCTCTATAATCTATCATGCATTTAATGAAAGAGTTACAGAATAACTTTTGGTTAAACAAAGAGTGTATAAAGCACTCCAGTATTCTCAGTTCCTAACTCGGGATATGTAGTGGGCCATTTTTTACCCACCGGAATAAGTTTCTAACAATTCCTGTGGTGGAAGAGGTGTAAATATCACAGGCATAAATTTATCATCAGCTAGGTTAACAACCTCTCCTAACTCATTTTTTTTCTTATATAACCAGTCACCGATTGGATATAATCCAATAACTGATCAGGCAGATTGGTCTTATCTTCCTCAAAAGTTTTGCTTTAGGCTGCCCACTTTATTTCAGCCTCTTATGGCTTCTGGAAGGGGAGACATTGGAAAAGTGGTCTTCTAAGAGTTGGAGATGAGCTTGGTGTCAATACTGAATTGTTTATCAGTTTCTGAGATTTGCTGAAATCTAGGGTTTCAGTCTTGTCCTTTAAAACCTGGAGCACAAACCTACAAAGCCCAAAGGTCAGCTTAGTTGACTGAGTGATCTCTTTAGAAATATGTGTTAATAATATTCTGATGGCCTTTGGTGTGCGAGGTGAGAGAAGAGTCACCCTGACTGTAGGGACACAGATAGGCTGGTGTTTGTGATCTGCTCTGAGTGAGGCATGGTGTAAGGCTGAAGTCAAAGCTCTTTCCCAGTCATTCCATTTGGAATATTTCTTGTTGAACTGGAGTTCAAAAGCTACTCATGGAGCTACTTGCCAGGGTTAGTTTTCCTCCCACTGCCCATTCTTTCCTTCATAAACTATTCACATCTTCATCTTTGACCCTTGGACCTGACCTAATTCCCACTGAAGATGAACCCAGTGACTTTGGCAGAAGTTGTAAGTGACCTTGAGATCAGAAGCTCTTTAGGGGAGAAACTGCTCTTGATACATTTTTTTTCCCTCTGTGTCCATCAGTGCTGCTGTTAAAAAGAAAAAAAAAGGAGGAAAGCAGCAGCATTGATATAATCTGATTGAGCTCTCTGCAAGTAGCAAGAGAGACCTGCCCTTGAGCTAAATAAAGCAAACAAGCCTCAAACAGATAGTTATCCCTGTTGTGTATCCCCAAGCCTCTGTAAAAGCATAGATGATCTGGATGGGAAAGCTGTGCTTTCAACTCCTCATTTCAAAGGTACTCCCACGCTGGAGCATAAAGAAAACCAGTTATGCTAATGGGAGCATACACTCTTATCCTTTGCTTTCAGTCTGCCTTAGCCTTGCAAGCTTGTTTACTTTTGCAACAGGATTATTCCCAGGTCTTACAGGACATTCATACAAGCAAGGGTTTTTTTTCCCCCTTTTGTGGGAATTGGCCTGAACATGTGAGGCCAAGACAGAGATTTTGAGGTTTAGCAGAGCTGCAGTTAATCTGCACATGTATTGAGGACTTTACATTATGTGTGCCTCAAGGCACATATAATGCTGGGCGTCCTTGTCTGGCTAGCTGTTCCTAGTTGCTTGAGCTGTCCTTGCTTCAGACAAATGCTTTTATATCTATATCTGTATCTGTATCTAACAGCAGAATTCAAGCAACAACTCCAGTGCGAAAACCTTTTATGCCTGAGGTGGTGCTGAAAGTTGGTCTTGATGGATCCCTGCTTGGGAAGCAGCAGTGATAACCGCACAGGAAAAATTCTGGCTACTATTAATTGCAAATGCATCCTAGCAACTGTATCACCCTACTCGGATTTCCTTTTCTTCCCCATGTTTTTCCAGTGTTTTTACAAACGGCACCTGCTACTGCTTTCTGCCATACAGGGAATACAATACAACTGTAACAACACTGGGAGATACATGCATGATTTGCACCGTGGGTTCTTCTGCCTGCTTATTTCCTTGTCATGTCTCTATTGTCTCTTGCACTTGATTTCTAAGATCTTTGGAAGGGGAACAGCTTTTTTGTTCTGTGTTTGCACGGCATCTGAGGCTGTCATGCCCCGGTTTGTCAGTAATCCTGGTAAGTGCTTAAGTAGTACAAATGGCAAATAAATTTGAGATACAAACAAATTAGCATTCTTCTCACCGATTAAACAAATGGTTTTCTCTGTGATGATTTGAACCGGGGTTGCATTTCAATACAGCCCTTTGAAGCTCAGCTTGAAATTGCCAGTTTCTTTTCCACCCTCTCTTATCAGCTTTCTGTACTGGTTGACCAAAAAGTACTTGGCAGGCAGTTTGCAGACTCTGAAAAACAATAGGTTGTATTGTTTTAACCTGGCTTTGACCTAACCTGGAACAGCCAAACTGGCATTTAGCATAGTGAGCAAACGTGTTTTGATGTGCCGAGTCAACTGCACTTGCTGAGAGCAGCTGCTGAGAGCAACCTATGCCTGTCTTGCCCTACAGAGAGGTGAGGGACCATGCCGGCCCCAGGATCGGCACCAGGACAGTCTCAGTAATTCTCTGTAATAGGGCTTGAATGAAGCACGGAATTACTTTACTCTTAAATTGAAGATTAATGTGATTTTTTTCTGGGACAGAAAACATTGCTTGTTTTCTGGAAGGATAAAGTGTCCACTGAAACGGGATTATATTTACATTATTATTGCAGAGTGATCTGTGAAATAGGCTTTCTGTTCCTCAGTAAAGAGCCGTGACCCCTCACAGAGTTATCTTTTAAGCTGCATGCTAAACCCACAGGGGCTTATGGCTCAAAGCTAATGGGGATTTAACTTCTCACTGAAAGGAATTTGAAGCCTAACCCTATTTGGATGCTCTTTGCTCTCATTGATTAAATGCCCAGTGCACTGCAAGAAACCTAATAGAATCATAACTGTATAAATTTTCCATCTGACAAAATGGATGCTGGGAAACTCTATGCAATATTTATTAGAAAAGGAGTTTGATCTTAAAAAGACATTTTAAATCAAAATGTCAATTCACAGTTCTGTTTTGTTTGTAGAGAAAGAAAAGAATTTGAATGAAGATGTATTTTTAAGAGCACCTCACAAAACCATTTCATGAAAAAAATCAGATTCTGAATTCAGTATTTTTATGAGGATTTTTACTGCTTCCCTTGTTCCCTGTGTTCACTAATTAATTTTTTGAGATCCTGTCTTTAGTTTTAGATTATGCTGTTTAAAAGTGATAAACCTGCCCCTCCAGGCCCTAAGTATTTCCTTTCACCCCAAACTGCATTATGCAGTTAAGTTCCAGGAGGGCCATATTCCATCAGGGATCACTGGCATATTTTAAGGTACAGTAACTGTAGCTCTTTGGGAATGGGAATAGAAGAGCTGTCATCTTGGTAAGAACTTTTCACTGTGAAGAGCAGCACATGATGCCATCCATGGTCCTGTGGCAGCACATTTGGGTTTCAGTCTCAGTCTCTTTGTTTGCTTCAGTTCTGACAATTTCCTGTGCTCAAAGTGGAGGTGCTTTCTAAATAACTTTTAACGGGTGATAATGACTAGCGTGCTTGTTCTTTAATTGATGTAGTTCGTTGTTAGGTTTTTGGTGGCTTATTCTTAGAGGAAACCATAGTCCCTGGGAGAAAAGAGCTCCATTCAAATGGAAGCCAAAGAACTGAGGCACAAGGATGTGGTTAAATGTTTCGTTGTCAGTCTCTTTTCATCACCCTTGCTGGATATACAGTCCTACTTCCTTCATTCCTTGAAATACAACAGGTGGTGTCATGTGAGTTCTGTCTCCCTCCTGTGCCTCTGTCTGCTTCAGATGGTTTGCTCCAGGTGACAGGTGTAGAGCCAAACCTCGTTCCAGGTCTGCCACTCTCCTGATGGGTCATCTTGTAAATTACTTTAGGTGGAGTAGAGGGAGTGTGAGACTGTGCTGGGACTTCAGAACCAGGCAGAGGTGGTCTTGAACTATCATTATGCCACGAAAATAAATGAAAATAGGAGTTGAAACATTGTGCCCATGTCTGATCAGAAACACTCATTCCAGTTCCCCATGGTTAACTTAGGGACCTCCTTGGATTTGTTTTTCTTCGTCATTGAACTTCAACAGTGTTCAGATTTTTTCCTTCCTGCCTTTCTGCCTGCCTGCCTTCTTTCTATACCTCTGTAGATAAGTATTTATAATCCCTGGCACGTGAGTGTTGTGGATATGGCCACTGGTCTGTCCTGTTGGTAAGGGTACAAACTAAAGGTTTCCAAAAAGTAACTTGTGTGGTGATCTGATGCCTTTTGGTGCACAGCCCAGCCACAGGAGAGGTTCTTTGTTGAATGTGTGCCCTGAGTTTGTTTGTTTCAAAGCTCTTGGTATTTTCTAGTGAAGAATGAAAAGGATGAACTGAAATTTTGCAAGTGATTGCAGCCCTGCGCTTCAAAAGAAATTCTGAGGATCTTGAAAGGTCTTCAGAGTGTTCCAATAGGGAGAAGACCGTGGACATTGTGAACCTAGTTATCACTGACACTAGGATCTCTTTGAGTTGTTTAAAGATCAAAAGTCATGAAGGGGTAGAAATTAAGTTTAGTGCTGAGAACTCTGTCACTGACTTACTGCATGACTTTGAGGAAGGCATTTTAACTTTGCCTGTGTCAGTTTAGCCATCTGTAAAACAGGTACAATCATACACAGCATAATAATTTCCCTCTCACTGAGTGCCATTTTCAGTCTATCCTGTACTACTTAATGATTTGTGTGACTGCCGAAATAACAGCATCCTCTAAAACCGTAATATCCTTATGTATTTTTCACATAATCACTAGCGGTTGAAATATTTGTTCTGACACTTGAGATTACTCATGTAAATAGAAAAATTATAGCATACTGGCAATGCCAGGCACCTTGAGTTCCATCTGAGCATGTGGGTGATTGGAGAGGGATCTATAAATACTAACAGAGGCAGGGAAACAAGCATGAGCAGCACACAAGAAATTCTGAAACAAGTTATTCCTGAGATTTATATATAAAAGATTTTAAAGTATAATGTCAATTTCAGGTAGGAGATGGCCCTTAGAAATCTAAGTACTAGTTCCACTGAACAGATGTATTTCACTGCATTTCCCTGCTTTGCACAAAGTCACATTGTTCTGTTGTATTTGAGTAGGGTTACAAGGAGTATGATGACCTACTCCTAATATCAATTGACTAAAACCATTTTTTTTTTTAACTTAGGAAACATTCTGCCTTGACGAAAAGCAGAAGCTCCAGTTTTGTTATCAATGAGTGACTCATAGGTCCCACAATGCTTTTTCTCAAAATGTGACTGATAATTTCCACGTTCAGCTCCCAAATTGCCAGTTTCAGATGTTTTCCACTGCCATTATGGAAGATCTGGATAGTTCTAAGAGTTCGTGGCGTCACGTAACTGTAGCAAATGAGCTGTGTAACATTTTACATAACACTGTAGTAAGTTGGGTAGCTACAGCTTGAAGGTTTAGACAGTGGTCTCTTTCTATTTGTAGTTTATTTGGTAAGGGGCTCTTGTGCAATGTAGCTGCTTCCTGCTCTCCACTGCGTAGTGTTTCTTTTGAGAACAAGTTCTTCAAGATAGCATCAGTGTCTCCTTCTAGATCAAACTATAAACATTTCCTTTTTAATCAAATATTGCACTTCTGGGATTAAAGGATATCTACAAGCTAGAATCTGTTTTTCACATTATGAAGAGAGCGATATATCTGCTTTTATTTCAGGAAAGTACATAAAGTTTTTGAAAGATAGATGAATAGCTTATGGGACCTTGCCACTAGACTTGATGTACTTATCATTAGTTACATATCAAAACTCAAAACTGAATACATCCAGTTGACTGAAACAGAAACTTTTAAATTTAAAATAAACTAAATTACTTGAGGGAAACAATAACACATTCAGTGTAGTAGGTATGTAGTGGAGACCTTATAATGGAAACTATGAGAAACACCAACTGGAAGGAGTCTGCCTTTAATTTATTATTACTTTACCAGTCTGAAATTTTTGTGTACCAGACTACTGACAGCCTGTGACTGCTTTTGATCACTCCATCAGCTCAAGTGCTGATATCACATATTTAGAGCTTTGATCCAGCTTCCAGTTTCATTGTGATTCTGTCTGACACAAGTTTGTGTCTGTTTAGTTTCTGTTAATCTGTTTTGAACAGAAATACAAAAAAAAATCTCACCCCAGCATTGAAACTCATCCTGCTTCCTTGAGCATGTGTGCTCTTAACTTGGAACATGGACTTTATTATTAGACCATGGAAATGTACCTCAGAAGGGAGCTGAAAGGTGATGGTTAGCAGTGACCAGCTCCAAGTGACCTCAGGAAGAAGTGGGTGGGAAGTGCTGACTGGAGGTGAAGTTTTCAGGCTGTCTGATATAGGCTGGAGGGGAGTAAGTTGTGTGTTTTACTCATGCTGTGGAGTATAAAACTGTGGTTTTGTTGGAGGAATGAAAATGGATTAATACTTACAGGCTTTACAGTTAACAAAATTGATATGCTGCGTAAGATAAGAAGACGTATAAAGCCTTCTCTCCCTAGAAAACATTTGGAAAGTCAGAAAGGGTTGAAGAAGTGTTTGCTAAAACATCAGGCCTAGGGAGTCGGTGGCTGAGTCAGCCCACATTGTGGGCAAAGTCTCACGAAAGGAAACTGAGGAGAAGTAACTGTAGAATTGTTGGTGTTAAGCATAGGATGGCCTGGGAATGTAATCTCCAGCTCTACAAGTGCTCAATCTGGACTCACACTGGGTTTCCGCCTTCAATTTCTTGCCTTCTAAGATGTTTTTGGTGATGAGTTACTTTTTTTGAAACCTGGTACAGATAGCACAGAGTAGCTGGTCACTGCGACGTAATTAGTTACCAAACCCATGAGGTTTCACAAACTGCACCCTTGCATGGCTTCCTGAGAGCAGCCCATTTTGTCACATTTTCTCCTGTTTGATGGGGCCAGACCATAAATCTCCTTGCCTTATTGACAGAGAAATTCTTTTAACCACTCAAAATTGCATGTTGCAAGGCACTTTGGAGAGGAACTGCCTTCATTTTTTGAGTGCAAGGTTGTAACGGTGCTTACAGCTCTGCTTAACATTGCTTCACCTTTTCTATAAAAGCAGCTGCTAATTTTAATTTACACTGTGAAGTAAATATTCTTTGTATTTTTAAAGTGAAATTGTTGATCTTTTTAATCCAGCCTGTTTGTAGCCCACTGAAAGCTCAAACTTGAAGCCTGGTTGCTTACCAGCCACCTTTTGGCAACAGTTGCTAAGGTTCTCCTTTCAGGTAAACCTTGTCTTAAATACGTGTTTATCTCCTGGATCTTTCTGAAATTATTGTTTCAAAACAGTCATTCATGTTTTCCATATAAAAAGCATAAGTGCAAACACTAAATGTTTTTTTAAAAAAGATTTAAGAACAGCCCCTTCCTTACAATTTAGGTCCAAGCTGTCTCTTTAAGAGATGAATACAGAATATACTGAATTCAGTGGAATTACTTTAAAGACAGCAGAAAATGGGAAATTGAGCATAGTCTCACTATAGTATGTGAAATGGCCAAAGCATAAAGGGGATTTGTATTCTCATAAGGTGTTTCTTTTAACTAATTTGTGTTATCTCCCAGAGGTGGAGATCTGATTCTTTTGGCAGATCAAGAGGTTTACTATTTCAAATCCCTTTCAGCATGGGAGAAAGGAGATGATGTTAATGGATATTACTTGTCTGAACGTAGCAACAGATGTTTCTGTAGGAAATGTAGTGGAAACATTCACAAGTAGGATTGTTGACTGCTTTTTGGTTTATGCCCACATTAAAGCTGCTGAAAGGGCCAAGTGATATACCTTCATAGATGATCTGATTCATAAACTCTTCAAGTATTTGGGTCTTAGTTTTGATGATGGCACTAGCAGCTTATTTCAATTTTATATCCCATTTTTATACACGTCTTCACTATAGGGTGTGCAGCTGGCTTGGGTTTAGTGGTAATTTGATCTCTTACATAACACCTGGGAGCCCCCGGTGGTCTAGTGGTTAAGACGCAGCGCTGTTACCGCTGAGACCCAGGTTCGAGTCCTGGTCAGGGAC
>JAWWES010000081.1:138464608-138509759 GCA_035583135.1 Lophotriccus pileatus | reverse complement strand
CCTTATCTGCATATGTGGGTAAGGACCTTCCCCGGCTCTTCGTTCGCGAAGACGGGCCATTACTTACTTACTTACATAACACCTAGCAGGCAAATTCTGGTGTGGTGGTAGAGGACACTCTGTGCTTTTCCCCTGCAAAGCAGAATTCCATGATCAACTGTCTTCAAGCAGATTCAGCGATGTTGATGTTGTTCCTTTTACTTTCGTACTGTAAACCTACACATCCTGTCCTCATTCCTCGAGTAACAAAAGAGGAACAAAGGAGCTTTCCTCCGGCTTGCTGGCTTCTCTTCAGTGGTCTTTGTCTTCCCTCCTAGGAAACAGTTTGAATGTGTCAGAAGAGTCCCAGTTCCTCAGAAAGGCGTCTGGCCAAGAACCTGACCAAGTTGGTCTGTAGTGTTTCTCTCATTAAAAGCCTGCTTCTTCCCCCTCAAAAAATCATCTGTGAACAGTAACAAAGGATTAATTGTGGAGTCTTGGGACTTGGCAGAAGTGCATATAAATGAAGTGCTTTTTTGGAAGCTACACTGCCTGTCTTGCAGATCAAAAAATATATCCAGAATATTTCAATGTGTATCAGTGGATTAATTCATTTGATTGCCACTTCCCTTCCTCTTCTCTTTGTGGGGAGGGGCACTCCGGAGATTGGAATTTTAATTGCTTGACCGCAGTTTCTTATTAGTGGTGCTCCAAAAGGGTATGGATCATTAATTAGGACTAAATATAAGGATCTCTGAGGTTGGGCTATAGTATCAAACAAATGAGTTTAGACAACTCTTGACTAAAATTACAGTCTATCAGTAAATTGAGTTAAAATAATGAAACCATTAAATTTTTTTTCTGATTCGCTGCATGTTGGTTTCTGTGTTTGCAAAGTACATTCTGGTGGTCTTACAGATATTGGTTCTATATAAATATATATTTAATATTTCTATATATAGTAGGCATGTGTATTCTGAAGGCATATACATATATACATACTTATAATCTAGTTATACATAATTCAGAGTTATTATACAATGGCATGCCTTATTTAATTTTATTAAATGTTTTGGGGTTTTAATCCATTAGGTAGTTTCATTGGCAATATATAAAAACAGTTTTCTTGATAGTTGCTTTCTTTTTTAGTCAGTACCTGAATTTGTGCTACTGTATCCAAAGGACAATCTAGCTCTTGAGTGTAATGATATGAAAACAGAATATTATCAACATTATTACTTTAATGTCCAGTAGTTTGTATTGTATTTTTTCTGGTTTTAAAACTTGATGATGGAAGCAAATTGTAAAACTTCAGTTATACTTTAACTTTGGTGTATCCATGATTCTTAGTGCAGTGTGGAATAGGACTGGTATAAACTTGCTTTATTCTGTGTGGATTAAGAACTGGTTAGTGGACATGCTGCAAAATGTGACATGTATGGGGTCACCCTAAATTGCTGTTTGTGTAGTAGGGTTACATTGTAGTAGGGTGCATTGCTATGAACAGCATGTTCTGCAGTATTTGCATCCAGAATTTAGATGAAAATAAGAAATAATTGCTCATAAAACTTATGAGTCATCTGCACAGTGTGTGCCTTATTTCAGCTAAATTCATAACCTGAACTTTGGTTATGGACATGTAATTATGCATGTTGATGAAGCAAATGGAAAACAGTGGCTCTGAAATTTAAATAATAACAAAAAATTTATAAATGGATCAAGTTCTGCCACCTGTTTCACTCCCATATTACGTTTGTGCTCTTACGTGTATGCATTTGGGGGGCTTTTGAAACACAAAATATGAAACACATTTCAGTATGCAACAGCCATAAATTCTGGCTATAAAACCCAGCAGAATTCAGCCATGAATTTAGAGCTGTGCTTATATTTAGTAGGACATAATTAGTAGGAACTACCAAATTCCTTTTTTTTTTGTTTTGTTTTTGACAGAAAACCTATATTCACTTCATTTTTTCATTCTCCTGTAGAATTTCACAGGAAGATGGTGTTCACAGTTTATCAGTATATTAATTAGTCTTTGTCCTTATAAGTCTCTGGGGCTGAGCAACCATCTCCTGTTGAGAGGTAGTAGAAAGTAGATGTCTGATAGTTCAGAAGTTGAAAGGAATTTTCATAGCACGTTTTTCCTCAAAGTGGTTTTCTTGGCTTTTGCTGTGTTTGAGATTCAGTTTCTGGAAAGAGGGTTGTGCTTCTGCTCTCTCTGCCTGATCCTACTTTTTCTTTCACGGGGGTTTCTGAAGCATTTCAGCTGTCTGCCATGAATTCACTGGTGCGTCGCATGGAAACTTGGCTTCTTGACGCCTGGAAGGGACGGCTCTTTTCTTCTGTCCCATCTCTGGGGAATTAAATCCACATTTTGTGTTCCTGCTTAGGTTTACAGCCAAATTTTTTACTTCAGCTTCCTTCCTCCTCCTGTCCCTCTCTCTTTTCCTTAATTAAAATACGCTAAGGTTGAATGCATATAGCTGCAACTGAAAAAGGATGAGAATAGCACAGATGAAACAGCTACACTATTGAGACATGGACCTTTATTTAGCACAACATTTGCTGGCATGTCACTGTAACACGGTTCAAAAGCTGACAGGATTACTTTTTTTCAACAGATTAATTGTTAATCTCTAGTTTTAAAGAGAACAAAATTTTGTTTCCAGTCGAACGTGATTTTTACAGCTTCAGCTGTTCCTTCTGTCTGAGTTAATGACAAAGTCATATTCATTCCAGTGAACACAGGAATAGATTCACCACATCTGTATGTGTTCAGTTTCTCTGCTTAAGAGTACATACATGAGTCTGTGAGTACATCCAAACTGAGATGCCAACTGCTGAAAGCAGTATCTCTCTGACACTGGCTAAAACTGCTTATTTTCGGCACCTTTGAAAATCATGTAATTTATGGAGTACCCACAGATGAGCACTGGTTTTGGGAGTTAGGTAACACAGGTTTTTAGGTAATGGACTTCGGGTATGTGTCTGCAACAAGATTAAAAAAATCAATCACAACACTTCTTGTTTTAAATAGTTTCTGGAAGCCTCCTAGAATTCTGTGCCAATTTTTCCCTGAGGAGGGAACAAATTAATTTAAAAGAATACTCAGAATAGGATGGGACAAGGAAATCAAAACACTAATGTTGGGTAGGACAGCTTTTCTGATAAATCACAAATGATCCTTCTCACAGAGGAATATTGTGTGACATACCTAAACACAAAAGTCCTTGTGATTGAAGTTAACAAATTTTTTAAAAAGGAGAGAGTGAGCAATGGCAAGATGTGCACTAAGGTGTTTTAGAGAAAAGATGGCAATAGATGTTCACAGAGCCTGGGTTCTGGTTTTGCACTGATTTCTCTCTTGGTAAAACTGTTACGAAGTGCTTTAAAAATAGTGATACTGAAATTATCTCTGGCTTTGACAGAAAATCCCTTGTTGTTCTTGTCCACTCTTCCGAATACTTTTCTTGCTTTCTTCTTGAACTCCAAAACTTCTTCCCTTATTTAACTTCCTTTACCACAATGACCCTTTGTAATTTACCCTCCTTTTTGTTACTCAGTCCTTCACAGCTTCTTCAGCTGAGCTGACACGGTGATCTGCACCATTTCCTTGAAATGTTCTCTCACAGCGTTTTAATAACTTCCCCAAATAATTTCACAGTGCTCCTGCCCTTTCAGTTCATGTCACTGCTGTTGAGTCCTGGGTACAATCCAGTGGCTACAGCCTGTTAGGCAGCCACAGCTATGTGCAGTGGGGATGGAGACTTAACCAGGGCACTCAAATGTGAGGTCCTTTTTTTGTGAAGGAGAAGGAGACTGTGACTGGCAGATTTGCCAAGCATATGAAAGGCAAAAGTAATCTGGAACTACCAAAAGAATTAAAAAACAGAGAAAAATGTTGCAGTATTTGCCTGCATAAAGAGAGGAATATGAAGTATATGTGTAAAAGAGGTATTGATTTTTGAATACATTACGATCATTTCAGAATGCTACATTTCCTTTTCCTATCCATACTGGAAGAAAGACTGGAAGAGGCTGAGAAGAGATCTCATCTGACACCTCCACGCTCACAAAAGGCTCAAATTCAATTTTATTTCCCCAAGAGAAGTCTAAGAAGTGAATGGTTTTTGTTTACTCCATATATATCTATGTACAAGTAGATTAGCTAAAACTGCTTCCCAGCAAGCAGAAATAGGTGTTGAGATCGGTGGTGTGACACTGACAAGCGTGAACCAGAAGCAAGATGTGAGTTGGCAGCACTGGAAGTATTGCTGGAACATTTTAGATAGGGGAATAATAGGTTCACTGTCACTTGGTTGAATGTCTTTCTTAAAAACTTCAACGTACCTCAGACAGCTCATGCCTTCTGTATGTAGGAATTGCTTCATGATTGTTTACAGGTTGTATGTCGAGGTGGGATGGCTCTCCTGGCCTTACACCAGCTGTATGTTCTGTTTTGCCTATTCTGTTCTTCCTCCTCATTTTACTTATTGCACCATACTGACACTGGCAGTGGTCAGATCTCCATCTCCTGTATTTGCACAGCTTCCAGTGCTGGGATGCTGGGTGAGCAGAAATCATGAACAGCACTGGGGGTTAACAGCAGCTCAGAGAACTCACATGAGGATGCAACTCTGGAATATCCATTTATTTATTGCTTTCCTTTATTTTTTTTTTTATTTCTCTTTTCTGTAGTGAAATACATGAGAGAAGCAACCCCCTATGTGAAGAAAGGCTCCCCTGTGTCGGAGATCGGGTGGGAGACGCCTCCCCCCGAGTCCCCCCGCCTGGGCTCTGCCTCTGCTGACCCAATGTCGCAGCTTTCGCTCTCCATCCACAGAGACAAGAAGACAATACCACTCAAGATGTGCTACGTGACACGCAACATGACAGTGTCAGACCCCGAAAACAGGTGAGCTGGGGATTTGCCTGAGGTCGGGATTGTGCCTGCGCACTGAATCATTGTTGACCTTTTCAGCGCTGGGACTGGGGAGCAGGAGCTGGGCTCTGGCCACACACAGCAACCCAGCAAGGGGAGCAAGCACCGGTTTGGGAAGGGTGGGTGGTGGTATCTGAGGCACGTGGTGCTGGGTTCAGCTTTTGGGTTTGCTAAAGAAACTCTTCGATGTGGTAATCCAGCATTTTTATTAGAAATAGAATCTCAGGGGTTTGTTTTCATCCTGATTAAGTGTCTGCTTTTGAAGGAAAAGACACTGTACACACTAATTGGTTACATCCTCCAGGCTGGCTAGATCTGATTCCACTAAATTGCATTTTCTTTCCTTTTTCTAATGAATATTATTTTAAGAATGGTCTGTTTTGTCCATTCTGTTCTGGACATTAAAGTCAAGAAGAAGAGAAAAGTTCCACTTACAAGGCATTAATGGGGAATTTTTGTGACTTCTTGGTTGTTTTGGGTCTTTTTTTCATAATGTTAAAAATAGGATGAGCTTTTACCAGCCCTTATTTATAACGTATGTGGAACAGCTGCACAACACCAGCACACTCCCTGATCCCTGCTCTAACAGCTGCTAATAAAAAAGAGACCAGTCAAGTCAGAGATGCAGACTGATTCTCCATCCAAATAATGGCCTTTTTGTTTCTCTGCAGTGTGCTGCCTTGCCCAGAAGCTGGGTGTAATGTCTTTGATTCTCAGCACTTACGTATAAGCATAAACAAAAGTTACATTTTCATTTGCAGAGAGGGTTAAGGAGAGGAGCAGAGAATAGAAAGGCATTTGGGCAGAATGGGTTCCTCTTTAATCTCTTGCACTGCAATTCAGAAACTTTATTAATATCTGTGTAATTTTCCATCTTTCTTTTTCATATTTATCTGACCTTTTAATTTTTGCCCTCCATGCTTTATTGTTTAGTACTCCTTTACTCTCCTTCTGCTCTGCATCTCACCAAGTGGTTACCACCCTAGTCAGTGATAAACTGACCACTACAGAAGTGTGATTGTAAAACAGAAATAACCCTGACAGTCTCTCTCAGTTTAAATCAAGATGTTTATTGATATTGGCCACTTTTTTCCCCATATATCTGTATAGTTTAAGATGTTGAGGCTTGACAGCTGTATCACTTACTTGTCTGAGAGTTTGTTGTTCTCTCTGCTATGGAGTGTAGTTTAAAAATACCCGTACAGGTCACATTGTTGGAATCAATACAGTGTAATGATATTTTACATGTGTTGGCTTCATTTTGTCAATTTTTCCGCTTTTCTTTGGACCATATTGCAGTTTTCAGCTTCAGTCACTCTCCTTGCCCTCAGTTTGGTTTGAGGGCCAGGAGGGCTGACTCAGAGGGACACACACTCATTGCTCATGATACTTCTGCAATGTAGCTAACTTTTTTGAAGCATGCTACAAACGTGTGTGTTCTTAGGTGTTACTAGGAAGTAATGTGTGGGAGAGTCATTTTGCTTGTTATCATGGTTTTCATTTTGTGTTGCTGTCATTTCCTGTGGAAAGATTGACTTCTGGTTGTTACTATGGTCCAGCACAGTGCGGTCTAAGCTGGATTTTTCCATCAAAGCCCACAGTACCTCACCATTGTGGTAGCTGCAGTGTAGTAGCAGCACCTCATCGATTACCATCTTTACCAGTTTCAGGGTTTTTTAACAATTCTTAGTACTGGAACTTGTATTTCCCAGGAGAAATGCTATTACAATCAGCAATCCTTTCCCACTGGAATGCATCCCAAGGCAGTAGTCTGATTCCACAAAAATAATTTTATCTTCATTCACAGCAGAGCTCAGACCATGTCCTTACGTGCTTACAACACTTCTGTTGCATAACCCAGTGACCTGACACACATAGAGTTTATAACTGATGGTGTCACTTTGCTGGATGACTTTAGGAGAGCACTGCTGGCAGACTGCCAAAGCATATGCTGGCCATAGAAGGGCTTTGGACTATAACTGAGCTAATTTTCATCTAAGAACAAGGATGGGCACGGAAAGCCTGAGTTTTCCAACGCAGCGATTTCTTCAGTGCAGGCTGAGGATAATGTCATAGCAGCGTTGTGGAACCAGGCTGGACTGGTTGGATGTTCAGCATGAGGAGATACCTGTGTTAAAAGACCTACAAGGAAATAGTTGCTTGTTGTCAGGGAATTATCTTCAATTCTAAGAAAGCTGCAGTGAAATGTGGGTTTAATGGGCATGGAGGAGAATGGTTTTTCCCATTAGAGCTGGTGGCCCTGCATAGGATTTCTTCTCCTCCTGGAAGAGTCGCCCCAGTTAAGAGATTCTTAAGTCTGTGTCTAATCTCAGCTGGTTTGGTGAGCTGTTTATTTTGGAGCAGGAGTGAAGTTTGGTGGTTTTAGAGCCAGAGGTTCTCAGATGTCTTCTTCAGCTACCCTGCCTGTGGGTTCACTCTGGAGGAGGTAGGGAATTGTCTTCTGTGTCACGTGATTAAAAAAGCTGTAAGGTAACAAGGAGAAGATTCTTTATACAAACTAATGCCATACTTAATGTGTAGGAATTTTTTTAAATAATATAAACATGGCAAGAGGAGAAGAGATTCAGAGCTTCTTAGTGGAGTCTTTGTCATTCTCCTCTAGACGCAGGGCCCATTGTTATACTTTGGGCTGGAAAAAAATGCTTAAAATAATTGCTGCCAAAATCAGTTGTTTGCCTGTGTTTTCACTTATAATTTATCTTCTTGGTGGCAGCAGTAAAGGTTAAT
Organism: Lophotriccus pileatus; assembly: GCA_035583135.1. NCBI lineage: Eukaryota > Metazoa > Chordata > Aves > Passeriformes > Tyrannidae > Lophotriccus > Lophotriccus pileatus. The sequence goes on along the minus strand of JAWWES010000081.1, from coordinate 138,502,087 downwards.
GTCAGGCCTCACAGATGAGCATCCCTTCCCAATGAAGGGACATGTGGGAATGGTCATGGATAGTAATATCAATAAGAGTAAATCTTACTGCAGTGTAGAAAGCTTTTCTTCAATTTCTGGTGGTGATATTAAGGAATAGAAGAAAAAAAATATGTCTCTGAGGTGAAATTTTTTCTGTTGGTGCTTTGGGATGTAATACGTGGCATGGGTGACATTACATTCCCTGGAGGAATGAGACTATACTTTGTGGACTGAAAAGGTTTTCTTTTCTACTTTTGAAGTCACCCTAAAATCCTGCTTACACTTTTTTTCAGCCAAACCCGGGATGTGTGGGCCTGATCCTGTCAGCACTTAATGTGCACACATCACATTTTTCCAGTGTCAGGAGTCCAGAGCAGTGTGATCCTTACAGGGAACTTTGCCAGGGTCCAGTCTTAACGATTGAGTTACTCATTGGCCAGATTTGGCCGTCTGATGGGAAAGGTTTGCTTTGGTCTGGAAGCAAGGAAAAATGGGCCAAGACAGATTCCTAACAGTGTGGTGCCAGCTGACAGCTGCACACGGTGGCAGCACTGTAGCAAGTACGGCTACAGCTCAGACTTCACACCAAGGACACGTGGAGAAACAGATAAGGAACTTTCCTTATCTGTTGTTCATTTCAGGGTTGGACTGAGAATTCCAAGAAGAAGGTAAAATTGAGCAGGTGTATTCTATAGGTGTGTTGAGTTTGTGTGGCCAGGTTCTGGTAGCGGGGCAGCTACAGGGGTGGCTTCTGTGAGAAGCTTCAGGAAGCTTCCTCCTTGTCTGACAGAGCCAATGGCAGACAACTCCAGGATGGACCCATTGCTGGCCAAAGCTAAGTCAATGAGGAATGATAGTAACACCTCTGTCATAACATATTTAAGAAGGGGGAAAAAAGTTACTACACAGAAGTAATTGCAGCCAGAGAGGAGCCAAGAGAGAATCTGTGAGAGAAACAACTCTGCAGACACCAAGGTCAGTGAGGAAGGTAGGGCAGGAGGTGCTCCAGGTGCAGAGCTGAGACTCCCCTGCATCCTGTTGTGAGGACCGTGCTGAGGCAGCAGTGTCCTTGCAGCCCATAGAGGTCCATGGGAGTGCAGAGATCCACTTGCAGCCCGTGGAGGAGCCCATGCCAGAGTAAGTGGATGGCTGGGAGATCTGGGAAGCCATAGAAACCCATGCTGGAGCAGGCTCTTGGCAGGGACCTGTGGATCCATGGAGAGAGAGGTCCACTCTGGAGCAGGTTTCCATGCAACCTTGTGAGATCAGCTTGTGCCTAAAGGACTGCATTCCATGGAAGAGTGATCAGCAGTTCATGGAGGACTGTTGCCCATGGGATGGATTCACACTGGAGAAGTTAATGGAAAACTGTGGGAGGGGAGTAGGGGAAGGTCTCTCTCCCTGAGCAGCGGCAGAAACAGCATATGGTGACCTGGCCATGACCACCATTCCCCATCTCCCTGCACTGCTGAGAGAAAGGAGGTAGAGCTCAGGAAGGAGGGACTGGTGGCAGGAAGGTGCTTTTAAGATTTATTTTGCTTTTCATTATCCTGCTCTGATTTTGGTAGTAATAAATTCAGTTAATATCCCCAAGTTCAAGTCTGTTTTGTCCATGACAGTATTCAGTGAGTGCTCTCTCCTGATCCTTATCTCAACCCATGAACTCTTCGTTATATTTTCTCTCCTCTGTCCACTGGTGGAGGGGAGTGATAGAGCAGCTTTGGTGGCTGCCTGGTATTCAGCCAGGGACAACCAGCTGCAAGGTGGCTGAGGAACTGGCTGGTATCCATTCATCCTGGGCTCTGCACACTGAGCTGTGTCTGGTCATTACCTGAGCTTCCCAAGGCAGCAGGGAGGTGTAGGACAGGACAGACAGACCTATTTACTCCAAAGGCAGCAGTAGAGTTAAGCAGCTTCATTATTTTATTTTTTGTTTTTACATTAGGAAATATTGATTCACTGAAAGAAGTATTTGCGAGTTTTATTGCAAAGTTGTTGCTCGCCAAAGTGTTTCCTTTTGCACACATTCTTTTATAAAAAAATTGGTACATTATTTGATAACATGTCAGTAATGCACAGTAACAGGGTCAGTGAGATTTAACACTTTGAAATGTAATTGGCATATAAGCGTGTAATTTATGCAAGCATGAAATCGCCCTGTGTGATTCTGAAATGGCATTTCAAAATCTCAAATAGAAACCAAATTCTGGTGAATTTGGCTGTATTTACTTTTGTTACAATAAGACATGAAAACAAAAGTTAAGCTTCTTTTTTAAGGCAAAAACTGAGTTTCAAACAGATCTAATATGACATAGAAACAAGTCCTTCCATCAAAAATCTAAGTCATGAATGCTGACAACTAATGTAAGAAGTTAGCAGATGCAATAAAAAGAAAACGTCTTGAAGTAAAAGTCAAGGATCTGGGACGGTAGTTTAGGACAGCACTGTTCAAAAATTGACTTCCTGAATCTTTTCCTGATGCGTTTTTATCTGTGAGGCTGATGATGTGTTCAGAGAGGTGATGTCTGGAGTACTAGTAGAAACTCCATGCCTTTTCAGTAAAATTCTACAAAACATGACCACAAATAGTTCAGGACCTGCCAATGTTCCCAGTTTCACTACTGATACGAAGTACAGCTAATTTTCTGTGAAAGGATTACAAGACTTGACATGTTCAGACTGGACATTAGGAATCATTTCTGTACTGAGGGGGTGACAAAACCTCGGGACAGACTTCCTAGAGATGGTTGATGCCCCAAGCCTGTCAGTGTTTAAGAGGCATTTAGACATGCTCTTAAAAACAGGTTTTAACTTTTGGTCAGCCCTGAACTGGTCAGGCAGCTGGACTGGGTGATCATTGTAGGTCCCTTGCAGCTGAACTGTTCTGTTCTGTTCTGATTCTTTTCTATTCTATGAGGGGATGAAAGACAGAGGAGCTTCTGTATCTCTTCACATTCCTGCCTGTATAACTTAAGGGCAACTGAGGGGGCAGGGAGGCAAGTAGAAAAGATTCTATCTAGATGTCTTAATGAAAACATGGTGTGGCTTATGCCTCCACCCTGCCTGTTTCCTGCTTAGTAAACAGGACCATACGTTGATGCTGCCAGGTATGAGCAGCCGCTGGTGCACAAAGCAAGTGCCGGATTCTCCTCAAAGAGCAGTGTGGTTTAGGTGTGCAGTTTTGCAGCCCGGGTTTCTTCTCTGCTGTTGGGGAAATGGTTTCCCTGAGTCATGTGTGTATGGGGCTCGCAGAGGGCAGAGCACTGCCACTGAGTGACCATTGTACCAGAATGATTTACAGCTGCTCTTAGAGAGCACAGAACACATTAATCTTGTTTTCTGCCTCTTAAGAGGTAGTTTGATAACACTGGACACAGTCAATGACACTGGCAGTAGCAAGCACAGATGGGGTTAGGTGCTGGGCAAAGGTTGAGACCTGGACCCAGGACTGAAGAGGTGATGGACTGTTTCCATCACTGTGCTGGCACTGCTGCAGCTTGCTGGAGCTGTGTCAGTCCTGGATGGACATCAGCAGCTCTGGAGGGCTTCCTGGAGAGGTGGAAGTTTCCTTTTCCTAGTGGACAGTACAGATTTACCAAGACTGGGCCCTGGTTTAGGAAACTTGGGTCTTTTTTCTGTTACTCTGTGTTGTATATGGGCAAAGGAAAGATAAAGGACTTAGGTATGCATGGGGTAGAGCAAAGGTAAAGATATATAATGGGTGCCTTACAAGTATTTAAAAATCCCCCTCCACACCTCCTTAAGGAATTGGTCCTTGTGTTGTTATTGAGCTGCTCTCTGGCTGTAGACAAAACCTCTGTGAAATGGAGAGACCATACTTAATTCACAGTGTTGTTGTGAGCTACAGCTTGAGATCCTTGGATGAAAGGCACTTAATTAACATTATTGGTACAGACATGTTTTACTATTTGAATATCAATAAGTCCTTTGAAGAAGTTATTCAGCCTGCTAGAGTCAAAGTCCTGATTTATATCAGGAATTTTTGTTGCCTTTTTTTTTTTTCCTGGTGGGCTGTGTTTATTATCTATTTAGATTACTGTATCAGTAATCCAACAGTAAAGTAAAGCAACTTGAAAGAGTGTAATTCAAATCCAGAAAAGAACAAAAATGACAATAATCAGTCATGAGTCAAACAGAGTTTCACCCACCCCTCATCATTAAACCACCGTGTTGTTCTGTGCTGTCCAGTGTGCACAGTCTGTTTGAGAGTGGTATCTTTTACATCCTTGCCCACAAAGGGTAGTGAGTTTAAGGTCAAGATGAACATGGGTTTTTTACTTTAGCTCCCAACTATTTTACTGTATTGGATCCAAATCCACCTTTTGTGTGATGTTGGATGTCTCTTGTTGTGTTCTTGTTTGTAGTACTGTAATTGCTAATCTGCTCACAAAATCTGCTCTTTATTGGAAGGGGATGAACAAGTATGTGGCACTTGAGATTTATGTACTGTTCTCTCTTTCAAGCTGAGAGACATTAAGCAATTTAGCTAAAAAGGCATTTTCTGTGTCCCCTTCAATACCCTGAGGGTAGGAGAGGGAAGAAGTTGGGGTGGGAGGAACAGGAGTGGAGTTGTGGGATAGGCCACGGGGAAGGCATCCTGTTTCTTCTTGATATGTTTCATGGCTGTGGGCCCCTCCTTGTTAGCCAGGGTCAATGCATTCAGGTCTAGAGTTGTCAGATGAGAGACCTGTAAGATTTTATTTTTTCTCTTAAAACAGAATGTTGGGGCAAGTCATTTACTGCTACAATTGATAATTAATGGTTTAATAATAGGGTGTCTGACAGTCGTCTGTCATCTCCATCAGCTGCTTTTTGGGCAGCTCTGCGATTTGCTGGTGCATTCTGGAAGTTGCAGTCATCTAGTTTGTTAAGGGGACAGTTTTCCAAACCTGTGGGAGCTGGAGCTGTGAAGCTTCTGTAGGCAGAAATGGTGATCTTTTTTTTTTCCATTATTAGGAATAGTTGTTTTCTACCATTTGTGAAACTCCCCACCAGCCAAACAGGTCATTGTTTTACTCTGGGTCATACCCATTTTTGTCTATTTTGTCTATTTTTTTGAAAGGCCACAGAGATCAGACACCTCTGTAGGATTATCCCTTCCATAGAGAGGAATGTTTTTGCCTCTTCTAAGTTCAAATCACCAGCTAAGCTTTTTGGAAGAAGGAAGAAAATCCAGCAGACAATCCAAAGGCAGTTTTCTGCAGAACAGCCTCCAGGGTATCCAGGGTATCCACAAATACATCAACAAACCAGGTTGAACGTAGGATGTTCATTACTTTTTTTTTTTTTTACTTTGGGTGTTATCCTAGTTCTGTTAAGTCATATTAAATTGCTTTCTAATGTCCTAAAGACTTCTGTAGTCTCTGGGCAACGGTTTGAGAAGTGTATTGCTGGGGGAATGTGCCAGTATTTGGGGACACAGTGGAAACAACTGAGTTTTCGTGAAGGGTGTTTGGGATACCAGTGTAGAATTGGGTAGTTACAACATGTTGTGACTGCTCTTCAATTTGTGCAGGTCCTGGTGAATCTGAGATTACTTTTGTCTCATTTTCTTGAAGGGGAAAAAAAAAAGTCCCATCTTTTCCCCCGACATAATGACAGGGGGCTTCCTGCCTTCCCCAAGAGCAGTGTGAGCGCTGGAGGGCAGGACAGAAGAGAACAAGTAGTTTATCACATTTTTATGTGTCTGTATGTGAAGCTGTGTAAGTGCTGACATCCAAGTTGCTGCTAAATAATGTTGAAGAGCAGTTTTAAGACCCCTGAGATCTTCCAAACAAAGTAAGTTGATATGCAAGAGTTTCAGTTTCCTGCCATGCTCCCAGTCCCCACAGCCTTTGTATTATGACTTGGAGATAGTGACAACCTCGAGACCCTTTATCCTGCCCGGCCATTGTCCTGTGCTCAGTGCTGGGCTTTCCCTGGCTTATCAGCAGGTCTGCAAATTGGATTTCAGTCTTACAGCTCTGATCTGGCCTGACCTGCCATTAATTAAGAAGCAGGATTTTCAGCTGGTGTATTTAAAGCTGCTCCTCCTGCACATTGTATAGTCAGTGGTATGGCAGCAACTTACAACCTCAGCATGAGCCTTGGGTGGTGGGTTGCCACCATAATGGCCATCTCAGTGTTCGTAGAGGCTGAGGCTGATCTTTAGGTTGTGGATACATTGCCATTTTAGTACCCTGCAGTCTTTCTTCTAGCTTCCTTGCACATCCATTTCTGCTGATGGAAATTCCAGTTTTACTGTAATAGGAGTTGTGGTGAAGTTATTACTTCTTCTCATCACTTACATACAGCTTTTCCATCAATCCCTGAGTCTGTTCAATGGGAAGGTGACTTCACTTCCCCAAGGAAGCTGTCAGTATCTCCAGGAGACTGGCTCCCAGGTGGTGCATCTTCCCACAGCACTCAGAGGCCAGTAGTTGATCCAGAGTGAATTTGTGGCTTTCTTGTCTTCATTGTCTGGCTTCTGTTTTGCTTCACTTGGCAGCTTAGCAGTGATCCCTGGGATCTTGTCATGGAAGCCAAAAAGTAGGTATTTAAAATAATGAGACCTTGAGACTTGTCCTGCTAGATAAGGTGGACATGCTCTTTCTCTCTTCCAGCAGCACTTTCTCCTGTGACAATTCATCCACAAGCAGAGCTGATCTATCAGCAGCCCTACTCATTTTTCCTGTTTCCGTATCAGTTTTCACCCAGGCTTGTGGATCATGTCCTCTTCTTTCTCCTGCGTCCTACTACAGCACTGCCTAACAGCAATAGTGGCATTCCTTCTCGGAAGACATCTAATTCTTCTCCAAGACCATGATCTCTTATTTATGCAGTAGCATGAGGCCCTCCACCCTCGTCTCATCTCATCTCTAATTTGAAGGGGTCATTTACCACTATTACCAACTGCTGTCAGGAGCTCTTTGCTTAGCCCAGATGCAGTTCCAGCTGCAGAAGGTTTGCTTTGCTGCAGATGCTTTGAGATTGCAGAAGATGCTTTGAGATTGGCTTTGCTTCAGGGAAAACATCTGCTTCAGGAAGCTGCGGTCAGTATGCTGACCACACCGATCACAACATCTTCTGGCCTTAAAGTTTCCATCTTTGAAAGGTTAAATCAAATTCCTGCCGTGCCTATTAAATAATGCTGTTTGTGGGTTTTTTTTTCTTCAATGACTGACCCCAGCTGCTCCTTGAAACAGCACTTTTGCCATTGTTTGGTGCTGAATCCACTGTGAAGAAGACTGGACTGTGTATTCCCGGGTTACCAATACTCAGCACTATTACAACCAGACTATAAAAGAACATTTCAAGAAAGTAAAAGATAATAGGTCTTTCAGGCAGTGTGGGCTAAGAGTCCTGCTCCTTAACATCCATATACATTTAAAAACTATTCGATTCCTTTTGTACTTGTTTTGGGTGGAGAAGTCAGGGTGTGATGTGCTCCGCAGATCGGTCGTCATCAGCACACAGTGGTGTGAGCAAGTCCATTACAGAAACAAATCCTTTCTTTACTTGCATGTGGCACAACTCTGCTGATGTCCCTTTTAATAAAGCCCAGCTGGTGGCAAATAGAAATTAAATCAACTGTGACAGCTCATTACTGATATGTACACCCTCTGGTTGGACATCCCTCTAGTCCAGCTCTCAAGGAACAAGTATCTACATCACTTTTAGCACTGTAAGTTGAAAGTCATCAAGTAACTGTTAATACAGCAAATACCCCTATGACAGTGAGGGGACTGAGGGACTTTCACATAGAAAAATTCCACTTGATTACCAAATAATGCTTTCTTGGTAAAATTGTTTTCACCTCCATTTAGGTTTATCATAGGAAGATGCTTCTTCAGAGTATGCTGGGGAATTCATTGTGAGCCTAACAGCCTCTCTGGAATATTTTCCTTGCAGACAAAACCCGTAGTTTTCATTCCTTAATTTTAATGTGTTTTGATCCTGGTTCATCTCCTGATGCTGCATGTGGAGTTCTAAAGAACCTTAAGAGTTTTAAAAAATTTATTTAATAACAAACCCTACAACTATTTAAATATAAACCAGATTGTGTTCCTCTAAGTCTCCCCTTTTCCTGGAAAGGCTCCTATTGTTGTACACTCAAAATTAAACAAAATTATTTGCCACGGTTTCACATGCAGACAAAGATGCAGGAGATGGAGTGAGCAGTTTGGCCTTTGATTCATTTTTAAGTTTTAAGAGTCACTGACAGACTGTTTTATTCCTGGCTATGCCCGTGCAGAATCAAAGTAGCGTGATGGACTCGAATAACTCTGGCTCCAGCTTATCATTAACTTCAAGGGACTTACTCCACACTTTAATCAGTCACTGAATGCATAATCTGACCCGAGAAGAGGCATGAAGTGTAACTCAGTGCCTGATTTGGTGCTGAGCCAGTGCTGGTGGGAGAAATGCTTTCAAGATTTTTGATAAAAGTTATTTCTTAGATAATGAACACTCCTACAGAAAGAGGCCTTATCAAATGAGGAATGAGTATGGTCTATCAAATGTTCGCTTTCAGCTTCTTCTGATCCTCTGTAAAGTAAAAAATCTGGATGATGAAGCAAGGGATGGAGTTTTCCTCTTACATGCCAGGTTAGAGCATTTGGGTTTTGTGTCACCTCCATGTTCTGCAGGTGGGCAAGGGGGTGCTGGAAACGCTCCTTGGCTCAGTGAGACTCTCTGAGAAAGAAAGAGAAAATTACTCTTTTATTATAAGGTTTGCCAAATGATCTCTGAGAAAATGTGATATCATTCATATGCATTGCCAAGCTGGAGAGATGCCGCACATCTTGGCAGTCATCTAGAGCTAACATATAATTCCTTTGGGTTGGTATGGGCTTTATCAGAAACAGCTCCATATGCAGTATTTACATAACTGTGGTGGAGTGTGAGAATAAACACAGCTGTGGCATTGCCCTAAATATTTCAATTCAGTGGGGAATTAAGGGAACTTTATCACTGAACTGCAGATAAACAGAAGTCAGTAAGCAGTGGTCAGTTTAGCCAGGGAACAAATCAAAACTACAATGGCTGGACTGCTGGAAATGTTTTACGTGCTTTAGTCTTGGATTTTACTAAGGTCACTGGTATATTTTTGCTTTTCAAAAAGTATGGAAATGCCATCAGTCAGCTGCTATATAGAAAGCATCATCCAAATGGTCTGGTGAATCAAGCAGCGTAGGCTGAACGGCAGAAAAGGGAAGAGTTTACAGGGACACAGCACTTTCAGCATCTGACTGCCATCGGAGCCCAAGGATTTCTGGGAAGATTTTACGGTTTTTTTTAGTGTCTCAATCACAGTTGACTGTGGGGACAGGAGTCCTGGGTTTTCACTGGAAATCTGCAAGCTCTGTTTCACAGTTTTCTAGTGTCCCGATCTTACAGCCCAGGCAGTTGAGGATTCAGACTGTCATCCTTAAGGTGCGTAAATAAAAGCTGCCCTACCTAGCAGCTTGCACAGGAGCGATGCTCGCAGACATATTTCTGGGGCTGGGAAAGCGCCATGAATAAAAAGATTCGGTTTCAGAGCTGCCAAAGCAGCATTTATTCCTGTTTTGAACTAACTTTTGAGAAGTGTAACATGTATTGTCCAGTCATCTTGTTACTCAGCTCAGGGAACAAGGTAGACTTTAGACAGATGTTAGTGTATCACCATGAAACTTTGATGACTGACAACCATTCTCCAAAACAGCTCCATTAGAAGTCACCAAGGGTTGGTATTTTTAGTTCAGCATGTCTCAGTGTGTGTGTATGCATATGTATACTAGAATATATACTTTGATACCACATTTGAACGTGTAGATACTAGAATATGAATGGTTTAGAATTCTGAAACAGAATTGTTAACAGCTGTCTAAATGTTCGTTGTTGTAGGGGACATAACTCTTGTACAGATACTTAAATAGTCACCATGAAAGGAAATACACTTCGATGAAGGCCCAAGTAGCAAACTAGTTGTTTGTATGTTAATCCACTTGCTTTAAGGAAGGATTTACAAATTGGAGGTAAGCAAGTTGCCATTTGGAAGCTCTTTCAGATCTAGATAATTTATTTTTAAACCAAATCCTGCTAAAACTATAACTTATAAAGAAATTGCACAAGTTTGCTGCTGCTCCTTTGCAGCTGAAAGAGCAGCACATTCTTCTGAGTCTTTAAAGTCTGTGTTCAGCACTTTGTTTACTGCGTGATGTGCAGTGACTTTGTAGGTGGCAGTTCCCGTATAGAAACCACAGGCTTTGTAAAGAGCATTGTTTCACACCATCCATATGGTGCATTAACATTTTCAAAACCAGCACAATGCTGGTTCAGATAATGTTCAAATAATGTTCAAATAATTTTTGTTTTTAAAAGAAAAACTAAAATGGGAGACACAGTGCTAAAAATTCTGATTGCTGCTCCTGGCCTTGTCTAAGTTCTTCACTTTTCCACTTTTTTTGGTGGTGAAATGGGGATGCTGTCACTGACCTCATTTGTAAAATGCTGTAAGATCTCCTGCCAAAAAGCGCTCTGTAGATAATAAACAACATTTCACTGATTACCACAATGTACTTTGAAAATCCAAGCCTGTGTATTTCGTTGTCATTGATGGCTGTCTACAAGAACAAGCTCAAACTCCAGTTCAGATGGCAATGAGAGAACAGTGTTTCTGGTGGGAAGACAGACCAGGCTGTGATAGCTGTGTGTGACCGTAATAATCAGTGAACACAAGTGGCTAAATCATAACCATCAGGGAGATGGCTTTTTCTCCCACTTCAGAAAAAGTGAGAGTGTGATTGGGAACATGCCTATCTATAACCATAGTTTTCTTATTCATGAGACCAGTATCATCTGACAGGGAATTTTACTTTTGGTACCTGAAGTTGAATGTTTGGTGCATCCTGGAGCAGCTAAATAAGAACCTTTATCTTCAGACAGTGCTGAGGTGCAGCAGCTTTACTGAGGAAACATGCATTACTGTGCTGGCTTAGTGCTTTCTGAAAAATCTGCCCACTTTTTAAGCTATCCAGTGATTTAGGACCCTGAACAGTTCAGCTGCTGAGTTTGGAAAATCATGACCTTTTCTATCTTTAGAACAGTGTCTACGTTGAAACCTCCCCTTCTCAAAATGGACAAACACGAAACCATGTTTGTCTGAGTCCCAGAGAGCTGTGAAGATAGAGTCACCCTCTGTTCTGGATTCTGCTCTGTTTTAACCAATTAATTAAAACCTCTTAATTATTAGTTAAGCTTCAAATTGCAGGACTTTTTAATTGCATAACAAACATTTGCATTACAGTACTGTTTTGAACCTCAACCTGAATAAATTCCACTGAACTAATTAATTTTCTGCTGCAGAAAGGAGTCATTGTGTGCCCCAGAGATTGGGCAGCCATACACAGGACAGAAGTATGTGCTTAGGCTCAGATCCCAGGTCGAATTTGTGAGGGTAACATTCAGGGGCAGTCACTGTACCTTTATAATTTAAAAACACAAATGTGATAGAGAGTTGAGTGATGGGCAATGACCAGAGCTTGGTTTTATAATTGCCACATAAATATAAACAAGACTATTACTATGTGGGTTATTTAACAAATGTTCAAGTAAAAATGGCCCACAAAGCTATAAAGAACACACAAAGCCCTACTAATAGCTAATAACTTCACTGAGAACAAAGCTGAAATAGCTGTAGCTGCCTGTCAAAGCATTTTTGTTGTTGTTGTTAGCAAAGGTGTTGGCCCATGTCCCATAACCGCAATAAACAAGATTCGTTTTCCTGAAAACTGTGCTTGTTTGTGCCTTTCAAACCACAGTGGTGGGGTGAAAACCCACAGGATGGTCTAGTAGGCATAGTTTTTTTGAAAAAAAATCATCTTTTTCCACAGGAAAATCTGAAAAAGATGCCTGCCAGCAGCAGCCATATGGTTGTGGTTAGCACTTCCTTGCTGCCACTGTTAGCAGGATCTAAATGGAGCATTGAGGATGCTGGTAACTCCTGGAGAAGGCCAGTTGCAGTAGCCTCTGGCTAATGCATAGTGGTGTCACTGAAATCACAGTGCAATCCTAAGAGAATGTCTCTGTTTGGGATGAGGAATGGTTTTCATTTCTCTCTGGAGGTGTAAAGTAAACACAATGAAAAAGTCTGATTGTGCTGTGATGCCCCGCTAAAGAAGGCAGCCACTTATCCCTGGCTTCTCCCCAGTCATCTCCCATGTGTTTCTGGGTGGCTGCCACGTGAGTGAATGTTGCTCTTGCCTTCATATTTGAAACTCCTATTGAGTTTCAAATCGTGGGGTTGCATCAGCATGGCAAATCCCCTTCTCAAGAATTTTATCATAATGCCAGTACAGACCTGGCTTCAGTTAAGATGATCCTACTGCATCCAGGTGTTGTAAAGGTAAGTTTTTAGTGCTAGGTCTCAATATTAATATCGTTCTTTTTAACTCATTGATATCACTAAGCAAGGTAATAAATTTAGCTGCCTAACAGTGTATGAATGAATATAATGTTTCCCCCCCCCCCCCCCATTTTTCTAGAATTATTGAAGTTCATTCACCTGATGCCAAGCACACCGTGGTGCTCAGGAGTAAGGATTCGGCGACAGCCCAGGCCTGGTTCAATGCCATCCACTCCAGTGTCAATGAACTCATCCCCAGGGTGATTGCAGAGGTCAGAGACCAGCTGGGTAAAACAGGGATTGCTGGAAGTCGAGAGATTAGGCATCTAGGCTGGCTTGCAGAAAAGGTAATGAAAACATTCTTATTTTCTTTTCTAAACTCTCTATCTCTTGACTCTGTTCCTGAATTCAGACTTGTCTGGAATTGGAGACACTAAATGAGATTCTGGGGTTTGGTTTAGCTTTCCTTGAAGACTTTTCTTTTCTTAACGTGTCAGTTTTTGTGCTTTAAAAAACCAAAACAAATAGAAAACTAGAAGGTCCCCATAGTCTTTGCTTCTGTATGCCAATTAGCAAGGACTTTCTTGGGAGATCAAAATGTGTCACGCCATGTTCGGGTATGGGACATGAGTCACAAAAACTGACCAGCCCTGAGCTCACCTGCTCGTATGAGTCCCATGATGTATATGAGTTGTCACTTTCCTGCTCCCACTTAGTTGGTCCATGGTCTACCCCTCTGCTGTGCCTGGCCACAGGAGCTGGGCATGGTCTGGAACATGAGGTGGCACCCCCATAAAGCCTAGGAGCTTGTTCTTTAATTGTAATCCTGCACTTGAGCTGAGCATTGTAGGAGGCTGAGCTTGCAATGGCAACTCTCACCAATCTTGCAAAGTTTGAGTATCAAAATGTTTTACTCTGCAGGGGAAAACTGGTGTTCAGTTCAGAAGTAGTTTGGGATCTGTTGGCCTGTGGAAAGACCACCCAATGAATGCAGCAGTATGAAATTATCTGGTTTTAAATCAGTAGTCTCAGAATTTGTTTTAGGCACTGTACCAACTGATAAGTGTGGATTTACTTCAGTAACAGTTTAGAATTGTGCCTAGAAATAATTCCCATCCAGCTACTGCCTGGGCAGCTGTTCAGAGCATCTGTGCCTCTCCAACTGGAGTGTGTGGAAAAATGGTCACTAGGTACACACTGCCCTTTCAACCCATGCATGGAGGATAGATGTGGAAAACTGACTGCATTTGCCCTGAAAAAAATTATTGTATGTTTTAACTCAGTTTTGGATTTTGTAGATGAAAAGACAGGCACAGGTGCCATATTTCTATCTAGTGTCCTTTAAGAAGGCACACCATTAATTGTTAGCAGAACATGGGTCAGTCCACACCACTTGCAGTGACACAAAGATTACAAAACCTCTCAGGCAGATTTTGTATGTTTTCCTCCAAGCTTGCTGAGTGGGGATGATGGCACAACTCTGTGGCTTTGTGCTGTAAAAAAGGTAAAAATTTGGGGAAATAATTTGGTGTTAAAGCACCAAAGAATTGGTAAGTAAATTTTAACAGTATTAAACTGTACAGCCATGGAATCTTTAATCTTGTTTTCCCTTTTGTATTTCTATAAACTTATGAAAAGCTGAATATAAGAGGCTTTTTCTGTTGCAAAATCCTCTCCTCTGAAAGGATAACTGCTCTGTAGCAGATCATATAGATCTTGTAAGTATAATATTAACAGATCATCTTAAACGGATGCATGGCATGCTTCTGGTTTATGAGTTTCCTCTTCTTACTGTCAATACACAATATCCCATTCACATGATTTTTTTCTCCTTTTTTTTTTATGGACTGAAATCTTATTTCATGTTACTCATTATAGACCATTTCAAGGTCTTGATGAAATTTAATGGTGAAACTTGGTTTACCTTTATTAGGGTCATGCTGTGGCTCTGTGTATGTTCCAGTGTATTTACAGTGGCTGTCAACAAGAATTAGCCTTGAGAGATTTGCAGTGACATTGTTACTAAAAATCCAACATGTTTTTCTCACTAAAAACCCTCCAGAACTGTGCAGTAGTAATGGAGTGAGGTCAGAAGTTCCCACCTGTCTCTCGTGTTGGAGACGTGCTGAAAAGTAGAGAAAATTCCTACATATGGTAAAAAGCAATGTGAAATTCTTTTTCTTTTGTTACTGGACAGTGGGCAGTAAAGCCTGGATTGAAAGAGTGATAACCTGCAGGGTGGGAGAAGAAGGTGCATATACTGTATATATGAAAACGCTTTTTATACTGTTTCAGAGGAGGTGTTCAAGGCAGATAGAGGAAGAGCTGACCACAGATGCTCCTTGTATGAAACCTGGGGTTGTCAGCAGGGAGGGATTAAATTCTGCAGTGATTTATGGGAGCACACCGTGAATACCAGTGTGGTCAGTTGATCCTGGTGGGACACCAGGAGCCCACCAAAGCTGCTCTACCTTTCCCTCTCTTCAGCTGAATAAGAGAGAGAAAATAAAAGAAAGGCTCATGAGTTGAAATAAGGTCAGGGAGAAATCACTCACTGATTGCCATCATGGGCAAAACAGACTCGACTTGGGGAAAAATTAATCGAATTTATTATCAAACAAGCCAGAAAACGGTAATGAGAAAATAAAACCAAAACTTATAAAAACACCTTCCCCCCGCCCAGCCCTTCCTCCCAGACTCAACTTTACATGCGATTTTCTCTACCTTTCTTTCCTCCCTGTGGTGCTGAGGGATTGGAATGGGGGTTGTGATCATTTCATCTCCTTCCTCCTCAAGGGCAGGACTCCTCACACTCCTCCCCTGCTCTAGCATGGGGTCACAGAATCACAGAATATGCTGAGTTGGAAGGAACCCCCAAGGATCATAGAGTCCAGCTCTTGGCCCTGCACAGGACCATCCCTGAGTCACACCACATGCCTGAGAGTATCATCCAGGCACTTCTTGAACTCTGTCAGGCTTAGTGCTGTGACCCCTGCCCTGGGGAGCCTGTTCTAGTACCCAGCCACCCTTTGGGTAAAGATGCTTTTTCTAATATGCAACTTAAACTTCCACTGACACAACTTCAGGCCATTCCCTTGGGTCCTGTCACTGGTTACCATAGAGAAGAGATCAGTGCCTGCCCCTCCTCTTCCCCTCATGAGGAAGTTGTACCTGTGATGAGGTTTCTCCTCAGCTTCCTCTTCCCCAGGCTGAACAGACCAAGTGCCCTCAGCTGCTCCTCCCTCCTCAAGGAGACAGTCCTCCATGATCCTCTCCAACATGAGTCCTTCCCATGGGCTGCAGTTCTTCACAAACTGCTCCAGTGTGGATCCCCTGCAGGGTCTCAAGTCCTGCCAGCAAATCTGCCCCAGGGTGGGCTCCTCTCTCCATGGGTCCACTGGTCTTGCCACAACCTTGCTCCAACATGGGCTTTCCACAGAGTCAATAAAGCATCTTAGACTGCAACTTTTAAGACAGCTATTATGGCATCATATTATGTTACTTGACATAGCATACCCTTACAGTGAATTCTCAGCAAAATGGAACACCTGTAAGTGAGCTGAATTCCTCTGCTTGTTTGGGGAATGCAAAATGTAATCCCATAGATATTTCACTGTAATTTGCTGTGATTACTCTCTGCTTTCATTAAGCTATTTCCTGGTTTGACATTTTTTATATGACTGTGCTCTAAACTTAGCTCTAAACTTCAACCTTCATGATGCTACAAAAATAGATTCATTAGGGGAGCCTCCCTCAGTGGGTAACGTTAAAATAAGTAGTAGGTTATCTAAGGTACTAAGCAATTGTGCACTAACGGGATTCTACCACCTTAACTGAACTTCCCTGTGAAGACAGCCCTAAATTTGTGGTCTTCAGCCTGAAACATTCATCTTGCAGATCTGCTTTCGGGTCCCTGGCTGTGCCCTGGTTTGGGCAGCGAGAGTCTGTCTGCAGGTAAAGCAAAGAGCTCTGCATCACTTTAAGAAAGTGAATGCTCACTGTGGCCTTCTTATAGATAAGGAGAAAAACAGCCAGAAGCAATCATTAGAGATGCCATATTCCCTCTTTTATTAAAGAAGTAACCTTGTCCTGACCTTGACCTTATGAGGAGGGTTTCTAAAGCTGACCAAGGATTAGGGAGTTGTATTAGTCACCAGTGTCCTCAAACTTCTCTGTAACAAGAGAAATATCACGTACTGGTTTGTAATGAAGTGTGTGCACTCCTCATCACCTTTTATTTCCTGTATTTGTCTTTTCATTTCAGCAAGACCTGTGCAATAAACAATGATGCAAAGCATAAGGGAACAGTTACACGTAGGTTTTAATATTTCCAGGTCCTGTTTTTTTTTACTACTCTCTATAAAGATAGTTTTAGTACCTAAATAAAAAAAAGCAAGTTAGTAATGTCATCCAAACTGAGGAGCATTTCCATGTGTGTGTTAATTGTTCATCTTCTTTCCAGAAGTGCTTTCAATCCTTGTAGAAATGTCCTCTCCAGCTTTCTTTCCCCCTCTTTTTTAAAACTTCTATACATCTCATGACTTATAGAGGAGCTGAAACAGGAATTGCTGCTCTTTTCCTTATGCTTATCCACCTACCACTGAGTTCCTTCACGAGGAGTGAATTCTGAGAGAGCTAAAACACTGAGGAAATGGTAGTTTATTTTATCACTCTCTAACGTCTGCTCCAGTAGACCCAGATATTGTTGGCAAAAACCTTATCTAAATTTTTGCCTCTTTAATGCAAACACAAAAACGTGTTCTGTTAAAAGGGGTTTTGCAAAGGTAGCTTTTGCCAATTCAGCAGTCAGCCACACAAGCTAAAGCATTGCTGGCTTCGGGGGCAGCTGAAGCTGTAGCCAGGCGCCAGCTTCAAGCTGGGTCAGTTAAAAAAAAAACCCAAACTAAATGAAACACTGAGCTGTGCATCTCTCCCTCGCCTCTCTGCACCATTGACACTTTAAATGTAGGTTTGGAAGAAGAAGAAAGTGCTTCTGCAGCCAGAGACTGTTTTCTTCTCTGGATGTTAAATGTCTTACAGGCAGTGGACTTTTTAAGAGATCTCAAAGCTCCTTTGAGAAACTTAAAAATAGGAAATGCTGCAAGTTGTCTTTTAGAATGTTAATTTTTGAAGCTACAGAAAAAAGGCTCTTATGGGCTTTTCTCATTAGATCTTAACCCCAGCACTTGGTTCCTGTTCATGTTGCTCTGCCTGGGCAGGGCAAGCGTTGCTGCTCCATCAAGTCTGGTGTGGGTTTCAGAGGTAAGAAAAGACCTGATATTGGGGGGAAATAAAGCAGCACGGTGAATTGGAGTTGTTTTTCAGCTCCTGACACTATCTCCAAAATGAAAAGTGTGTTAATATATTACAGGCTGTTCCATCTCCTCAAACCTTAGATAACCATATCATTGTGTTAGCACTGAAGTGCGAGGCACATCACAGCAGAGTGATCTTCTTCAGTATCAAGCTGTATGTTGCAGTATTATATTTATCTTCCTGCTCTCGCTCTAATTCAGAGGAGTTAGTGATAACAGAAATATTGTGAGACGTGCAAGCTGTCCAAACAAGATTTAGGCAAATGACATGGAAGTGTATTTGAGGTTGTTTTTTTTCCCCACTGTGAAATGAAAATGTTTCTGTTTTCCCATTTCCTTTGGAAGCATCTTCACTGGTTAGCAAAATAAGTAGACAACAACAGAGCTGCATTGCTGTTCTCATCACAGACAAATGAATTTTCAGAGAAGTGAAGATCTTCAGTTTTGAAGTTTTATATAATTTCCAAATTGTAAAAGTGAGCTTAAAATGCCTTCTCATGCCTTTGCATGAGAAAAGCACCCGCCCATCCATCACATAGTTAAAATATTTTGCCATTATTTAACATTATGAATCTGATTTTATCTGATTTTATCTATTTATATCTGACTTTAGCCACCTTCCCTTGAGACACAGCATCTGCTAGGCAGCATTTTAAAAAACATGGCACAGCCATGTCTGTGGTTGTAGCTGATTCCCCTTACCACTCCCAGCTCTTCCATCATGGTGGTGGCAGTGCTGGTAGAAAACTCCTTTCTTTTGGAGGGACACCATTAGCTTTCTGCAGGTTTTATGACAAAGGCAGATCCCAGTGCAAGACAAGGAGTGAGAACCTGTGGCCAGGAGGAGGGGATCAGGAAACTGCTGCTTCATTAGGCAGTGTGTAACTCTTCCTGTGGGGTGGCTGCCTCGTCAGGCTGCACAGTCTGAACCAGCAGCATTTTCAGGAATAAAATCCAAGTTACACTAATCTCCAGGTCTTTTTTCTGGGCCTGGAAAATACCTGTGCATGTTCAGGCTGAGATTGCAGCAAGCTTTGGGTTGTAGTGTTCTCAACCCAGTACAAATCAGTGTATTATTTAACCAGATAAATAGCCTGCTAGAAACATGGGTATGTGGTAAAAAACTTATTACTGAAGTGCCTAACTTATTTGCAAGTAAATTACACATTCCTGTAGTGTGGTCTTCTTTGAAATATCTAGTCTCTACAGGGATTTTTTTTTCCTCTTTTCTATAAATCTTTGTTTTCTTTACTAATGATCTAGGCAGGTTTGGAAATATTACCCACCTATAATGCCCAGGAAGGAGAGCAAAGCAATTGGCCCTGGCCTCCTTTTTTCAGTAGTTAGAGAGGGATGCAGTTTCTCATATTGATAATATATATCTGGTCATGATCTTAAAATTAATCTGACCTTTCGGAGATTATACATACTTCAAATTGGAAAACCTTTGTGTCCTAAATTAGAAATTGCACTTTTAAATACCAGCTAATGACTTGCTGTGGAGCACCTACATCCAAGTGAAGAATCCTGCTTTTTTCCCATGTCACTTAACCTTGCAGCCTATTAATACCAGAACTTATTTGCTTTGTAAAACACCAGAACAGAGCTCTTAATTACATTAACAGTCTCATTATCTGGGATAACGATCAGCCTGTTCTTAGGAAAGACATAAACCTGAAATAGCATGAAGAGTAATTTCCTCTTCCAGGTTCAGCGAGGTTCCTCCTCAGGCCACTTTTATCAACGGTGACATTGTTCTCTTCTTGCTTTAGGTGCCTTCAGTTAAATGGCTACATTAAGGAGAACTCAGTCTGAAAACAGCCTTTTCATTCACTGCTCTGTTTTAAAGGCTTTGCCAGTCTTTATCCATAATACACATGCTATTTTTGCCATGCAGGTGAGTGACAAGGAAATCATAAAATTGAGTCAGGTAGACAGGCTGCAAGGAGATTGGAAAGAAGAATAAGTAAATAATGAAGAATTATAGGAAAATTATGGTAAATGCATGAAGGACCTGAACTCAAAAGTCTGTATATCTGCAGTACAGTTGGCTGTTACAGTGAAGGAAACCCCCTCTATTATGTAATTATGGAGCACAGTTAAATGGTAAGTGAGCACTCTTGTGCCTGTGGTAGCCTTCAGGTGTGACATTATTCTTGCAAAATTGAGGTGCAGGTTAAACTGGGCCCTATCCTCTTGCCCTTCCCACGAGGGCTGCATTAGTTCTTGTTGGATCCCAGCAGAGGTAGTCACACCCTTCCCAAACTCTCTCTGCCTCAGTTTTGATCTAACCATCCTTACAGCTGACTTTAACTTTTTCAATAAAATACAGTGTATTGCTATCGCTGTTCCTGTGAACCCCAGGAATGATGAGAAAGTTCCTTTTTATAGTGATCCCGCCCTGAAGCTTTATTTAACTTCTCCTTTCCTGTGTCAGGAGGAATTCTGAGCCCAGAGATGTGGCTCCTGCTGTGGCAGCTGTGTCTGTGCCGGCAGGGGGACATGAACCACAGGTGGCACCCAGGGTGACCCGTGGCTATGCCGTGAGAGGGACCTCTGCAGATGTCTGGTCAGCAAACCCAAGGCAGGGTTTGAGAGGGGAAATGACAGGCTGTAGCTTGGATGGAGGAGCAGATGCCAAAAGGAAATGGGCAGTTCAGAGCCTCCTTGGGGTGTGGGAGCTGTTTGTCTTGGTCTCTCCAGCATGATAATGTGGTGGGACCACATCCCCGTGTGGTCCAGAGCACATCCTGATGTGGCCCTGAGCACTGGCTATTTTAACAGTGTGGCTACCATGGCATGAATACTTTGCTCTTTCTTCTAGATAACTCAAACTGGAACTGCTGTTTGGCTGGGTTGGATTTTGCTGGACAAGTTGCTTTCCAGATTTTGGTAGATGAGGAATTTTATTCCTAGATCTTGCTAAATTTTCAGGATGTTGGGCCTCTCTGTCTTTTGCCTTGGCAGCTGTAATTGGATTTGTCCAAAAGGGGTCCATCTGGCCTCACTCACACGTTGGGTCAGCTCACCTTTTTGGGCTTCACAGGTTTGAAAGTCTGTGTTTGAACATACTTGCAGTAAAGTTTGCTGGGAAAAAAAGCAGCAGAGATATCAGGTATGATGTGAAGGAAGGCTTTGATCCCCCTCCTTCAGAGCCAGGAAAAGGCTTCCTTTTTTCTCTCAGCCTCTGACAGAAAATATTGCAAGAAAGACAGTGAAGAAATTGGAGACAGTGATGCTCCTTGTTTTCAAATGTGATTTAAATGCAACATGATCCTCTTAATCAAACACATGTTGCATAAGAAAGCAGAGACCTCTTACTGAACCCAAATCCAGCCCTGCTGTCAGTGGGGAGCAGAGGATACCCTTCCCAATTATTTTAAGCACTTAAGTACCAAAACAACGGGTCTGCTTCTGCCCCAGTAGGGTGTCAGCAATGGTGGGTCAGGAAAGGGGACTGTCTGTTCTTGCTCAGCTGTGGGATGCAGGGCGGGAGAAAGCAGACCAGCATGAGGTTGAGGAAGGAGTGGAGCTCATCCGGGGCATTTGGAGATGCTGTGAAGTGGTTGTCCAGGGCAAGGAGACTTCTATAAAGGCCATGCTTTGGGGCAAACTCAGCTGAAACAAAGAGCAAGGCAAATGCAGTCTGAGCAAGAGGAAAGCCCTGAGCCTTGGCCCCACTGACTGCCCTGTGGACACCCTTCAGCCCCACTATCCCATGTCACTTGTATGGAACAAGCAGACTTACTCTTACATCCCGAGGGCTGGTCTGCCCTGAGTACATATCAGTGCGATGTGAGGGGTGCTGGGAAACAGTTTTGCAAGAGCTGTGCCCTTGCACTCTGTCTGTTTGCTCATTTGTCTGCGTTTCTGTGATTAGAGGCTGCATGTAAGAAGCTTAGAAGGAAAAGGATTGTCTATCTTAGAAAATCCTACATTTCCCAAACATTAAGTTCCCATCAAACTGCATTTTCTCAGTTCAAAGTTACCTTGTTCTCGTTTGCTGGTTTTGTCTCCTGAAGTTAAAAATCACATTCAGGGAAACAGAGGGGCCTGTTAGGGGTGTGTTGACCTTCAGGCTTTGCCCAGTATGAATTCCACTCACCCCAGTCATCGTTTTGTTTTTTTTCTAGCACAACAATACTCCCATTTCAGCTTTTTGATTAATGGCATGAATAAATAGATCAGAAAGCAACAGAATAGACCATAAAAAAAGCCTCTTCTCTCTGCTCTGCAGCCATTCTTTCCCCATGTCCCTCAGCTGTTCCCCAGGGAAAACTTCGGCCAAAAATGAAGCTACTCTTAGTAAAAATATTCTAATTTAGAGGGAAACATTTGGAGTTTTTCCCTGTCTTTTTGCATAGTATTTCCCCATCCTTCTCACCCACTCAGCTTGCAATCAGGTGTGCTGTCTCTACCTACAAGTGCTTTTAGGACAGATGAGCTGGTTAATGTTTGAGGGGTGTTGCAGAAGAGCAGAGTATCACTGCTGGTACAAGCAGAAGCAGTATATGCCTTGTGGGCTGTTTTTGCTAAACAACTGTTAACAGAGAAAAATAAACAGATTTTCTAAATATATCTTGAGGAGAAGTCATGTTCTCTGTTGGAAAGAAGGATTGACCTTTGGAAGAATAAGAGAGCTTAAAAATACAGCGAAGAAGGGAAAGTTGCATGCATTATGATTTTCAACATGGCAAGACGTTCACTCAATGCAAACTCTACAAATCCAGTTCAATTTTAATGCTCAACCTCTGTTTATGCAATAAGTTCCCAAGGCTATTAATACCAGCATTTTACCTTATTATCAAATCCTGTAGAAATAAAATTATACCCATAATACCATGACATCCCTTACAAAAATGTGTGATTAGACAATTATGTTGCAACACAGCTACTCTGTAGACTGCAGGGAGGTATTTCTCTTACAGTCTAATTGTTGTATCAATAGCATTTTCAACATCCTTGGTTACTGGGGAAGAAAGAACATGCTGATACCATATGTAAAACAGCATATTTTGAAGTTCTGATTTCAGGGCCTGACTGTGGCAGAAGTGCTTGAGTTATGAGTAAAATTCTTGTAATAACTGTACTTGAAACAGATCCACAATTGAAAAGGTTTCATGTATCATTCCTCTCCTCTCTCCCACTCTTAAACTGATGATTGTTTTATTTTAGTTATTTTAAGATGGGAAATATTTCGACAATGGAGTTTTAACTAGAAGAAATAGTAGTGCTGATTAAAAAAAAAAATCCATTTATTTACTTCTCCCAGATTCTTCAGTTCTGAAGATTTATTTCTGTCTGCAGAATTATTCCCTCTGCTTAAATGGACAGTAATTGATAGTGCACATCACGATAATTAGTCTAATGAGTCTCCTAAACCCCAAACCCCACAGCTACTTCAAGCTCCACATTGTCTTTACTGTAACGTAAATGAAAGCTTTAGGAAAGGACCGAAAAAAAATAATGGATAGCAAGGGAGCCTCCTTACCCTCTCCAAGGGATTTCCTCTACTCATTTTTAATGAGGCCCGTATTAGTTGTCATTTGTACCTTCCCTGATGAATAGTTTGGAAGAAAAGCTTTCTCTGTTCACAGTGAAATTTGTGCCAAGTTGCTGACCTTTGCTTTTGGTGAGACCTCATTTGAGTCTTAGTCCCCAGCCCAAACATATTGTTGGATCAATCATGTTGATTTTTGGCTCAGATAGCAACGTGCGGCTAATGAGTTGTACTGTGTACACATTAACCTCAGACCCGGCAGAGCTTGTGCCAGGCACAGAGCAAAACTGTGCTGGGGCTGCAGGAAAGACGTACAGTGCTGGCATCTTAATAGAAGGAGACAATTAAAACCAGTAGAACAGTATCACAGGTTCATTGCTTGTGGGACGTAGGATTTAATCAACGCTGGAAAAACAAACTGCCTTCTTCTCTGTTTGGAAAAAAAACACCGCCAACACTATAAAGGTGCTTTATGAACTGTGAAATAGAGAGGAAAGCCTGAATGTTTAAACAGTAAAACAATGATTCTGCTACCTAAAGGGAACCTACTTCAGGGAACAGCCTTTGAATGACTTCAGATTTAACCTTGTCACAGCGTACGATCTATTGACTATCATGGCATTGTGAGGAATTT
Organism: Lophotriccus pileatus; assembly: GCA_035583135.1. Taxonomy (NCBI): domain Eukaryota; kingdom Metazoa; phylum Chordata; class Aves; order Passeriformes; family Tyrannidae; genus Lophotriccus; species Lophotriccus pileatus. The sequence continues at coordinate 138,478,229 of JAWWES010000081.1, read as the reverse complement.
GGGAACATTGATTTTTTTTTTTTAGTAGTAGATACCTTATTTAGCAATACTTCAGAAAAATTCTCCTTTCTTCACAAGTAAAACTCCTAAGACCAACTGTTGAATTACCACAAAGAGCCAACATCACTGTTTCTGATAATTTCAAAAAGTAACATTTCTCTTGAAGGACCAAATTTTTGACCTCATTTTACAATTGTAAACCTAGGGAGAGACAGAATTTTGCTAATGATCCTCATGGAGAGATAGACCACAGTCCCAACATGCACAATATCCTTCTCCTGACTGTTTTCCTCACTTAAAGAATTAGAAAAGGAAAGAAGAGTTGGTCAGTGACTACATAAGAAAACATTTTCAATTTTAGGGTAAGCCCTAAACAATCAGTTGCAGGGGACAGAGAAGTAGGGACAGAATAAATTTGATTTCTGCAGATCACACACAGTTTTGTGTCCTTCTCTTTGTGCAATGAAAACTGATCAATAAGCTGAAAGACCGTTGCTGCTTCAAATAGAAAATCCAGTGAAATCAAATGGGAAAACCCCCAAAGTACAGAGAGATGCAATCTTTGGTATTCACATTAGACTTTGCATGAAAGATGGGAAACAGATGAAAGGGACAGGGTGAGAAGGGGGAATCAGCGGGTAGGAGCATCCAAAACAGAATCTGCTAGAAGAGCAAAGTTCTTTAGAGGTATGAGAGCCTGCCCCATCCTTGCATTGTTCCTGGTAGAGCTCCCCAAACATGAAACATTTCTCTGGTCTGGAGAGGGTGGATGTGAAGGTAGTGAAGTGGCCTCACACTCATATGAGGCATTGAGGACTTCCTCTGTCAGACATATAAGGGGATTAGAGAAATGAGGTACTGTCGTGTCACACCTGACCTCATGGAAGAACCTGTTGGAATTATACTGGATTTTTTCCAACACTAGCATGGCACACAGAAGTCATGAAATTTCAACAGATATGTGGCACACCATTCTTAGTAATTACTACTCAGTAGTATCCATAGAAGGGTCTGCAGTTGATTTTAGAGCTGTCCTTGCTGAAATGTTCCATGAAATTACTATTTTTTTTATTTTGGTCTAATAATGTCATGGAGTATTTTTCGCTTCTAACAGTTTTTTTCCCAAAAAGTCAGACGAGAGCAGTGGAGTCACAGCTATAACAAGCGATCGAAGTTAAACTTCTTGGTGATGGGAATCAGAAGAGTCATTGCTAAAAGATGGTAGCTCTTAGATGTCACACTGTTACAAACATTGAGCTGCCTTGTCAGCAGCTCCAGCAACTTCAGCCAAGGCACAGCCATTCTCACCAGCTCCAGCTGCAGGATTGTTGCAGATCATCTTGGAGACCTAGGTGGATACCCTGGTGGATACACTTTTTTTTAAGTACAGGGATTTCCACTCCCTCCTTTAGAAGGACGTGTTGGCTTGTACAGAGTGCCTGTTGAACAGTCAGTGTACAAAAAAGGGCCAAAGTGTCTGTTTCTTTTGGTGTACATCTGAAGGACTGTGGGGGGGTTTTGGCCTTCTGCTCCCAATGTAGTGACGCTGCTGTTGAAGACAAGTGGACTTACCAAAGGTTCTCCTGGGATGTTATTTGGATTCCCCACTTTTCAGGTGCTCTTACAGTAACAGTAGCCCTTCTGGAAGGAAGCACCTGGGTTTTAATCACTAACGACTGTTACCCACAGCGAAGATTCCCCAAGCTGCGTGAACACATTGTGTTATTGTTGGAGTTTCTTCTGTTTATACATTTCTGCTGAGCAAATGCTGCTGTGCAAACATTCGTTTGTTGATCTTGTGCTGAAAATAGTTGCAGACATTGGCCAGAGTAGCTGCCGATGTGTAGTATGGCTATAGCTGCTTTTTTGTACTTCATGCTGGAAATGCCAGTGATGTTTATGGAAATGGCTCTAAAAGGTTCAGTTTGAGAAGAAGCATGCTGTGGGAATAGAAGCTTACCTATTTGTTTGTAAAATAAAAAGCTTGTGCCTTATTATGAAGTGTTTTATGGTGTTGTCTCTGGCTTCTTTCACCCTGGGAGATTTAGCACTGGTCTCGTCACGTTGGGGAGTGCATTAAAACTTCATGTTTGAACACACACATGTATTCATTCCACTTAAAAAATGCTTATTATTGATATGTTCTTTGGATCTCTGAATCACAGGGTTAAAGAATACATTAACATTCTCCCACCTAAAATTTCAAAACAGAGGTTTAAATCTGCTTTCCCAAAACTGCAGGCAGGTGTTTACAAGGCAAAGGCAACTGGAAGAAATGGAAGAAGCTGGAAGTATTGCAAAGAGAAGTGTGGAGAGAGGTTGCACAGCCGCATGGGGTAGTGTAAGAACCTTTTACGTCATGTTTTTGTCCGGATGCTCCCTGTTTTTGTGGGTTTTGAGAAGGCTGGCTATTGAGGATAAGCTGACTTGCTGTTGGATTCTTTGTTGTTGCAAGAGTTTGAAACAAGGAAGAGAGCAGCACTGATTCCAGGGCTGAATGTTGTGGTTAATAACATAATAATTACATTAGTATAAGAGTGCCTAGGGAATAGCCAAACCTGGAATGCCATGGTGTGAGATTACAGCATAAACACTACCAATAGACTCTGCTCCAAACTATAAACATCTGAGCAGGCAAGGAGAGGAAAGAGGAGACATGGAACCACATATCAGATGATGTGTCTCTGCTGTGATTTTTGTTCTTGTGGGACATAAGCCAAATGGATGAGTGCAGAAAGATGAATTAAAGCCTGGGAGAAAGGAAGTGTGGGACAGTACCTTTCATAACTCTGTAAGATTAATTCTTCACAGCTGCAAGGAGACCTCAAAGAGAGGAACTTCAGCTTTTCTGTCTTCTTGGGCTTCAAATTGGATAGAGGGGCAGTTTGCACTCATCAAAGGTCAGGTACATCATCAGTTTCCATTAGCTTGGACACACCAAGTAAAACTTCAGTTTCTAGCCCCTTCAAATAATTTAAGACAGCTGCTTGGATATTTGCAAACACAAGTAGAAGGAATGGGATCACATCCAAGTGAGTGAACTATTCTGAAAAACAGTGACAAGGAGACAAACATTAACTGATAGTGGTTACACACCTGTAGCCCTGTGTGGACCTGAAAAGTGGTTCACATTTTTGGGAGCAATAGCATTACAGGCTGCTCTGCTAAGAAATGCAATGTAAGAATACCAGTCTCAGAAGTAACACAGATCTCAGACTGCTTTTCTACCAGGGAAGCAAATAACCACCATGTTGCCTTGTGTCAGCCCCAGGGGTTATCAGCTTAGTGCCCAGGATTCAGCAGCAGTGAAGGTTATGTGCATGAGCAGACAGCAGCAAATGAAGTTTGCTCCAGATCTCTTCTTTCTCTACTCCTTCTATCACTCTGCAGCTCTGCCTCAGCATTCCCCATGACTTGACTGCCCCTTTCTCCGATGTTTGCTGGGTTATCAGAGCATCCCTGCTGTCTGAGGATGTGCTTTTGAATAAATGGTGCTTTTGAAAGGATGCTAGTTGTATGCATGGAAATGTGGTAATAGCTAGCCTGATTTCCATCTGGCATAATTTAGGAGTAAATCTATTGATGTCAGTAGAATTGAAAGGAGATAAATATAATTGAAGTCAGATCCTATATTTTTAAGGTTAAGCCTAAAAAATGCTGTAACTTACTCTCCCCCCCTGCCCCATCCACCTTCCTTTCTTTTCCCTTTCAAGATCTGCCATAAATTTAAATGTCTTAATTGGGCCTTCATCTATTTCTGCCCAGTTTAATCAAGGATCTGTCAGCAGGGAATTTTAGGAGATGCAGAGGTGAAGCCTTGCTGACCCCCTGCCTATCTTTAGAAAACCTCTCTGGCTGCTGGTTCTGAAAACCTATGGCAGCAGTTGTTCTTTCTTGCCTTGGTCAGTTGTGTCAAGCTGTGTATCTACAGCTATGTTTAGTTCAGAGCACAAACATGAGGCAGGATTGGAAGCTTTTTGGCAAGCAAAGAACGTGATTTTCAACCCATTCACACAGAATGGTGTTAATTAATAGATTGTTTTTTGATGAATAGTTAATTGTGCCTGACTGTTTTCTATATGGCTAAGGAAATAAAAAAGCCAATGAGGACATGTTATTCAAAAATCCAGAAATTTTTGGTATGAAACTGCTGGTATGATATCCAATGCAATCCCATTTGCTATACTTCTAAAATGGGTTATGTGAATATAAGCATATGACCATGTGATTAAATACAGTTTCTAATTTTCTTTTTGCAGTGTTACTCAACTGGATTACTTAAAATTTTTTATACCAGTATATGTAAGATTTTCAGGCCAGTACAAACTACAAAAGAGATCTCAGTGAGAAGACAAATATTTATCTCTACCTTAGGAATAAAACTGAGAGAAATAATTTGTAAAATTTCCCAGAGACTTCAGGGCAAGTACATTTCTAACACCAAGGGTGGAATTAGGTGTAGTCACTTGGTAGTATTCACACGTATTTGTCTTCTTGCAGTTTCCATTTTCTTGTAGGTGCAGCAGTAATAGTAGCTCTGTGATGTTCGTGTTAACCTGAGCCAGTTCATCCTGTAAATGCCTGGCACTTGCTGGCTGGGGTGATTTATTAGCCCACAGCAGGAAAGAAACTTCCATTGATCAAATCAGTTGGTTCATGAGATTGTATGTCTGTTGTGCCAAAAATACTTTCTCTTTGGATATGTGATATGTTTGTTAAGAGATCTAAAAAGTCTATTTGCTGTTACCAGGAAGTTGTTAATTTTATTAAATTATGTGTTCCAGGGATAGTTCTTAAATCTGAAATCTTAGTTTCCCATCCTGGCCCCAGGTAGATAACCTGTAGCATGCAATCTGGTTATACTAACTTCGGAAATTAACTTCATTCCTGAAAAGTTTTTCTTCTAGAAGAATATTCAGTTCTCAGTAGAATTTCCTGTGAGTATTTAAATGCTGTAATTACTTAAAAAATATGAAACACTGAGAGGTAGAACCAGATAAAGAGCATTAGCTTTCGAAATTGCATAGCTTATAGCATGTAATTTGCTGATATTTGTAGGGTTTGGGTCTGTAGATTGATGTCCCTAATTGTGTGGTTTTTAGTAAATCTGAATGACATAACATGGCACAGCACTGAATCCATTTGTCCCATGTGGCTAATTTAAACTGCCAAGTAGAAGATTCTTTATTTGTGTTCCTTGTGAGGCTCTGTTAAGTATTTATAGTTTCTATTAACACATGTCCTTCAGTATTTGCTATTTTTTTCGTTGTAGATAGTAGATTAATTGAAAGAGTTGTTGCCATAAGTCCCTGGGCTGTGATCTTGTCAGGTCTTGTAATATAAACAGTATCAGATCTGGGAAAGTGATGCCTCTTGAGAAGTCTCAGCTCACATCCTGACTGTAGGTGCAAACCTCATAGCTTTAATGCTTTTACTTTAGGGATATTTCTTCTCCTGCATCTTCTGAAATAAAGAGGCTTTATGAAAGCTGAGCTCTCATTTTTATTGTATGTTCCTAGCCACAGAGAAAAGCTTGAAACTATGGCATGTCAGCAAAGCAAAAAGGCTTGATGTATCAGCAAGAATTAAAAATGTATTTTAAATACCAAGCAAACCTCAGACGGATTTCAAGCCCCACTTGACATCCCCAAGGGACCTTTGGCTGACTAGAGTTGGTAACAGTGGTTTCCTATTAAAGCTGCCTTGTCAGTTATTTTTGCAGCATTAGGTATGTGTGTGTGTTTCTTCATGTACCAGATAGACAGTGATGACAGCTGTCCAGCAGATCACAGACTAGTGACAAACTGGAGTTCTCCTCTAGCTCTGAACTTTCTCTCCTGCGTTTTTCCCACTTGCCTGTTTCCTCTGTGACCATTGCTCTCCTGAAATTACTTTGGCAGGGTTAGAGTAATGACATCTTAAAACTACATTTAGCTAAAAAAGCAGATTTCAGTTTTCTGTTAGTCTAGCATGTAATGATACCTGAACTCACAGTATGCCCAGGACCACAGTGGGATGTGCTCCAGTACGGACAACAATTTCCTGATGGTGAAACTGGCCAAGGACTACGGTGGAGTAGCTGGGGAGATCTGTCAGGAAAGGTTTTACAGAACAGTCTAGGCAAGTCTTGGAAATGTCTACCCTCTCCTGAGCAGAGATCATCTTTCAAGTCATCTGGGAGGTTCCTGGAGTTGTGTGGAAGATAATATCCTGACACAGCTGTTGAGGGAGCCAACTCAGGAAGGCACCTCGCGAACCTTTTGTTTGGGAACTGGTCAGCGGTGTGAAGGCTGGAGGCTGTCCTGGGCACAGCGATCTTGAAACGAGTTTTTGACTTTTGGAGAAGGAAGGGAGTCAGCAGAACTGATACCTTGGGTTTCTAGGGGGATAGACTTTTGCCTTTCTGGGAGACTGGTTCAGAGAGTTCCATGGGACTGAAGGGCAGAGGAGACCGGAAAGGCCAGACAACGTTCAAGAAGGAAATCCTAAAGGCGCAGGAGCAGCCATCGCCATGTGCCAAAAGATGAGCTGGTGGGGATGAAGACCAGCCTGGCTGAATGGGGAGCTTTGTCAGGAACTCAGGAAAAACTGGAGAGTTTACAGCCTTTGGAAGAAGTGGCAGACAACTCAGGAGGACTACCAGGATGTTTTGAGATTATGCAGGGAGAAAATTGCAAGGGCCAAACCCACGTAGATCTTAATCTGGGTACTGTTGTAAAAGGGAATAAAAAATGTTCCTATAAATACATCAGCAAAAAAATGAGGGCTAAGGAGAATCTCCCGCCTTTATTGGATGTGGGGGGAATCATAGTGACAAAGGATGAGGAAATGGCTCTTTGTCTCAGTCTTTAATAGTAAGGCCAGTTGTTCTTTTGGGTATTGACTCCCTAAATTGAGTTAATGGTTGGAATCAGTGATCTCAGAGGTGTTTTCCAACTAAAACAATTCTGTAGTTCCATGATTCTATCTTCAGCCCTCTTTCTATAAATCTGGGCATTCATATTTCTGAAGCAGTGATTGGCTTAAGCCTTCTTGGAAGGCAGAAAAGCAATATTCTCAGCTTTTCAGTGGGGCAAGTGGGACTTTTGGTTAGATACTATTTGTCTTCTTTACAGATCCCTTAGAAAACCAACAGATCCCAAATCAAACAGAACTCTCTGAAAAGGCAGAGATTTTGAATTCAGTTTTGTCTTGGTTAAATAATGAAAGTGAATTGGACATTGAATGGAACAGCTGTTCATCTCCTACCTTTACTGGCACCCTGGGATCCACTAAGGCATAGATCCACCATGAAGATGGATGGTCTCCCAGCTCTCCCGTGCTTGTTGCCAAGGTGTAGCAAACCTGTTTGATGAGCAGAGGTCTATTGGAGCTCAGCTGGCTTTCTGGGGAAAAAAAATCATCCTGCCCATCAGAAAATTTTGAATTTGAGAAATTAAAATGGAAATGACGTGTTTAAGTTCCAAGCCCCGCCCCCTCCCCAAGAAAAATCTTGAGTTGCTTGAGTATCTTAGATAGCTTGTGGAGGTCTGCTGTACTGATGAAGATACAGACTTTCTAGCCATTTTTAAAAAAGGTAATAAAAAAGGTCTCAAATAACTGAATAGCTTTGAAAATGACAACCAGCTAAATAAATAAATCATAAATAAGATTGATATAGGATTTTTTTGGTGATAATTATTTACTTAAGCATCTAAATAAGTAGACTTGGATTTCAAATTGTAACTAATTTTCACCAAATTTTTCAGACATCTATGGCTTCCAGATATTCTCAGCAAGTTCAGAATTACAGTTGATGAAGCACAGTGTACAGATTTTAACAGCGTTTTTTTGAAGATAATAAGTTTTTGTGCCAGGCATATAATGAATTCACTCATTTGCTTGAGGTCATTAGTTGTATTCAAGTCTATCAGTATTACTGAATATTGATCCATGACACATAGACTGAAACTACACAGCATTCTGGAATGTTCTTCAGACAGCATAATAACAATCAGAATGAAACATCTTGTTCTCTCTGTATTGCTCCCCTACTATTTTCTTCCACTGCTTGTGATTTATTATGATCCTTGAGTAAAGAAGTCAGAGCTGTCAGTCTTCAAAAGGTACCAATCATGCTGGACCATTATATCTGGGGTGGGATATTAGAAAAGACAGTTTGATAGAGAAAGGCACAGAAATCTCCTGGGGCAGATTTCCGTCACTGCAGTTTTAACGTAGACGTTGATGATTACCTGTCCTTCACCAAAGAGACACTATAATAATTTCAAATTGTATTTTTCATGTTTCAGCCATCATTAAAAACTGCAAACTGCTTTCAAATCAAAAGTCCACCTCCAGCATTCATATTTGATTGGAAGCTGTTGAAAAGTGGTTTTGAGATGATGTTCTGAAATCCACACAATTTTTACTGAACTGAAAGATGACATGTGTATATCTTTTGAGGCAGTGGGTATTATTACTCATTTTTCCTATTGTGGTATCCATTTAAACAGCAGAGGTCAGACTCAGTTGTAAATTATAGTCTCTTCAGAGATGCTGGGTTGAAACTTTGGTGTCTGTACATGGATTCTGCTGCTGTACAGTTACTATTATGCCCCAATGATAGTGATGAGCTCCCTCAAAAAATGCTTCACCTTGGCCTGAACAGAAAACTCTGCTCACAGCAGAACTCCAGCAAATAGTGCATGCTGGAGTATATATAGCGTATATATAGCATAGTATATGCATAGCATATATATGACCTGCAGGTCATAGCAATGATTAGTGGTTGTTCTTGCTATCCTGGAACACACCTGTCTTCCCCACCCCAGAGTAACAATATCCATTCTTGAGCAGTTGCACAGGAGATGTGGTACAGCTTCCAAAGCTCCCCATCTGTTGTGGTGCCTCCTACACGGAGCCACTCACAGGTATGACCCTTCCTCTTCTGTGGCTGACCCTGATGTGCAAAACAGCTCCATGGACCAAAGTGGAAGATACACAACCATAATGCTCTCCTTCTTATGTTTTCCCATGGCAAGTCTGGCTTTCTGGAGGAAAGGGACTGCTCCATTTGAAGAGTACAATGTTCCCCCCCCCAGTACTAGGTTTACTGTGCTTTGGGGTTCAGTGGTTATTTTGGAGGCAGCACAGCTGCTCACCTCTCCCAGAATTAAGCTGCATCTTAGTACAGTTTCTCCCACACTTTAACTTTGTGATTTTTATTTTAAATATACCAGCTTTTTGGTAATATGTTCATGAGACATGTTTCAGAAAGCAAGTTTACAGCCATTCTCACGTTCAGGCTGAAGAGCCCAGACATTTCATAAATAAGCTATGCATGAACACACAACAGATTCAAAGGCATCTGCTAATAGCAGCTTCACTTTTATGCTGACTGTGTGGTGTGAGCATGCTGGAAGAGAGATAGATTGCTCTGTGGAACACAGGTTCTGGTAGGTTGAACAGTTGCTGGCAGGCCATGGACGTAGGGAGTTGTGATTGCCTCTGCTTTTACAGAGGTCTTTTGCTTTTGTAGAGCAGTTTTGTGCTCACCTCCACTCTTCAGGCTTTCCATTCATTTGTTCAATCAGTATAACTGATTAGAAAATCCTGAGGTTAATGGTCTTTCCTTTCTTTTTGTCGTCCTTCCCCCATGCCTCTTTTATAAGCAGTACTAGAAATGTGACCTCTTCCAGATCAGGTTTGTTCCCAGTCAAGCTTTCTTTAGCTGTCCACTATCTCTTCGTGAGCCTCAGTGGTCAGTGGAGTTGGGCTGTGCTGACCTTTCTCTGTGTCTGACTTGCCTTCTGTTTCTATCTTGGTGACTTACAGGTTGGGCAGGTCTTCCTTGCCACAGCCCCGTGAGTGATGAAATGTCCTCTTCCCTTTCCTGCTCTCCTTGGCAGTTTCTGAGAAGCAGTAAAAATAGGAGGGGGGGGGGGGGGGGAAAGAGAGAGAGAGAAGTAAAAAGCAGCATACAGGTTTTTCTACAGAAATCATTTAGTTCAGCACTGGATCTTTTCAGGAGTAGACCTTTTCTATTTGCAAAGCCTTGTTATCAGGAATTACCACGACTCTAATTTCAGGCAGTGCTCTCATGGTCTGAAGGTTATGGTGTAGAAGAAAATGTGTGTTACCTGGGAAGCACCAGCATACTTCTTAAAACATAATAGTCACCTTCTCTAAGATGAAAAGCAATCAGTGCCTTAATAAATGGTGTGGGGCTTTAGCCATCTCCTATGCATAATGCCTGTTTGTTCTTCCATGGAAAGACTTCTAACATTATCAGAAAGTTTGAGTCTCCTGTCTCACTGCAAAATAACTCATACTTATGGACCTTCGAATCTCAACTTTATGCATAGCAAAAGGATCACAGGTCATGGTAGAGATTTCCAAAATAGATGTATTACCATTTTGTCCCTTTTTGAGTCCCCTGGACTTGGATTTCTGTGTATTTAGTTAACCAGTTTCTGTGGATTTTAAAATTTTCTCATGCTGTTTTGTAATATATTTTTACTTAAAGTGAATAAAGTTTATGTGATGCTGAGTTTTTCACTCCCTTACATTCCTTATCTTGGGCAAAGGAAATGCAGTGTGCTAGTATCAAGTCAGAAGGATCAAGGATGTACATCTTATACAGCTCTAGAGGATTTAAGGTTCAAGGTAACTGCAAATCATCCTGCAAACCCTCAAGCACAGTAAGTATTTTATATGACTACTGCATTCATACTGACACAACATCCATGCAACACACATGCATGAAAAACTGCATGTGTACAGAATAATTATACAACCAACTTTAACTCAGGGGCAGCATAAATGATGACACTCTGATCCAAATCTGGACTTCTTCCACTTTTTCTGTTGTTTTATAGACTCACAGAATAATATCGGTTGGAAGGGAGTACTCGGGCTTCAAACCCTCTGCTCTAAGCAGGGCCAACTAGACCAGGTTACTTAGCGCCTTGTCTTGTTATGTTGTGAGTATCTCAAGGGGTGGCTATTTCACAGTCTGTCCCAGTATTCAACAACCATGACAAAGAACCAGAGAAACCACAGAAAAAGTTTCTCTGAATATCGAATCAAAATTCCCCTTGCTGCAATTTGTGTATATTGAATGCCATCCTGTCACTCTGCACCTCTGAGAAAAATTCTCTGTAGCATGGGAGGCATGCAGCCCTCCAGGCTTGTTTCCCAAGGGCCTAGTCTAAAACAGAAGAGTTATTAGAAAAGCTCCACCAAACTCTGGAACAAACCTTTACTGCAAAACTGGGATCAGACATTCTTGTTTGGCTGCAGGAAAGGTCTTCGATCACCTGCCATTCCTGCGTGGGTGAGTCCAGAGTATTCAGGTGCTTTTCTTGCATTTAGAGGTATGTGGATATGAGCCAGAGCTGTTTGAAAATCCCATTAGTCCAGAGAGTCAGGACACTGGCTTGAAAATATTGCTGTGTTGATGTAGTTGACTGTGGTAACTTTGAGAAGAGTTGGCTTATGTCCTGTCATTCTGAAAGGTATTTACAAGAAGTTCAGATTTGAACAGGCCTGTCTTGAGAATGGGTGTCTTGTCCATGCTCAGCAGTGCTCGTAACTGAGGCTGCCAATGCATCCCTGGGCTCTGTTCAGGATCGCACAAGGGTTGGAGCCACGTGGTCCCTGCTGTGGTTCTCCTCTGTGGCTCTGTGTGGCTCTGGCTGCTTGCATAGCAGTGATACTGTGGCTAAGTCTGTGTATCACTTGCTGCTCACTACTTACAGGAGGCAAATATTGTACCCATTTGGGGATTTTCATGTGTGCATTGACTCTAATCCCTATCTGATGATGGCACAAGCCACCTTTGAGCCATCATTGAGGTCAGAGAGAGAGAAGAACAAAACCAGACACATTTTCATTAGCTTTTTTTTTCTTTATCCCGAAACACTGTGAACGTTATTTCCTGTTTAAAATTACAAAGTTTAGCAGCAAAACACATCTCATCTGCATGTGGTGTGGGAGATGTTGATATCCCCTGCCTACGGCTGTCACTTACACCCACTCCTGCATTGCAAATTGCCTCCCATCAAATGAGCTCACAGAAATACCAGTGTTGTGGCATATGCTGGGGCTTGCAGGATGTATTTCTGCATCCCTGCTGTTCATCTTGCAAAAATCCTTTTCAGTCCCAGCTGTTATTTTCAGGAACTGCCAAGTAGCTTTCTGTAAATTAATCAAATTTATTCTGAACATGGATGTAACCCTTCATCAAAAGACAATGAAAAGGCAAGAAATACATAGCAGAACATATTCCAGCCTGTGTCAAAGCTGGCTTGTCAGCATGGAGAGATTTTAAATAAAGGAGGAGGGAAAGTAGCAAGAAAATTCTTTCTTGGTTGCTCTTCCTGTACTCTGTGTAAGGGAATGGTGTAGGTCTGGAATTTGGGAGGAAGTGATGGAAAAGGGGGTTAAAAAACCACTCACTATAAACATAAACTTGCTACTGTTACAGTGTCTCTGAAAAGACACACTTTAGACACTTGCTGCAGTGGAGTCTGCTGGCAGTTTATAATTTGTTTACTAAACAAGGAATGTAATTGAAATGTCCCTTTTGAGGTAATGAAAATATAAAACAGCTTTTCAGAGCAGACCATGGCCTCTAATTTAATTATCTGTGAGCCTCATAGATTCTTTCATCCATGCCTGGCAGCCTGAAGTAGATGAATAACTGAAGTTCAGAGAAAAACCTTTTGAAAAGAAGACCTGGCAGATGAAAGAGCAGAGGGCCAAACAGTTTGTAAAAGGATTTATCTCCACTGAGATGCCCATTGTCTTTATGGCAACAAATTATGTGTGAAAACTGTTAAATGTTTGGAACTGTGATCCCCATTGAAGGGGACAAGGGTCCCCAGCGCTGCAGGCAAAACAGGCTGGCTTCTCTGAAATATGTTTGCTGTGTATCAGAGGAGTTGTTCTTTATAAGGGTACATTGTGAGTAGTGAGCAGCTTAAACACGTGAGCAGCTACCAGAAAACAAGCAGGAGCAGTCCTACAGGTGGCATTGAGCCTGTGTCATCCTATGCAGTCAGTCCTTCACCCCGCAGATCTGGCCCTAAAGCAAAGCCTGGAGCAAAGCTGCCCCACCTCTGCAAAGGCATCCAGAGGCAGCTGGAGCTGCTCCTGGGGCCTGGTGTGTCCTAACCCTGCGTGAGCCACCGGCTTTCTGCGTCAGAGCACGTTTGCTCCTGTGGCAGCCAAAGGCCGATGGCCAAGTCTCCACGTAGCTGTTTGAAATACAGCAGCTGTTCTTGCACACTGTTTGTCTGCCTCCACATTTACGTCTGTTCCTGCCGTGTGTGTTACGGGAGCACTTGACACCCCCGCAGAGACTGCAGTGTCCGTACAGAAACACACAGCATTTAGGGTGACTTTGCAGAGCAAGTGTGGCTGAGCAGGGCCTGATCACAGGTCTCCTCTGGAGTCATTCCAGGCCCAGCCATCATGTTGTTACACACTCAAAAAATTAGATTTCATCCCTGCCATACATGGAATATTTTCTGAATTTGGAAAAGTAAACCAGAGGGGTGTGTTATGGATTAATATAGATTATTCGAGATACTCAAAATAATCAAAGTATAATAAAGAAATATTTATTAGTATACAA
>JAWWES010000081.1:138435748-138464508 GCA_035583135.1 Lophotriccus pileatus | reverse complement strand
GTTTCCTTGTAAAGAAATGTTTTTTATGTAATTATAACCAGTTACTTATACAAAGTTTTAATTCAACCTATTACAGGGTGCATATGGGAAAAAGTGGCATTTCCACTTAATGGGGTGAGTAAGTGAGGAGCAAAGAGGTTTGGAGTAGCAAAAAGAATTCTTCACGGCACTTGGGTTTTTTTTTTTAAATATGTTCTCCCTTTGCAGGTTGGTGCTTGAAGACTTTGATCTAGAGGCACAGTGTGTCTAGGAAAGAAAGAAATAGTTTGCTTCTGGTATAAACATTTACAGCTTCATTGACTTGAAGTGGAATTTCTTCTGGGAATATAAGCAGTGGCCTCAGTGACACACAGGGAGAGGGAACACTGGTAGTTGTTGCTTGGAGGTACTTGAACAGTGCCCAGAACACCAGCAAAATATATGCTGATTCATTTTTTTGTGGAGAACTGATTTTTCTTTTCCATAGTTCACCTAGATTTGACCTAACAATTTTGACTTTGCAAAAGGATTGAGTCTGAAAAGTTTTTTAGAGTGGATGGTGATTTTATTTGTCTGCAACACAGATCAATGCACTTTGAATTGTACATGTGGCAAGTGGGAACTGGAGCGAAGAAACTGTAGTGTACGTTCCAGAATTCTGCAAAATTCTGGCTGAGAAGCTGCCCCTAATCATTATCTAAAACAGTGCCTCTAATATGTATCTCAGAAGATACTTAAATTTATTCTTACAGAAGTATTTCATGTTATCTTTATGGTATGTCAGATTTTAAAACCTTTAACACTTGAGCAAATCCTTCACTTAGCTGCCTGTATGCAGTATGGGGTTTTTTGCTTTTGTTTTGTAATTTGCTATTATACTAATGCTTGGTTTGACACTCACTTGATCTGGATTAATTTCCCATGCTGATTTGTGCTGAATGTGCCCCGTAGGCTAATGGTATATTTGCAGCCTCTCTTCTTCCTTTGTAAAATCTGCTATTACCATTTACAGGACAGCCTGTTCTCTTTGACACCTCCTAGAAGTGCCAACTGCCTGTTGAACAGCACAGCATCAGCTGTTACAGCCGGATCCAAACCCCAGCGAAATAAGGGAACAATAATGCAATTCAAGGTTTTTTAAGGAAAGGCAGTATCTTTTATTAGATCAGCTGTTATAGTTGGAAAAAAAACAGACAGGCTTTCAGGCACACAGATCCTTCTTCAGGTCTGAAATAGCAGCAGTATTGCTTACAGCAGCATTCCTCATCCGTGAGGCAGCTATGGTCCCAGCAAGGTTTAAAAAATGTGCTTAAGAGCATGTGTGTATTGCGTGGCCCTTCTCACTGGGGAGGGCTTCATAGCAGGGCACAGGCAAACATAATTCTCCTCTTCCCCCCTTCCCAGGACACACCCTACAAACACGGGATACATCTTAGAAGGAGAGGTAATGTAAGGTCACTTATTCTTGAGAAAAATCTTCAATACCTTATGGCCAAGATACATTTTCTCCACAGTCACCCTGCTGTGGGAAAGAACTGGAGCAAAGCTGTGGGATTCACTGTGCAGGTGGTAACCTCAGGATACACACTGAAAATTCTCTCTCCTAATGTTTACAGGTGTCCAGCAAATAGTTGTGGGACCAGCTGGCAAAATGAGTTTTGGGCTCTTTCTTGTGGTTGCTTTACAGGGAACAGTGTTTGCCAAAGTTTCTGCAGTCACAGTTGACTGACCAGCCACTTGATAGCAAAGCTTATGATTGAAAATACTACACAGGCAGTTCTGCAGAAAAGCTGTGAGCAGCTTCCCATAGTCTTTGGATTGCTTGTGGTCACAGATTTATAAAATAAAAAGTAAGACCCCAGTAGACCGCCTGCTTACTTCTCCAGAGTGTGTATCTGAACATCATGCTTTTTCATCTTGTGAGAGATTGCATATTTATCTTCCTTTTTCTTTTCTGGAAACTTTCAAAAGTATGTACTAAAATCTTTCTATTTAAAGAGCACAGGCAGGTGCTCCAAAATTAAATGTTAACATGAACTGTAACACTCATTTCTATATTCCCACACTAGGAACTAGGGTGTTAACTGTAGTTAATAGCTGTGGCATTAGGAAACGGAGGATGCTTTTTGCTCATGCAAATATTTTCATAGTACATGGGCTCTGAGAACTCTGGATTTTGCATTCTTTCTGGAGTGCCTAATAGGTGTGTAAATTATTTGGCTTCTCTATTTAGCCCTATTTGAAAATAAAAGGTTGTGTTTTAAGAAACTGTCACCACAAGAAAACTGTAAATAAGCATTGAGGCTTCTGAAGAAATTGAAGAGGTTTCAGTTTCAATTATGTTGATGACTTTAAGTTGATTCCTGACCAGCTAATGGGCAAGTAATGCTGTAAACAGGAATATGATTATTGGAAAAGCATCATTCAGAGGGAAAAATACATCTTGAAAATTATGCAAGATAAAAATCTTAGGTTAAGATCTGCTTTGGGCATTGGTGTTCTGGTATGAAGTTATTCTTATATTGGTCTTAAAAGCCCTTAAAAGTTGAGAAATTTGTGGGACCCTGTCTTTGTATAAAATACACGTGTTTCAAATGTGGTTCTCAATCTGAATCTGTCATGTAAAGCACATCCTACTTAAGGAACTACCATTCCTGGCTGTGCCACTCGCAGTCTGCCCAAACTTTGATCCCTTTTATGTGTTTCTCCGCCCAACAATGTGCTCAGTGACACGTGCCCATGGCAAGTAGGCTGGCATCGACCATAAACCCCCACAGAGAACTGCTTCTGTATCTCAGGGAGGGTTTAAATGGAGGAGTCCTGTAGACAGCCAGATTCTCTGGTGAATCTCAGGATTTGTTTCATTTCCTTTAGTACCCAGCCAAGATGTTTTAGTTTGAAAGCATGGCTGTGTTACTGTGGGCTGGAGCTTCTTTATGTTTACCAAATGGAAAATGATTAATGTGTCTGTGAAAGAGCTTTGTTCTTACTTGAAACTAAGGTCCTTTCATATTCTCATCTATTTTAAGGCTCTTCTGTGCTGCCAGGATAGAATAAGTAGAAACCAAGATCCATACTTATTCCCCATAGCAGTAATTGTGCATCCATGTGGACTATCACGCATCTAACCTGCAAAATATAATTCCACATCTGGATTCCGCAGCGAGTAAAGGGCTCTGATGTCTCAGTCTTCAACATCTTCAACAGACGGGTTTGAAATGCGGAGCAGATCCATCACTGAGTCAATGCTTGAGATCATCCCCATGTTTAGGTTCGATCTCTTTACAACTAGGCACCTGTAAAACTGGAAGAATGATATGAAAGAAGGAGAAGCAATGCAAACATGAACTGCTGAGGAAAAAGATCTTCTCCCAAACCACTGGTTTTTACTACCTGTTACTCTTTAATAGTGATGACGCTGCAGCTTTTTTTCACTTACGAAAGTACAAACAGCAGCAGCAGTGTCCAGCATTCAGATTAATGTGCCAGCTACACATGAATGGTGCACTTTATAAATATACATTTAACATCCTTTCATGCATACCACAGCTAAGCAACAGCCAGTTCCACTTCAGTGTTCTTCCACTACTGCATTTATGGAGTAACCCATAGTAAGGGAAGGCTGGAAATGGCTGTGCTAATGGGAGCAGCAGATGACATTGCACTTTACTCCATTTGTGCTGCATCTGGTTATAAATCCATGTGGGAGATGTCAAAAAGCCAAAGAAATCAAACTCTCTTATGTTCATTTTCTCACCCAGGACTCAGCATGTTCCTTTGGTCCGGCTTTGGACGATAGTGGCTTTGTTTCTTGTTTCACAGAGACTTTTCTCTTTTTCAGGTACCAGGAGACAACGAGAAGCGCTGGAAGCCAGTGTTAGTGGTTTTGACAGAGAAAGACCTCTTAATATATGAGAGCATGCCCCGGATGAAGGAAGCTTGGTTCAGCCCTCTGCATACCTACCCCCTGCTAGCCACCAGGTACCTGTGCCTTTTTATTATGACCACTTCAAGAGCAGTGGGAACAGCTGAGTCAGCCAGGAACAGGTAGAGCTGGTGCACAGCTGTATTTCACTGTAATGTTGTGGTTTGAGAAGCAGGTTCTTCAGTGGGCCCATGTGCTGAGCTTAACTCCCTTCTCCTCCATTTCAAGTTTTGGCCAAGGATTGTGGGTGTGACCACTGGGCCTGGATACGGAGGCCGGAGTGCTGAAAAAGCTGGGAGCTTGATCTCCTGAGATTTCTATCTGAGTGCGCAGACCTTAGGGCTTGGCAGAAACACTTTGATTACTAGCTGCTCCTCCAGACTGAAACAAAGTGAAATTGACCCTAAGTTGAATGTGCTGGTATGGCAATTCTGCACCAATGGCATGGGGTTTTGGAGGGTTGCTCATGTAATGGAGACACTTTCAGCACAGCTTCTCTTGCTGTTCTAAAAGATTAATTCCTGGCTTTTTTTAGCTTAAAATGGTAAGCTTGGAAGACACATTCTTGAATCGAGGTTGGAAATAACCATTTGCGTTATTTCGATTTGCATATTTATTATTAGTGTTGATATTGTTCCATCAACACTAATTCAGAGAGAGCTTTCCTGTGTTCATCTTTATGCAGTGGAAACTGTCTGTGCTTCTTGATGTGAATCTTAATCACGTTTCTCTGCCAGTGTAGTCAAAGGGCTTGAGAAAGAGCTCTTGTTCCATTGTTTTGGCCTTGCTACAGGCCTCTATTATACCATTTTCAATGAGTTCTCATTCAGAAGGGCTGGTTGCACATGGCCAAAAGCAGTGGGTCTCTCACTGCACTCTCATTAGTTAATTTTTGTTCTCTGTCTCTTAGTTGTCTCCTCAAATGAACTGAGGCTTTGCTGCTTAGTCGTTATATAAAAAAAATGAAATGGAACTCAGTGAATTACACTGATGGTTGTTTATCCCAGTCTACCTACCCATGACGGAGTTTCCAGACTTCCTGGGAATCCAGCTTCTGACTCACTCTTTGTTACCGTAACATGAGGCAAGAGACATAAGCTTTGCAGCTTGCAGCCTGCTGCATGGTGTGGTGATGAATGCTGACAAGGTGACAAGTCCTAGTGAAAACTGGGCAGCGTTGGAGCTAGAGGCTGTGTCCAAGTGTATCACTAAGCCTTACAATTTGAGAAGCAAGAGTACCCCAGCAGAAGATGATGCATTTCCTCCCCACTATTCCGGGGTTTCGTTTGTAAAAGGACTCGAGTCCTCCTTAAAGTGACTGGAGATCCTGTAGTGCATCCTGTCCCTTCCTTCCCACAAGCTGTCATGTGTAAAGACAACTCTTTGCCAGCCCTCATCATTGGTGACCTCCAGTTTACTGCATCCATCAGTAGATCTAAGTCCTCATCTTGGAGGGCCTGTTAGTTGATTATTTTTCCTCAAGAGGTCACATTTGATAACAGACAAGATTGCCTTGGGTGGGGATAGTCATCTGCCTGTACGATGGGATACCTGCCTGAGTGGAGAAACATTGGTCTTCAGGATGGAGGGGAATGAGAAGTTGCACAGCAGATGTGTCAGGTTGATGAAGGGTCTTTACAGTCTGAAGAAATGGTCTGTGAGAAAACCAGGATGGGGTTCAGAAGGGACAAGTGTAAAGTTCAGTGCTGGGGAATAATCAGTGCACTGTTGTGGGGTGGAATATGAGTGACTAAGTAGTTGCTCTGCCAGGAAGCACCTGAACAGTGTGGCAAAACTGCTTAAATCTAAAGTATTATGGTTTTGAGAGGGGATAATAAAGTCAATCATCTCGGGTTATAGCAGAAGTGTCGCATTTTGGGCAGATGTAATAATCATACCTAATTAGAGACCATGAGTAAGCCTCAGGTGACACACCACCTTCATGTGAGGCATTGCACTTCCAAAAAGGTGCCAGTTAACTGTGGAAGAAATCAATACAAATATATAAAAACACTTTCAGTAGGGGAATTCTTAAGAAACCTTAGTTGTTTAATCTAGAGAAGTCCATGGAAAACATGTCAGTAGTTTTCAGGTATGAAGATGAGACACAAGTAGGACAGGGGAGCATCTTCTCTACATCCCTCCTGGATACAATAGGACATAGTTGACTGCATTTGTGGCAGGGGAGGTTCAGAGTACGTCCTGGGGAAAAATTGGTGTGCAGGCGATGTACTGGATTAGATTCCCTAAGAAAGGTGTACAGTCCTCATCACTGGGGACTTTGAAGGAGTGTGTCAGTACAGTTAGCCCTGCTCTGTGAAGGGGGATTTGCTGGGTGACCTCCTGAGAACCATTCCAGCCCCATTTCTGTGATTTCTTACTAATATCACTGTGAATTTAACACTCAGGTAAAAAGGCAGCAGCTGTACCGAAGCTGGCATTCAGAATGGAGTCACAGTGTGATAAATACATACAAATACATGAATCCTCAAGGTGAGCAGATTGCATAAATGGACAGACTCCCTAAATTATTACACCTACTGTTTTGGATGATTCTGATTAAAACCCTGCAGGGTCCTGCTTTTATGGCCTGTCACACTGAGTACAGTTATACTAAAAAAATAGAGAGGGTTTGCTGTTGGTATTGACTGCTGTGTTCATTCTCGGTCAGTGATTACCCTCCTCGTGACAAGGTTTTTAATCCCCTCTGTGCATTGATCAGTGCAATTTAGAACTTTTCACCTGGAAAGTTTGCAGAGTCCATGTTGTAATCTTGGCTGCTCCCATCTTTCAGATTTTTATGAGTCCTTGGAAAAACATTTTTGCTTAGCTAATGCATATTTGAAAAGCTGCTGAAACTGGAAAACTTCAGTGCCAGATACTGTACAGAGTCATGCTTAATCTACCCAAGACATAATGAGCAGAGAAAATTGGAAAGTGGTAGAAGGATTACAATCTTCTTACAGTCCTTTAACAGCAAAATTCCAACATGCCCTTTTTGTTTGTTGATAAGTTTGCCTTCAACCTCTGGATGCTATTAAGACCTAAAAATATTTTCCAGTCAGTCTTTTCCAGCTTTGTGTGGAATATAAGTAATAGCTCAAATAAAACTCAGATCAGATTTAAGTTGTTCCTTTAAATCTCTGCATCAGGAGGCACAGAAGCTGGCACACAGCCCTGACTCCAAGGACCTTTTTGTCATAATCTCTGTTTCAGTGTTTCCTTACGCCTGAATAACAGTGCCTCCCTCTAGCATGGGAATGGGGCTTCAGTAATTACATCTTATATGTTTGCAATCAAATTCCGTTATCTATCATAGCCAGATATGAAATGAAAGGGGAAAAAAGTGCAGTCCGTGTTGGGCTGTGATTAAAGATCAGGTAGGTAGCTTTTGTGTGCAGCTGAGGTCTGTAACCAGAAATTATTAGTGCAGTTTGATAGCTAATGACATGAGAAGTTGGGGAAGGAGTTTGGGCACTGAGTAGTTATCTGGGCAAGTGGGCAAAGGGACAGGCAGAGAGCAGTGGGTTTCCTGAGAACCCTGAGGTGTATGAGGTGCCCTGCAGGTTCTCTGCTTGCCTTCCTGAGGCAGTGAGGGTGGTTGTGGCTCCCTCCATGCAGATGAATTGAGAGTATGTGCATAGATTTCCAAAGAGCACAGACATTCCAGAGCAGGTTTCAAATGCTAAGTGAGGGTGACATTAGAAAGATCGGTGATAGTGGTATTCTAACCAGCAGAGCTGCATGAGTGTCAGTGCACTGGTCTCTTCTCTCAATAGCATGGTCTCTTCTGAGAAAAATCTGGAGTGAGTGAGCAGCTGAAGGCTTCCTTTGAATGTCAGTGCAGGTTTCACTGTCCTTTCTGAAGAGGCCTCTAGATTTGGCTGTTGCACTACATTGTTGAAGCTCTTTCCATAGCGTTAGGATGAGAAGCAGGTCCCAGTGCATCTCACCCTGCACCAGAGCTTCATGTTGGACCCTGTCCATTGTGCTATCACACACTTGCAACGAATAATGCTGAAAAGGCCCCCAGAACTTAGAGAGACAAGGGAGAAATGAGAGAATATTACAAGGAGAAACGAGAGAAGATCAGAAGTGTCTCCCGGGCTCCCTGGAGCGTGCCAAGAGTGGCATTCCCAGCTCCAGTTCCCTGGCTCTGTGCGGTCGAGACCAGCCTTCTCCTGCCCTCTGGCGGCTCTCGCCGTGCCGGGAGGAGCGATCAGCGCTCAGTGCTCGCTGACGGGAGGCGGGGGCGAGGGGAAGCCTCATGTGAGGTTTCTGAGGATTTTACCGTATTTTTGTGGTCTTTAGGATAAAATATCTTCTCTGTAAACGAAACATCTCACGCGAATGCAACTGTATTAAAGCTTAGAAATCCTTTGATCTGTGCCAAGATACATCAGTACTGACACCTGGGACATAAATGCTATCAAATGTTCCCCTGCATCTTCGTCTAGTTCAGGTGCATGACTTTCCAAAGCACTATCTGTAGTTGTACGATAGAAGAGGATTTTTAAATTCTGAGACTCAATTTTTAATAGTGAGGGGGTAGTAAGAGAAAGCAGACAAGAATAAACGTTCATGTTGGATGTGCCCACATACTTTAATTTGTAAAGTACATCTCCATTCCATCCACATGCTGTAAAACCTACAATGCAGTGGTATGGATAAAGCATGAAGGTAGGGGGGTGGTTTTTAGAGGAAATAAAACATCGGTATCATCTATTTGTCTTGCATTCAGTGCTGTAAGTACGAGGAAACAATTTTTAGCGCAGCTGATGAGTACTGCATGCAAGAGAAGGAATGACCCAGGGAAAAGCTGGAATAGTTTTATTTCTACTGACAAACTTGACGTGATTTTCCAGGCTGCTTTGCCACAGTCCGGTAGCAGAAGGCAGCATGAAAGTGGTGGCCATGCCTGTGGCTGGGTGAGTGGCTGGGGACAGGCAGCAAGCAGATGTCACTAGAGATTTCAGTTCCTTGGCTCCTGTCTTAATTATCAAGATGCTGCTTCTGCTCAGAGCTTGCGTTCTCTCATACCAAATGAAAGGGAATTCAAGTTTTTGGGTTGTTTGCTTGCGACTCACTCCCCAGCTACAAAATCTGCCCAGAGTGCACTTAGGAGGCCCTGGGTATCAAAGCTGAGTGGGGCATTAACTCAGCCCTTCTGGAGGGAAAACAGCCCTGCCAGCCTGCCCAGAGAGAGGGCAGGGCAGCTCTGACCAGGGTACTCTGCATTTTGCTTCTCAAGAGATCCTGGGACCATAAAATTAGGGGGGATGCTCAAAATCCAAAGGAAGGTTCCATGAACCTGAGAACAAATCTTGCAAACCCTCCAGCAGGGTATGAAAAAGGGGCACATCTGTTCGGCACCGTGTGCATCCCAAATGCCAGCACAGACCGTCAGGGAACTGGGGAGAATTTCAGATACCCTGTGATTAGTGTTTCAGCAACTGAAAAGCTGAAGTTGTGCTTTGCTTGTTCTTTCCTTTCTGCCTTTTTTTTTTTCCTATTAAAACATCCCTGTTTGATGGCATACTCCTACAGTGTCAGCTAACAGGCAACTATTCTTGTAGATGGAAAACAGTAATTTGAGAGTAAATTAGCATTCAGTAGATGATTAGTATAATCTAATGTTTTATCCTTCAGCACAAGTGTTCTACTATCATGTTACTTTATAGTGTCATATGAAGTGTATTGTTTGCCTATAGAAAGGAAAACAGGAGACACAAGACAGAAAAAGGCTTTTTAGGAGAATTTAATTTTGTGATTGCTTCAGAAGGCTAGTCTCTGAATCTCAAAGAGTGATGAACTCCTCTGGTTTATTCTTTTCAGAAGAATCAGTGTTGTGTTTCTGAGTGAATTCTATATTGACTGTCCACATTTCTGCAGGGAAAAAAACCCAACACAAAAGGGCAGTCTTAAAGAAAAATTAATAATTATTAAGTATTGATTTTCTTGTACAAAACTATTCTGTGTGATTTGTGTTTGCCCAGATGGACAAACCTTTCCTGGTCACAGGAGATCAGCCAGGCAACAAAATGATAATTGCAGACAAATGTGAGAGAATTTCAGATTACAAGTAGCTGCATTTCGCATTTTACAGGTTTCTTATGGGAAAAGTAGGTACAAGACAGTACTTGGCATCTGCATATTTTTCACATACATATAAATTCATGTATTTTATCCAACAATATTTATCACTGAGTTTGTCTGCAGATGTTTAAGGTTTAGGGCAAATGTCACTTCGCAGTGAAAGATGGACTCAGTTGCCTCCTCTGAGTGAGCACTTGTATCTGTGGACCAAACTCCATCATCACAGACCAGTCAGTGATTTCTCCCAGTTCCTTGTCCAAAGGGGTGTTTTGTACAGTTCGTTAGCAAATTTTGGGACATCCTGTCATCACCTGCATGTCCAGCTGCTTCTGTGCTCACTGCCTTGGACCTTCACTCTCCTGAGTGAACACAGAGGAGTTGTGAGTTCCCATGCTCCCAACCATGTGCATTCAGGAATGTGCAGAGCAGAGCCGTGCTCAGGTGGGGATTTTGGGACAGTGCTTCGTGTCATAGAATTCCCTGATGTGTATTAAATCCAACTGCAGGTTGGTTCATTCTGGCCCAGGAAAAGGCTCACCACAGTCAGGGATGGATTTGTCTTTTGCAACCCGTACCGGCACAAGGCAAGGGATTGAAACCCACCTGTTCAGGACGGAGACCAGTCGAGACCTCTCCCTGTGGACGAGGAGTGTGGTGCAGGGCTGCCACAACTCTGCGGAGCTCATCACGGAAATCACCACCGGTGAGTACCACCTGCGGCGCCGTCCCCACACCCTTCCCGTGGCACTGCTGGCAGCTGGGGCTCCTCCTGCTTGATGTGAGTCATGTGAAAATGTGCATTTAGGGTTCTGTGTGTTTAAAACACCGTCCCCTTGGTTTCTGAGCCAGTCCCAGCCGGTGTGGTACCTGTGGCCAGTGACACAGTCATTATGGTGCTGACTTGTGGTTTTGTTTTCAGCATGTTGTTTTAGGCAAAAGTCTGTAGTCAGCTGTGTAGGCCTTCATGTCATGCAGGAGTGATGGTCAGAGGTTTTGTCTAGAAACCACAAAAAAGAGCATTTTTCTGAGATTCGGGAGACTCCTGCAAGCCAGGCAGGAGATTCTCCTGCAGAGGGAAGAGGCAGAGGAGGACTGGCACATTCACAAGCGTGAATTGGCCATTTATTCACCCAGCTCTGCACACTTGAGTAAAAAACAAATTACAAACCAGCCCAGTAGCCACATTTTGATGGGTAGTCATTTCCCTTTCTGAACATCAGGGTGTAATTTCTCAGCACTTCTGTGTGTGCAAAATGGACTGGAATAAAAGTAATCAGCTGCAGATGCTCTGGAGTGATGCCCTGTCTAGTCAGGTATCTGCTGGCTTGGAGTCACTCCATGGCTTTGAGGCTGTGCTTTTCTCCTGAGTGCCCCCAGGATTTGCAGTCCTTTCCCTGCTCGCTCTACAGCTGGCAGGGCTATTAATGTTGAATGTTATCTCTACTGGTTGCCTAAAAATGTGAGAGCAGGAGCCAAAGCACAAATCTACCCACAACAGGGGGCAGTTGTGGTTTCTTGAATTATCAGGTACAGCCACGTGCTGCTGAGCACAGGGATTCCTGCCCAGTGGCTGCCCAACCCTGTGCCTCACAGGGAGCTCAGGCTGCTTTGGGAGGGCCCCTGACGTGGAAACCAACCAGAGTGCTCAGGGGGACACGTCCATCTCCTCAGCACGCTGACATGGATGCTCTTCTTTCCAAAAGCAGAAGGAGACCATCAGCCCTTTCTTTTATCACAGTGATTTATCTGAGTGCCAATGACCTTCCTTGGCAGAATTGTTCACAGGAAAGTGATGGAATAGAGAATTTGGGATGTGAGCACCAAAACTCTTCCTTTTTTAATTTGGATCATGGCCTCTGTTTCTGAGCTGAGAGGAAGATGCAGACTTTCTGCTGCAGTAGCTGTTATATACAATTATCTGGGCCCTTTTTCAATTACCGCGACACTAATGAGGACTCAGGAGTGCCTTCATCTTTGCCAAAATACTTTAGGGAAACCCTTTACAGCTTCTAATTTTCTCATGCATTGTGCGCCGTATTTATTGATTTTGGCTGTGTCTGTCAGGCACAAGAAGAAGAGTAGCTGTGACTTTGTCAAGGTTTGGAGGGAGGAAACACCAATCTAAGCCTTCCTAAATTTCAGAGCACTGTTTTTTTTGTCAGCAAGTAGATGTTTGCTGCAACATGAAGAATGAAGCAAGTAACTGAAAGGATGACATCAGTCCTGCTACTGCTGAGCCCTGTTTCAGTCTGTGGTGTTTATACCATAACTTTGCTTGGACCTTGCACAACAGGATTTCTGTTGTTTTTCCAAATCTGCAGGTTGATAGTTAGAGGTTGACACTTAGACATGGTTAGCCCAGTTTCAGGAAAGGTTAGCTTTCCATAAGATATCATTGAGATCAAATGCCAAATACAGGTATTCGCAGCCAAATGGAATTTGGTGCTTTCAGGAATGTTACAGACTAATTTTTGATTTCTTCTGCAGCTTGCACATATAAGAGCCAGGAGTGCCGCCTGACCATCCATTATGAACATGGGTTCTGTCTTACAACTGAACCACAAGATGGTGCCTTCTCCAAGAAAATTGCACAGTATCCCTACGAAAAACTGAAAATGTCCTCAGATGATGGGATAAGGATGCTTTATTTAGACTTTGGAGGAAAAGATGGAGAAATTGTAAGTACTACGTTCAGAGAAGGGATGCATGTTACCATCTCTTTGGTGGTCCTAAAGGTTCTGGGGGTGGAGAAGCACTTAGGAAAGTTGGACTAGATGATCATTGTAGGTCCCTTCCAACTGAAATACTTCATTCTGTTCTGTTCTAACAGTTGGCCAGTGCCAGGTTCCAGTACCAGTATTTAGGTGCTGTGCTTTCTCGTACAGCATGACAATCTGGTTATAGAAGGAGATGAACTAAAAAGACAGTTAAAATCATAAAACCATGCAAAGAGGAATCGAAGATTTGTCACATTCAAGAACAAATTGTACCTCTAAATAGCCGGATATTAGAATTTTTATATGTATCCACTTCACTTTTTAAATCATCAAGGGTGAAAGAACTTAAGAATGAGATCTTATTAATTCCAATGTACACTTAAGGACTTCATGTTATAACAACAAGCTGTGTTTTAGACAGTTTTGAACATGTAGTTGCTGAAAAAAATTATTAAGGCTACAGGTATTGTGCAAATTGTCTGCTTAGGCCTCTGAGCTGTCACAGTGCCTAAATACAAGGCACATATTCCAGTGAGCAGTTTAAATATCATAAATTATGAATGTAAATGTGGTCTTCCCTCACAAATTTTTTCAGCAGTTCCGGAACATGTTGGGTGCTTCATTCTTCACTTAATTTTCGTTAACATACAGGTTTGCAAACTGCTTATTGTCCGGCTTTCAGAAGGGAGTTTGTTACGAGCTCTCAGTAAAGTTGATACGTGGCAGGTGAAAAGGCAAATTTGTTTTCCTTCAATGTGACCCTATTGTTGAACCTGCTGTCCACACTGACAAGCCTGTCAGGCTTAGCAAGAGTGTGGTGAGATCATCTGAACCACCACTGGGGGAAGAAAAGACTCAGTACAGTGTCACTGCTGGCTGTGAGAACAGAGGAGCAACTCTGCAGCACCAGCTGAAGGTGCTTCATCTGTGAACTTGATGCACCTGAGTGTCAGACAGTGCAGTCCCACCACCATCCCTGGTCAGAAACAGAGCTGAAAAGATGGGAGGGATTGAGCCTCTTGGAAAATTGCTTGCAGCATCTGACTCAGTTTTCTGCTGCTCACCCAGATGGATGCAAGGCCAGAGGCACCAGGATCTCATCTGCTCTCAAGATGCTTATTACTTACTTTTAATAACCTAAATATTTGCAGCTGTATGCAAAAGAAAAGCAATATGTTGTAGAGAAGGGTTGTTATTAATAGAAGCCTGTTCAAAATACCAGACTGCAGTTCATCAAGTACTTCATAAATGATTCCTTCTTTGAGCTATAATCTAATCTAATAATTCTCAATTTATTTTTTTCTGTACTTTCAGCAACTGGACCTCCATTCCTGTCCAAAACCAATTGTTTTCATCATTCATTCCTTCCTGTCAGCAAAGATCACGAGACTGGGCTTGGTGGCATAAGTGGGATCTTCAAAGACAGATGGAGCAACCGTGCTCATCTGAAGTACAGTCAACAGCAGGAACCCGTCCCAGCCAGCAGCAGACACCAGCCTGGGCTTCAGGACTGGGCCTTGGTCATTTCTGCAGTCTTCCAAGGCCCAGGTTTCATTTTGATCAGCTAAAGAGATGGCATGACAAGGAAGATGGGGGATTTCATTGTAAATAATGAGATTTTACAATCCCATATGAGACCGTAAAAGTGTGTAGTACCATACATGTAAATGTTTCAGAATCATAAATTGTGCCTATTTCAATGTACTTGTTTATATAGAATAAGTAAAGGGCTAAGCAGACAAGAGCATGTTGGCTGTAATGCAAGCTCAAGATTGGCTGAGGAGAAGTTCTCCAAACAAGATTGTCCCACCACCCAAAAGTAAAAGATTCTTTTGCTTGTAACCTGTGCACCACTTACAGAAGATTTTTGTTTGGAGCTCTGTCAGAACCTGTTGCATGAATGCCCAGCAGAGCATTCAAATACAGACCTTTGGTTGGACTCTCTGAAGCAATACAGCTGTGGTCAGGGAACAGCTGGAGGGCCCCTGCCAAGGGGAGTTTCAGGTTAAACAATAAAGACGTCTACATGTACATTCCTAGCAATGGAGCCAAAGTGAGACCAGCTCTAGGATGTATCGAGAGCCAGCTGTCAGTGGGCACAGGTAGGACTGTCCTGTGTTAATGAGCATTAGGGATGCATTTTTATAGTGACTTCCCAGAATGGCTTAATGAGTTTCAGTTATCTGTGGTCCCCAGCCTAGGTAAAAGGTACCTGAATCCACGTTGAAGCGTGTAGAAGCTTCTGCCAACGTATTTCCATGGCAGTTTTCCAAAAGAAGGCCATGCTGAGTTTCCTGTCCTACCCCTACTGTGTCACCCCCTCTGCTCAGACGAGGCTGGTGGTGTGGTCTTTATAGAAGAACAAATGCAGTGAAGGAGGAGGACTTGATTTTATGAGATTTTTCAGAAAAGTTATTCAAGCAGCTCCACAACACTGAAGAAAAACGCACCAGGATGGGAACATGAGCTGTGCTCCTTAACATGGAGCTGCTCCTGTGGGCATGACTTGGCAAGTCCAGATTTCTTGCTGGTGAAACGTAGGACGTTCACCTCCATGTCCCTGACTTACTAGCTCCTGTTTTCCACCCCAACTTACTGCTTCAAATCAAAGCAATTCACTGAGTTTAAGCCTTGTTCAGTTACCTTGGGCAGCACAAAGCAGGCAGGAACACTGACCTTCATCATCAGAGAGGATGCACCCACAGCTTGCACCTAGAGTAATAGAAATAGGGAGAAGCAGATAGGGATGGCACTCACATTGCTCTTCCTTTGTAAACAGAACTGCTTCACACAGGGGTGGGGTTTTGTCTGCTTTTAGAGCTTTGCCCTAAATTCATACTTTGAAGGACATGTACGAGAAGTAATAAATCCAAAGTTTGTGGGTGTTCAGTTGTCATATTACAACATTTCTTTTATTCCTGAAAAAGCACATAAATATCAACTTAGCATCACTTGGCTGGCAAGGAGGAAAATTAAAAGCAGTTTGGCTCCATGTTGTTTTTAAGCTGAGTTTGAGAGTTAAGTGTAAGTCATGCTGTTTATTCACAGCATAAGAAGTAGTTCATTGTGGTTTCCATAGGTATCTTAATCATCAAAACTAATTAAAAAATTAGAATGATAGACTGAATTCATAAATACAGAAAACAGTCATTGAAGAACAGCTAAATGCCCCTTTGGAAGAGCAGCCCTTCTGCCAGCACCTCTCACCACTCACAAGCACACTTGGGAGGGGATTCACCTCGCTGTGAACTTTGTTTTTACTGTCACGGTACTTGCACTTAAAAATCAATTCCTCATGTAAATTCACAAGGTAGGAGGTAACATGTTACATAACTTACCAGTAATTCTCAGATGGACATTTCTCATTTAGTGAACATTGCCAATCACACAACTTTCTGTGGGCAGTTACTTGGGCCTCCTTTGGCTTGGAGGCTTCTGAAGAGCATCTGAGAAGCTGAGAGCAGTCGGTACGTGGGGGGAGGGTCCTTGGGTCACACCATCAAATAAACTGTTACCACAGTTGTGTCGGTTTTAAAACACTGAAGGTTTTAAAAAGCAATTCAGAACATTTTGATCACTGTTCCAAAATATGACTTAAAAATTTGGACGTGGGCTCCTATAGAAGTTCCAGAGGTTAAAGTGAAAACTTGCATTCTGTGGGTAGGTAAAATACATCTGTAAACTATACTGCACTATTTCGTTACTCCTTTAACACTTAAAAATCACTGGAATGTTATCCTTAACACGTATGTGCATTGTAAATATTACAAATTCCTATATTAGTACCAACAATTAAATGACACAAAATGATGTAATCTAAGGTGCTCAGTACTATATGAAGTCTAAGTGAATAACTAAGCAGTTTGCAAAGAAGATTCATATATATATTTATAGAAAAAATAAATGATAATTACAGATGCTATTTCTTCATTTTCAGATTTTGAACTGATTCATATTTGGATGGGATAGACAAATTAAATATGGACCTACTCCACATTTATAAGAGTATAGTGAATATTTATATTTTAGAGGAAAAGAATATATTTAATAAAGTCATTTATTGGATTTTTGTGAGGTGAGCTTACTTTGTACCCAGACAAACTGTTTGGAAGGCTGCTCTTTGGTTTTGGGCTGGGGAAAAATACATTTAAATTTCAGTTCTTTTGCTAAGAGTTTTGTTATTTGAGAGAACTGTTCATTGCATTGATGGAACAACTTTTAACAATCTGAAAAATAATCCCTGAAAGCTCACAGGGATGTTCCAGGGCAGGTCATTCCGACTCCTCTGCTGAAGTTGCAGTGCTTTCTCTGTTGTTTATACTGCACTAGGCAGTTACAGAAGTCATAGAAAAAAAAAAATTCTGCTCAAGCTTGTGAATTCAAGGACTCAGGTCAACATGTGCCTTGTTTCTCTTATGAACAGTTTATAGAAAAAAAAGATGGTTTCCTTCCCTTTGAGTTTAATTCTTATTTTAGTGGCCCAAATAGAAAAGCTAACTGAAAATTTAGGCCTGTTCTTTCAGTCTGACTTGAGGTGTAACAGACCAGCCTCACTCTTTTCACAAAATACTGACTGCAAATTGAACAGTCGGATCAGAAGGTTTGTATGGCAGCTTCACCGTTAGAAAGATCTGGATAAGTATTGGAACATCAATGGCATTGGAAAAATGTGATATAAAGTGTTGCTAAAAAAAATAGGAAATAAAGCTGATCTGATTGTGTTCAGGGAAGAATACAGGTGTTTCGTAACAGTCCTGCTCTTCAAATGGAACAAGCATCTCCATAAATCAGAACACAGTTCATGTGCTACCAAGTAAATCACTACCATGAACATCATTAGAATTGGTCTTTTACAAATAACAAAACAAGTGTGTTCTCCCTGCAGAAGATTAGTTTTCCTTCTTCCAACGGGACATGGAAGCACACTCCATCCAGCTCTTTGCATTCAGAAGCACAGCTGCTCAACTTCAACAGAGGTTGATTCCATCTGGAAGAGTTCTCAGTGTCCTCTTACCCATGTTTAAAAGTTAATTGGGAGTTTCTTTTTCTTCAGTGGAAGCAAAACCAGAGCCTAAACAAATGATGTGCTCCAGATCATTAGACTATCACTGATTTCTAAAGTTATCTTATTTTTCATAGAAGTCAAACTGGCAGGTTTATAACTTGATGTTTACTGAGGCTATTTCCTAGACAGACCATTACTACAGTGTGTGTGTATATATATATATATATACACATGTATGTAATATTCCATAGTAATATATACACACTATTAGTGTGTATACTATTACTATAAAGTAATTGGGAATTGTATCTAAAATGGACA
Source organism: Lophotriccus pileatus (assembly GCA_035583135.1). Classification (NCBI taxonomy): domain Eukaryota; kingdom Metazoa; phylum Chordata; class Aves; order Passeriformes; family Tyrannidae; genus Lophotriccus; species Lophotriccus pileatus. The sequence continues at coordinate 138,446,465 of JAWWES010000081.1, read as the reverse complement.
CTTTTGAATTCAGTGATGACTTTGATTTTAAAGAGCAGATATTAATAAGATGCAAGCAAAATTTTGAGAAACTGAGCCTGCTTGATATAAATGAACCTCTAGATTAACCAGGGCAAAAGTTTAATTTAAAAGCACGAGGGGGAAACATTTTAACAAAGGTGATGACCTTTTTTCCACATGTGATTAGCTTTTTTTCCTTCATCAGAATTTCTGTGCCTATGTAAATAATGGGAAGCATTAGCAAACAAATTTAGAAGACAAATCCCAAGGGAGAACTGTGAATTTGGAAAAGGAAGTTTGTGAATTTGGACAAGCAGTTGTACCCAAGTTCTGTGGTAGCCCAGTGATATTCATCATGCAAATGCTGTAATACTACAAGCAGTTGTATCACCAAGGAATTGCAACCACACCAGTGCTGTCTTACCCCAGTCCTGTGGGTAATATAAGCACATAAAATGGATGGATTATGTGCTTATAATACATAAAGTTATTATATTATGCTACATTATGTTATGTGCTTATTCTATAGTATGGATGGATTATGGGTAAACTATAAATGTGTACTGGGGAATATGACTTACATCCTGATTTACAAAACCATGAAAGCAAGGACCCAGAGGATGCATAGGGCAAACTGGATTTTGGGTTCAGCAGCCCCAAACAAGAAAACAATCTGAAGTTCAGAGGCAAAAGGTGATGTTCTGTTCTGCATCACCTAAGTTGCAACACATCAGCTGAGTGGGAACTCTTGGTGTGAGGTGTTTGAACGACAGCAAAGGTAACATAATTTGGTGTAGTGCTGTTACAGAAAACCAGGTCAAATTATTTTGCACGGTTTTTATAGGTTAAGTGCTTGGACAAGGACAGTTATCACAGCTCAGATGGGGCACAGTGTTACTAAGCCACAATAATAAACCAGCTACCACTTACCCTAAAAAGCCACCAAGATAAAGAGCAAATGAGACATGGGCAGCAGTGTATTAGTTCAGGACTGGGAATCATGCAAGCAAACAGTACATCAAAACGCTTATGTTTCCCTAACTGGTTTCCTGCTTATTATTTCAGGACAGCCTTTGAGTCTGCAGAATTAATTAAAACAATAACGGTCAGGCTCTACTTGAAGTAGAATAAAACCAGTTCAGAAGTATTAATTAATTTTCTGAAAGGTGTTTCTTTGCTTATGGCAGCTAGCCTCAAGGATTTTATGAAATGTAGTTCCTCTACTTTTGCTAATTGACTTAGGCATAATTTATTAACTACAAAGTTTTTGTAATTACACATATATAAACCTCTCAAGCAGAAAATACAACTTTCAGTGGCTTGCTTTAGTATTCAGGCCAAAAGTATCAGCATTCAGGCTGAAGAGATAAAGCTATAATTTAACAGCTTTTCTCTCTCTATTTGGAAGTAGAGACTTCCTTTACTCACTAAAAGATGTTAAGGAAGATTAATGTCTTGTTTAATTTCTTGTTTTCTGTGTTGAATTCAAAGAAATGTGAGCCATACACAGTAATCATTACACTGGAGCAATTTCATGCATGCACTTATCAAATCATTATTTAAGTATCTCTCTTCATTGCACTTCTATTTCACCAGGATGCTGTGGACGTGTGGCATTCTGCAGACAAATGAAATCTGTCTCTTAAGTAGTTATGTTTGTCCTGGGCTAAAATGCACATGGTACTCACTAGGCCCCCTGTCCCAGCAGGACAACTACAAAGCTCTCCTGTTGCAGCTCAGAGTGCAGTTAAACCAAGTACACACCCCCCTAGAAAAGGTCTTGTAGAGTTCAGGAGAACAGTAAACAGAGAGACAAAGGAAGAGAAGAGTTAAACACAAGATCTTGTTAGACATGAAAAACCTCCTTAGGGCTCAGCATTACATGAAATAGAATTAAGCAAAGAATAATGCCACAAAATCAGGAAGGCTTTTTAGAGAATGCATAGATTTTACAGTATTAAGTTTAACCTCCACATGGTTTATTCATTTACTTCTTCATAACATTAGATTTCATTTCTATTTGTATTGCTTAATCCATTTTCGTGCCAGGGGAATACAGCAAACAATAGCACTGCTTCTCTATCAGTCATGTTAGTTTATATGATCAATAGGAAATCCTTATACTGACAGCTGTAAAATCTGTTTGTTTTGGTAGGAACTCCTCATCTCAAAATAATACTAACTTGAATAATTACATTAGGACAAGCCAGGTACACGCCTGAGACTTCAGCAAACTGAGGCTGAATTAAGTCTTTTCCTGTACTTGCAACACAAGCAACAGGTAGAAATTCTTCTTTCCATCACATTTCAGCACAGCTTGCCAGCTCTTTCCCAGCTCTCACCATCATCATTACTGCTTTAGCTTTGATTTTCTCCTCCTCCAGGACATGAAATCTCAGACCTCTCAAGATTTTTTTCTAAGGAGTGTTACAAAGAACATGCAGGAAATTATACCGGAAATTCAGCTTGTAAAGTGATCCTTTCTTTAATGGGACCTTGCATCAAGCTTCAAAAGACTTTCTTTTTTTCCTTATACTGCAACACAGAGATAATTGTGACTTGAATTCTGATTACATTTGCTCTCACCTGCAGAATAGAAACTGCTCTTAATTAGTGTAGAAAATGTTAATGGCCAATGCTGTAAACAGCTGTTTATACAACAGTGAGCTGTAATAAATAGAGTGGAGGTCTTCACACAAAAAGGTAAAACAAAGAAGCTGTTATCAAAATTAAAACTGTTGGGGTCTTTATTCACATAAAAAACATATATACTGCTTGAAAAACATACAAAGCTTTACCAAACCAAGTTAAGCTCTATTCCTTTTAACAAACATAATAAATATGCATATAAAATAAAACCTTTTTTCATTTGAATTAAAAAAAAAAATAAAAATTAAAACTTCCAGTATAAAAAGTTTCAAATCTTGCTCCTGTGCTTGAAGAATGAGTCTCTATAATTACATTGAGCACAGTGTGCAGATCTGTCTCTGTGCCTTAGGCAGTACAACGCTTTCCTTACAGTCAGAAGTGCTCTGTCCCCGCAGTGCCTCGGAAGGTGTGAATTGCATCCACACAGTACCTCTACTTGCCAGTCTTCTCCAAAACCCATTCAATCACCTGGGCAAATAAATGAGAAAGCAAACAATTTTCGTAACTCCAGGTCTTGAAAGTAATGTAATAATATCTCACACGTTTTATCAAGTCTTTCTTTATCACCACCTTTATCATTATCTGTGTGGTATTTACTGGACAGTAGAAGAAAGAATAAAGGATAATTTGTGAACCGCTGTATTTACCACCTTTGTTATTGCTGCTTTCCAAGCAGGGCAGTTGTTCAGACCACTGATTAGTCCTTGGCAATTATAGTTTACATAAGGTAATTTCAAAATATTCTCCAATACAGGGAGCAGAGAGCAGCATAGGAGAACACCAGTTTTAGTGCCTCTTTTGCAAACAGCAAACATACACAAAACTACGTGTTTTCTCCCCAGACAAAGATGGTGGTGAGAAGCAGAGTATCAGCACAATAGCCCAGTTCAACACCAAACATCACAACCTGTGTAGTTTTTGAAACCTTACCATCTGCAGGAAGAAATTCACAAGGGAGCACAGTACAGAACACAGCAAATTCTGCGGGGGTCTAGCAGTTTTCCTTGAGAGTCTGGGTTTTATTACTTAACTATGCCAGTTCAAATTCTTCCATTTAATTTATGATTTTGAAAATATACTGTAATTATGCATGACACTTTTATTTTTTCAATCATAGAGTCATTTCAATGTATTTTTCAGAATCAGTTACTTAATTTCTGGAGGAGTATTTACTTCTATGATTTACTCTGTGCTACTGTTCACATAAGTGTCCCACTTTACACACAAATAAACTCACCTGATATCTCTTGTGCTTACAGTTATTCCCAAGCTTAAAATTACTAATTTTCATTGCTTCTTTTAAGAAGTTTATTTCCTTTTATAGACCCTCTTATTACTTCCTAACTTTTGAAAAGAAATGTTATTTACTTCAACACAAGAAAAGAACAATTCCCTAATGATCCAGGCTTCCCTCTAATGAAGAAAAATCTCGTCTCTCATTTTTTTTGTTTCAGTTTATTGCCTTCATTTCCATTTCTCATTGTGGCATATCATATAAGGAGCTATAACTAGAATACCATCCAAATCCTGAATATATGCAACTGGAAATTTTGCCATTGGACCGCTGATTGAGAGAAAGTTTCTGTGAGATCAGAATGAGACAAGACCTGCAGCCAAAGTAGAGTGTTCTTCACTGAAGTATTCTCTTTGTCTCTCAAAGCTGTGAACTAAACCATCCTACAGCCAAGTTGGCACAGCAACATTTAGCCTTGGTTAGTTACTGAAACAAACAAATGGCCTTACCTGTTTAGCATTGCTATTTGCTGTTTTCTTCATTTCATCAAGAAGTCCTCTAGAAGTTTTAAGATCCTAGATATGAAACAAAAAGCCACAGGAATCAGCACACTCATATGGTGGCTCTAATTTGGGTTATAAGAGCCCAAATAACCAGGGCAGTATTACACTTTCATCACCTTGTTCTGAGCAACAGAAGAATTATTTGACTTTGCTTTTTTTTAATGATAAAGGGAAGTAATTTGCATCTATTCCTAGTGGGTTACAGCTCTCCTTACAGTAGTCCAACCCTAATACTCAAGCGTGTGATTGAGCCTTCCTAACCTTCAGCCCATTTCCAGAATTTTTTTTCCCTAAATGATATCCAAAGTTCTGACAGTTTTGATTGAAATCTTATTTCCATATAAACATGAAAATCAGCTGTGAGCTTAGACTGCAATGCAGAGTTCTGGGAAAGAACAGAGAAGAGGACATCTGAGAAGAAAATCAGTGCAAGAAAGGAAAAACCTAGACTGGCTGGTCTGTTTTGCAGTCCAATTAATTAGTCCAACCTCATCTACTCCTTTAAACAAAGCAAGAACAAAACTTCTCCTAAAGAGGAGGAAAATTAATTTACTACTTGTCTCCCAAGGAAAATGATACCTACGATATCATGCTTCTGAAATACACAGCACACAAAAGGATTCAAAGAAAGGGCTCGCGCAGACTTGGGGCTGCAACAGCATTCAGGAGAAAAAAATCCTGTGATATCCCTCTCTAGATCATCTTTCCAAAGGACAGATCACTGCAGGATTCTTCCTTTTGATCTTAGATATTGTGGAAAGAATTCTTATCTCCTTCTAAAAATGAGGTTGATGCAATTCTACAGGGTGCTGCCAAGCCAGTGTGTGTTAGATAGCTGTGCCCATTTACAATGCCTTCTGTGAGCATGTCAGGGAACTAGAGTTTCTGAGTCAGTGCTGTAAGCTGTTTATTGAACCAACAGCCTTAGAACAAGGGAGAAGCTGAGCTGTCACAGCCACAGCTCTGAGATAGCTACAACAGCTCAGGAAGCAAAGTATGAACTGACGAAACAGACCCATGCTTTAAGGTGTTATCTCACGTAAAAGAGTACTGCTTTGTAAGGTTTAAAAACAAGACACCACCAAAATATACTGTAAAACTATGTTCTGCATTGGACAAGAAGTCTAAAAGTTTATCCACACATTCTACACAGTACCAACACATTGGGAAATATTGTCTTAATCAAGTGTGAATATCCCCCACTCTATCTCGAGTTTTATTCAGGAACAGACTTGCTTAACTAAGAACAAAGAACTATAAAAGCATGTCTTCTAGTTACCTTTAAGTAGAACTTTGATATCTCAAACAGACGCTGGCTGCATGATGCAAAGCACTTGTGATCCTCTGCAATCCCATGTTTCTGAAGAGTCTTAGCAACCACCTCCTTCAGCATCTTGGAAACAGTAGAAACACACTCAAAAGTTCATCCCAACTACTGACAAGAAAAATTGTCCAATGGAAGTAAAAAAAAACCCAAGATAGAAAACCTGATCTTTTTTCTTGCCTCTTTCTTCAATCCATTGCCCCAACACCATCAACCCACTGACCAAATCTGAGCAGAGTTATTTAACAATCTATTTCCATTCCCTTCATCTAAAAAGGAAATGCTTACATGTCAAAGCAATGTAAAGGATCATCAAATATTCACATGGAGCTTGGAAGACAGAAATCAATATTGGCTTGGGGTTTTTTCCTCCAAAATAATATATATAAACAGGTAACTTTGCTATACTGATATTTCCTTCTTTGTTACATCCATATTAAAAAAATCTAAATCAGACACTAAAGTCATATTGGAAAATTTCCTCTGACATTTTTTGTATCAGAGATGTTTAAACTTTACTGTAGGTCTGAATGAGTTACACCAACTTATGCTTACTTGGGCAATGCCAACTTGCCACTGACAGTACACCAATAGTCTTGCAGTGTTCTCTCTGTGCCCTGGGATTAATTTAAAGTCAGTATCATGCCTGAAACAGTTTTGTGGACTGTAATGTAAAAACAGCTTTCCTAATATAGACAGCTATTAAGTAAATATTATTGCACCAAAGTATTTAAATGTTATCTCAATTAATGGACATGTACAACTATTGGAATATCTTTTTATTTTCAGAGCAGTCTGTTCTTCCACAATGGCTTGGACCCTTCCAGCACAGGTATTTCTTTGGTGCCTTTAGGCTTTATATTAATCTTCCACATTTCATAACTCCGCTGATATTCATTCCCACCTTTTTTATTCCTAGTTGTTACCTCTCTCAGCCTGAATTCCCTGGGCATGATAAAATAAGTCTTTACATACTTCTTCATTCCTTGTTTCTGCAGCACTCTCCTCAGTGCCTTCAGGATTCACTTACACAAGTGAACAGAATGAAATTTAATAACAAAGAGAGATGAAGACAGCTCACTTTGAGTTAAAAAATGTAAAAAATCAAGTCCCATGGAAAGAAGTTAAGCAAGATGCTTCCTCACTGAGCAAACAACATAAACCTTTACCCTCGTGTGCTTCTGGGATCTCGATTCCTTCGCTGGCTTTGAGGTCTCAGGTTGGGCAGCATTTACATGACTGGCTGAGCCAGCCTTAGTGGTCACTTGGTGGGGTTGGCCAGGGGGTTTCAGTGGCATCACAGCTCCAGCAGCTGACCTTTCCGAGCACCTCCGCGTCACCGCCACTGCACAGTGACTCCCACTACTCCCACTGGCCTGAGAGAGGAGGGAATCTGTACTCTCAGATTTGGTCAGCCTAGAAGGAAGTAAAACAAACAAACAAAAAAGAGATAAAAATAACTTTCAGATGTTTTACTGACTCTTGGTGCCATTGTTTCTACTGTAGAGGCTGCTGCTTAAAAAAATAAGTGTGCATTCTTACAAACAGCATCTGAAAAGAGCAGATAAGAACAGAGGATTCTATTATGTCACATTTTTTGTATTAGAAGAACACTCTACTGACTGGACTGGTCTCTGATACACAGACCCGTTACACCTCTGATGAAAAAACTCCAGAAACAAACTGAAGAAACAAAGAAAATAAAACTCATTGGAAGAAGGGGTAGTTTTGCATATGGGCCCTTCATCCAGACAGCCAGGTAGAACAGCGTTTGCTGGCCTCCAGTCTTAGGATAAGAAAACTTCTTGAAACCACCTCATTTCTTTTGGCCCTACAGGAATGTCAGAACTCACCTTTAACTACGGGAAGTTGGGCATTATAGTTCTCTGGGAACATTGTAATCCTTGATCATTCAACTGTAAGAGTGCTAGTTATTCCAAAACTCTAACTCATGAAGTGCTAGATACAATAACATCTTCTTTTCTAACTATTCAGAGTAAGTTGCAAAAGATACAGATATTCCTGAAACAATACTCTGTTAAAGGCTTGGTGTGATTAGACTGCAGAGGGTATCAGACTGGAAAGAAGGAAGAAGTGGAGTATTACAGTAAAAAGTGCGTTTAGAAATAGTGTTGCACAGCAGTTATTTTTCATTGACACAAAGAGTTTGCATCTTCAGAGTGAGAACAAGGTACAAAGGAAAATCTTAAAAACCAAACTTCCAGAAAAGACTTTAATAAACAAGGCTGACAATAAGATTGAATTTTGGTAGGTCATCTTGTGCCAGCAGTCCTTTGGATTAGCAATTCAATTATTCTGTTTGTACAGTACCTTGGCTTTCTAAACCTCTAGTTGTTTATTTGTACTGCAGCAGCACTGACAGTTTCAGTCCTAGATGAGGCTATCTGTCATCTTTTCAAAGGCACTTGAGACTCTGCAAGATACAACCCCAGATCTCTCAATAAAAGGTGCCTGTGCCACATGGTTTTTGATTAATCTAATGCTATCAATGAGAGGTCACACGAGAAAAAAAATGAACCCACAGAGGAGGATTAAACAACTAGAACATTTGTCTAGATAGCTTCACTAAAACATTTCAAGATGAAAGAAAAGATGCAGTTCACAAGAGACAGCTGAAATATTTCATGCTAAAGATTCATTTTATTCAGTGCATTACCTTTTCTTGGGATAAAAGCAATCCAAGTCTTTTGATCTGCATTTTAGCCTTGAAGTCTCTGTTTTGGGTTCGCTTTGTAAAGACTCTCCATCAGGGACACTTCCAGGCTCTGACAAGACTGCGGGAGATGGGAGAGGGCTCAAGACAATCGGCACAGGGCAGCACTCTTTGGTGCAAGTAGTTTGAGTTTCATAGCGAATCAGACGAGTCTGAAGTTCAGCGTATCCCACATCTCTCTCTAAGGCTCTTCTGTTGTCTAGACAATATCTGAAATTGAAATTGGTGAGAAACCTGTGAGAGAAAGTCTCTGCTTTGTTACAATCAGAAAAACTTACTTTTGACAATCATGTGAACTGCAAAACTTTTTTTTTCCTTTGAACTGGTGTATTGTTCTGGAAGATAATTTAAAACAGCCCAGTGAATTAACACATGCCTTATGGATTTAGCTGTATGTAAGTCCAACTCCAACGAAGGAGTTGAATCATATATTGTTTGCAAGTCTTTACCCTGTAGTCTTATAAATAAGATTTCCCTGGACATTAGCAGAATTTTTTCCTTGAACAAAAAATGTTTGCTAACTGCATCTTTGAAATTAAACCTTTAGCTTTGTCCCAGATAAACACTGCTGTATGAGAGATTACATTTTTAAATGCTAAAAATACAAAAAAGTGTTACTGAAAAAGCACAAGTTTCCTACTGACTACAACGAATAAGCTGTTTAATCAATTAAATCAACAGAACAAATTGTATTAAATACAGTGGAGCTGAAAGATACCAAATGAAGACTTCTAATTCAGTGAAACCTACCTAAGAGATTACAACTATGCAAAACCCATCTTTAACTTTTCTCTGGTGTAAATGATTTCCAAGATTCCTTGGAAGAGCCTAATGTTTCATCATCCAGAAACTTACATTACCTCTGCTGCAGAAAGGTAACAGTATTGTCCAGAATTATTTCATCCTTTTTGTTATAAAGCATTCTGAGCAGTGTGAGCTCAGCCCACCCTCAAGGCTGCTCAGCAATGTTTCCCACTCTTAGAAACTTCTAGACACATTCTTTACCTTTGTCTCTTAACATGAAGTCATGTTAAATTGCTAGATCTGATTTTTCTACTTTCTTCACAGTATCTTCATATTCAGGGAGAAATTCACTTTTCTATAACTCACTGGTGAGTCCATTTCTACAGCTGAGTAAGACTTTCCACTAGCAATAAATTCATTATCTGATAAGAGAGTAAGTTCTCTTAACTTAAAAATTTCCAGGTATTTAATTTTCCTTATTATATTCTCAGTCCCCCAAGTAGTCACATCCCCTATAAAGATAAAAAATCTATTTAACTTTACAATTTAAATTGCCATTTTACTCACTGCTTTAATGGCAATTACTTTTCCTTTGCAACACAGGATTCAAGTGTCTGGCACAGGTTCATTACACCAGAAATTTGATGTAATCATAAACAGGAACAGCCTCATAAGTCCTGGTCTGCATGGGGGACTTCAACCACCCCCATCCTGTTGGAGGGACAATACAGCAGGGCACAGGCAGTCTGGGAGGTTCCTGGAATGAGCTGATAACTTCCTTCTCCCAGTGAGGTGAGGTGCTCTGCTGGACCTTGTTCCCTCCCACTGAACAAGAAGTTGCTGGTGGGGAATGTGAAGCTCAAGGGCAGCCTTGGCTACCGTGACCATTAAATAGTGGAGTTTGAGACCCTCAGGGCAGCAAGGAGGGCACACAGCAAGCTCACTTCCCTGGACTTCAGGAGATCAGACTTTGGCCTCTTCACAGATCTGCTTGGTAGAGCATCATGGGATAAAGTCTCCAGAGGGAAGAGGAGCCCAAGAGAAATGGTGAATATTCAAGGAGCCTCTCCTCCAAACTCAGGAATGATATGGAAGAGTTATGCTGAATTATTTACTCTATGTCTTTCCTCTTCTCCTCAATATCAATATTTGTATTTTTCTAAACTATTTTTAGACAGCTACATGATATGAGGAAGCTTTGACAAGTAACTATTTCTGGCTGGCTGGGACTAAACACAGTCCTAATCATATTGATCCTTCTGAACATTCTTACCACTAACACTGGAGTTGTTTTCAGGTTCCCTGAACACACAGGTAGCGTCACAGCAGGTCTCATAAACCTTGTGACTGTTCTAAAAGTGTCTACAATTAAATATCAAAGTAGGAGCTATGTATGTTGTCATGGTTTGTTTTTGTGCCTTTAAAACTAAGTTGGAAAATTTGTTTCTTTTCCCCCTCTCTCGTGGGGG
>JAWWES010000081.1:138416785-138435037 GCA_035583135.1 Lophotriccus pileatus | reverse complement strand
AGGGGGAGGAGTTTTGGGTCTCCCCTGTGGTTTGGTCTCAACAAAACACTTGTGTCCCACTCAAACGGAGACAATGTACTTCACTCCTGTGCTGCCCCAGGAATTTGATATGTACTAATGAACTCTATTTCCCTTGACGCTTTCAGTTCTGAATTAAACTTTTCAGAGACACTGAGAATAGCTACAATAGTACAGCTTAGGAAAAAAACTTAAATGTTTTTACATCACCATGAAGGCAGGAGTGTTGAAATTTAAACCAGTGACTAAAATAAAGGTAAGAAAGTGAGAGCTGGCATGTGCAAAGTTGTTCCAACAAAGGAAAAGGATACATAAAATTTTCCATAATTAACACACATGTTTCTTGAAACATTTCCAATTAAACCTAGACTGAAAACTAAAAAATAATTCTGTGAAAAGAAGCCAGGAAACTTACTCAAGTCCATGATAATGGCATCCAGCTGCTTTTTCAAAAGGCAAACCTCTGAGTTTCCGAGGAGAAAGCTCTGGTGTCAAAAGAAATGCGTTTTCACTGAAAAAAGAAAAATAAAGATCTGTTTTAACAAGCTACAGTCAGGATAAATTACACTTCCAAAAATCAGAAACAATGCCACGGTACAGGAAGACTAAAGCAGCTTTGGCAAAGCCTCTGAGGTAAAGCATCAATAGAAAATTAAATCTTTATTATAGTGAGAATGTAAATCAACTAACTAATTCTTACTGAGCTATTAGTATTACAGAAGCTCTTAGACATTTCAACCAGTTAAGGTCACTGCTCCAAATAATTTATCAATAAACCTAGGTAAATATCATTCCATTTCACAATGGGATACCTGAGCAGTAGAATGGACTGAAAGGAACTGGGAACTGACCTCTCATTTCTTAATCCACCACTGCAGGCAGTGAATTCCTTCCCTTTAGCTTCAAGTTGTTGTCTCACCTAACAGTCACCTTTCCCAGACTTTATAACTAACCACTTGTCTCCTGTGATATTTCAATTCCAGCTAGAAACTCTCTGCAACTAAATCAAATGAATGCATTTGTTGGGAAGTATTTCAACAGAATAAGCCATAGCAAGACAGACAGAAAGCATTTGCTGCCAGGTCCCAGCATAACCTGTCACATCCCATTTATCTCTAAAGAAGGGAAGAGATGAAGGCATGATGTAGGAGCATCTGAAACTTACACATTGCTTCAAATTTTATTCACACAGAATGTCTCTGCACCATTTACCACTGTAAAAATTATCGGGGAAAAACATCCAGGAAAGATGTGATCCTAAATGACCATCCTGCTAGATTCAGTAAGTCTGTCAGCCAAAACTGTAATCTATCAAACTTCTATTTAAACTCAAACATGTAAAACAAGTGAATATGCCTTTAATTCACCAGTCTCTCTCAAAATCTCTTAATTCCTTCTGTTGGTCTACCTAACAACTCCATAAAAGATTCTCAGTCTTCATTGGATATTTTCTAACTTGCTTGAATTTTCTGCTCAGAACATCTTTAGGCTAGTTTCAAAACTCCAGTAAGTATTTTACAGAAGTCTCAAAAATCTTAGAGAAAATCCAAAATATTACAGAACCTTTCCCTCTCAGAAGCACTCTTATTACATATAATAAAGTCTGAAAAAGGTTCGAGGGCCATATCAATAAGTCCATTATAGATTCTATTATTCAACATTAAAAAGGTCAACAAACATAACTCTAGTGACTGCAAAGATTGTCTTACCTTACCTAGAAGTCTGTAACACACTGCACAAATAATACAGGCAAACACTATCTGACTCTTGCAGAGTTTGGCCTTAACTCTAAGAGATGTTCAGATCTGGAAAATTACTCCATTAACTCCATGTATCAATCTTCCTGCTGCAAAAGCACTGGTTGATACACTAATACCAGCAGACAGACAAAAGGATGAACACTTGTGAAGGCACCAGAGTAAATAAGCTTCCTTTAAGGAGCACTTTATCACATAAAAATACAGATAGGAATTCTGGGCCAGCATGACAGGAGACAAACACAGTAAAACAGGCTCAGCTATTGCTTTTCTACACTTCAGTCTTCTTCCCCCCTAGATTCCCCTCCAGTGAAAAAAATCACCCCATAAAATTAAAGTTCTGCCACAGTATTTCTGCTTGGGTAGAAATACTGTTTTGGAAATGGACACATTTCAGCAGCTTGACAGGAGTCCACAGCACACTTTTGCACTTTCAGGTGATTATTTTGTTATTTAAATGCATAGGACCAACATCATCATCTCCAGCCATTTCAGATCCTGAAAGAATTAAATAGTAAGACTGGCTGGAGGACCAAAACAGTTGATTTCACTGGCAGGTATGTGATGTAAGGATGTTGCAAGTTATAAACTTATATCCAGCTAGACCATTCTGTGACTCTCATTCAGTCCTTATTTATACTCCCCTCCATCAGCTCTGAGTATGGTCTGCTTTAGTATGCTGGATTCTTACCGCTTGGGAATTTGTAGTGGCTGAAGGTCACCAACTGGTAGCCCTTCTGCTGTGAAATATTTCAGTAATTCTTTAGCGTCGAGCAGTGTCAGTGACTCCCGTTGGCTGTCTTTATGCCCCAGCAACTGCTCAGATGAATGTGCAAAGAGGGAAACTCTGAAAAAGGGAAAAAAAAACCAACAAAGACCAATCTAAGATTTTTTTTCTTTTCTTTAGTAATCTCAGGGTATTAAAAAATAAATAACTGCTAGTCTGGAGCAATTAAACTACTGCCAAACTAAAATGAATGAGCTTGCTCCTTGAGAACATTCACATAAATGATGATAAAGTATATTTGATGCAAATTCTCTACCATCCTACTAAATAAAGTAATTTCTTCAAGAATTTAGAACCATAAAGCCACTACTGCATGCAAACTTTCACTCTTTAGTACCTTCAATCAAGTTTAGCAAAGTTCTCTGTTTTCTACTGTTAAGCAATATGCTGTATACTGATAGAGGATAAGAAAGATAATAATTCAGAATACAATCAAATAAACACTGACTATGAAACAGAAAGGTCCTTCAAGAAGGTTTTCAAAAGCTAATTAGAAGGAACAACTTTACCTGTCTGAGAAAGAAAAGCCATTAATGACAATAACAACCACAAAAAAGCAGAGATCTGATGTGAGAATTCCTCACATGCAGAAATCCAGCCTAAGCCATGGCCAATTATGGTATTTGAAAGAGAGAAATGGGTGGAAGTGATCAAGTAAAAGATAGTTGGACAACTGGCTCTAAAGGTCTGTCAGCAACAACATTAAGACCACCAAAGACCATTAAGTCTTATATAAAGTGAGAACTAAACTTAAATCAATAGGCTGTATTAAGTGACTAAAAGGTCTACAGGTTTCACTTGAACAGCACTGAAGGAAAAACATAACTAAATATAAATTTCAAACATAAAACCAATAGGATCTTCAACTTTAAATCATTTGAGGCATGACTTAAGTACTGACTATCTGGGAAATATGAGGAGATTAGGAAGACATTGTACTTGCTGACAAAAACTGATACATTATTATTTAGGGCATGTTGGGAGAAAGGAAAGCTTCTATACGTTCTTCTGCCATGGCTACTGTTTTCTAGAAGTGCCATTTGGGTAATTTAGTTTTGGAACTATGCTTTTTTAAGCTAAATTTCATTTGCATTTAGTCAATAAAAATCAAAACAATACTACTTAAATATCCAGAAAATACACCTCTGGAAATTGAAACAGAAAATTAGTTTTAGCCTTAAGCAATATTTTCTTTGAAAGATTATCAAAATATTTGAAAACAGTTTACACAATGGTTATCAACATTCGAAGTTCCTCTACAGTAATGCTGAATGGCCACTATGACAAAAATCTCCAGTATTTCATTATTACCTCGTTTTTTGTTTGTTTTTTTCAAAGTTTTCCAAATTCTGAAGAACATGTCTTTCTGGCCATTCCAATGGATTTGTCTCCATTAAATCAGGCTCTGCAAGAAATATATGGTGGATAACCCTTAATAAGCAGTCTTATTATTTAAAGAAGTATATATGTATAAACCCATATATAAATATCAGTATATATACATATTCCTTAATACATATATCTAAATTACATAAATAAAAGGAAAATCTGTCTGATGATGTGATCAGAAACATTTTCTGCACAATTTTTTTGTGAAGGAGAAGATAGGAAATAGGTAAGGCAAGGGTCATTTCTGTTTGCAAAAAAAACCCTAGAAAGCTACTTTACTTTTCCTTCCATGTTTTCTTCTTTTGGTAAAAAAACTTTCCTCCTATTAGTAAAAAATTGATGACCAGTAGGAAAAAAACATCAAAAGAGAATAAGCAGTGTATTTTCTAAATAACAATACTCACCACAAGTGCCTGACGTAGTTTTATTGGAAACCTTCTGTAGATCAGGGTTAGGAAGACTAGTGTTGCACAGGTCCAAAAAACATTCTCTTGTAAGTTTTAATAAAGTTTTGAATTCATTGGTAGAAATAACTGGAGGCTTCTTGGTCAATTCCTTTCTCTCTATAAAAGGAAAAAGCACCTGCTAAGTAACAAAGAACAACTGGACCCTGCTAAAACCTAACTAAACAAGAAAATCTCCACCCAAAACAAATAACACAAGTAAGTTAACTTGACACTTACTACTGTACCCTTTAGCAAGACATGGGTGATTTATTCCACAGACAAGTGAAAAAACTTAGCAGTGAGAATAGCTGAAATCACATATGAATCCCATTTTTACATTCCTTTAATTTCTGTATACATGCATTTCTGAGTATATCTAGGTTTGGATCCCCCAGAGACAAACATCTGGACTTGCTGGGCCTAAATGTGAAAAGCTGAAGTCTGCAGAGCCTCCCACCCACCTATTTTTGCTGCTGTGTCATGAATGTGGCTTCAGTGTAACTGAGAGCCTGTTCTGGTACTCTTCGGTCAGAATATCAAGGGCCAAGTGATTCTGGTATGATTTAGGATGATCAGTCAATCCAAACTGCTCCTATTCAGTCTTCATCCTAATGGAAATGGATGATCCACTCAAAACTAAAACACAAGCTCTGAAGCAGCCCGAAGGTCAGGGCTGAAGCTGGAATCTGAGAATGACTGCAAGTTGGCAGGGGGCAGGAGGTGGAAGACAAGACTATTAGCAGGAATCTTATTTTCTTTAAGCTGCTATTCTGTTAATGATAATACACTTAAATTATCTTCATAGAATGTCATTTTCTATAAGGCAGCCAATCTCTCAGAAGCATTTTTTCTTTTAATTGAGTCTCTTTGAGCAAAGGACTTGGATGGAAAAAATCAGGACACTCAAATGTACTTCTCTGCAAAGTCATGAAAATCCTTATGCTTCATGATAAATCTAACAAATACCCAATGCATGTTTTTCCTCTGCTGTTGAAGACTTTTACAATAAAGAATAACATTTTTAAAACACTGAAAAATCAAAACCAGAATTCTTATTTTTATAGAAGGCATGTCCAGCAGTAAAGGTTTTTTGGGAAATCATCACAGAATTACCACAAAATTATTCCAAAACTATGCTCAAACATTCAGAGTACCAACCTTAATTCAATGTTCTCTTTTTCATTATCTGACACACAATCATGGATGTACTACAAAGCTTCTTTTTAAACCTTCACTACTTCTTCACAAAGCGATCAACTCACTTCAGTTTTGTAAGGTGAGCCACCACATTCAGTTTGACATTAAATACTTCTAATGAGAATAACCAGTGCTTTCCGCATTACTTACTGAGATATTCCTTCAAGGCAAACACTTGGAGATGAGACAGTTTCGTTTCTCTCTGTACAATCTGCTCTCCACAGAAGCGTGGCAGTGAGTGGATAAAGTCAGCAATACAAAAGCCTGTACAGAGCAGGAGAAGTTTTTAATAAGAATCTCTCATAGGACTTCAGATTAATTACGTCTTCATAGAAAACATAAACATAGCAGACATAGAAATTTCATATTAAAAGGAATCAACCAGACTTTCAACTATGGCTAATCATTAAAAACAACCCAAACAAAGCAATTACAATTGAACACCAGGATAACTTGGAAGAGATGCCTGACTAGTATTTTTGAATTTCTGTACAAAACCAATATGACAACACAATAACGTGACTAACATTAAAGAAGGTAAAATGATCCTAAGTTTGATACCAAGCAAGAAAAGTTTTCTCCCAACATATGGTCAAGGACTTTCAGTTCTCTGACACTGTACTAATGGGATTTTAATTAGGATAAATGGCAAGTAGTCAGTCATATCACACACTGATTTATTTCAATAATAAGGAATTAAGCAGATAAGATGCAGGTCACTGTGCTCTTTTTCTTTGTCAGTGTTATTGAAACAAATACAGGAATTAGAAGAGTTAACTAGTATGTGTAGTCATATCAGGACAACTATTCTAAGATAAATGTCTGCATACATGTTCTCAGCCAGTGGAGCAGCTATGACACAAGGGCTAGCTCATACCCTGAACACTCTGCAGTAACATGGACGTTGCAAAGCAAGCGAAGGTGATCATGAAACTCAGCTTGAGCTGGAGCTGCAGTTTTTATTGTAAATCACCAGTGAAGTAGGATTTTCAACAGATACTTACCTAGTTTTCCGGATGAGCTTGTCAGTCTTTACACCAACAATACACATTTTTTAAACTTTAAGTTTTCACGAATTTGATTTGCACTAATATTACCTGGATGTCCCTTGACAATAAACAATTTTCAACTACTCTCAATTATTAGAAACAGCTGACTGTAACTTTAAAAACTTGATTTAAAAATATGGTAGCAGTAAATAAATAAGCAATTACTCTTACTTGACTCGGTTTCTTCTGCTCTTGTCTTTAGCCTTCCATTTATTGCAGCAAGAGTGGCCATGCCATTGATCTGGCCAGCTGAATGAATCAGGGTTGCTTTACATCCTCCAGAGCCGTTGCCTTGCAGCAAGAAATAATATCGGCAAGATTCTCCTTTCAGTTCAACTTCTGGAACTTTACAAACATCAGGACAAAGCTGTGAAACACCCTTAGGAGAACAGCTTTAATACAAGCTATAATCCACCATCAAAATGCTTTCACTTGCTCTCCTCTGTTCTGTGAGAAATCTCGCATCTTTTGAGGAGCAACAGTAACTACAAGTGATATTTACCCCCTGTCCAGCTCCAAACTGAAGAGCATGTAAAATAAATGAACTATAGCAGCAAAGCTGAGCTGGACTACACTGCTGGCTTAAAGCCAGCACATTACCAGCACCCAACTCCTGTGACTGTCGGGAGGGCCAGCTTCCTAATGCAGACTGCAAAGCACACCTGGAAACTCCAACCACCACCTAGAGAAGTTCTTTAACTGGCAAAGTTACATTTCTACCATGAAACAAGGAAGAGAAGTTTTGGTTCTGATAGGTAAAAAAAGGCCTTTTTGCATATGTGCATTGAAATAATATAAGTGTTCACTGGAAGAACATACAACTGTAGAAGAAAAGGAAATACTGTACTCTTCCCAAGGACACTGCATTATTCATTAATAGAAGCTTTACTCCTTACTTTACCCT
The DNA here is from genome assembly GCA_035583135.1 of Lophotriccus pileatus. Classification (NCBI taxonomy): domain Eukaryota; kingdom Metazoa; phylum Chordata; class Aves; order Passeriformes; family Tyrannidae; genus Lophotriccus; species Lophotriccus pileatus. The sequence continues at coordinate 138,427,490 of JAWWES010000081.1, read as the reverse complement.
TGTGCATAGCCTGGGTAAGAGATGAAAATGTTGTGGTTTTAAACACAGGCATATAGTTTGCAGTTTTGAAAGTAAATTAATGTGGGACTTGACAGAAGAAGTGAAAGGATGGGCTTGCTATCTTTTTAGACAGAAAACATTTTATAGCACCTTGGTAGATGTAGCAATTGAGAGAATGAATAGTTCTTGATGTACTAAGTTTTAAAAGTCAAATAATTTCATGCTTGCAATACTGTCTCAATAATTAATGCAACAGAACCTTAATATTTACTAGCATTATAAATTTTTGTTAGTAACAAATGTAAAATATTCCAGTATTTGTTGATAATTTTAAGTTGGAAGCAGAAGGAAAGAGAAGCGCAAACCCTGCTGCCTCAATATATAAATCCAGAGAAAGAAAATAAAACAATAAAGTGAAAAAGATTCCAGAAACATTTTCACTATTGTCCCATTCCCCCAGTAATTTGAAATATTTTTCTTTTCTGTTTTATCTTCGTATCTCAAAGCTGATTCCTCACAGGTAAGCTTTTATTTTTCACTTTAATCTTAACATTTGAGAACTACCAATTCCAAGAATTACACCTTCCCAGAGATCAAGGAGATTAAGGATTCACAAATGTTTAGTACAGTCAGATTAGTAGTAGCCACTAAAAAAATCAACAGTTTTCAACTAAACAAGCAAATACGTTTAAATGGCCGTGTTTCTTCTTTTATTCTAAATTTTATTCAGGAGGCCTAATAAGAAACTATATTATAGTTGATACTTGTACAAAACCTTTCCACTGGAGCACAGGACAAAGATCCTGCAGACACTGGGGATCTCACACTCTTTGACCATCAGCAGTACCTCTCCAAAAAATATCAGTGCTGCTGCAATATATATATTTATATATAATCTATCTCACAGCCTCTCTGCCACCTCCAAACATGCCGAGATAATTTTAAATCTAAACACTTCCAGCATCCATTCCATAATTAAGCTTCTTGCCCTGTTATACAGCTCTTCCCAATTCCTCTCAATTTTTTCCTACCCCTAGAGGCGAAAGAATATCAGTCTGCCACCCACCCTCATGTGCATGCTTGTTTACAAAAGCTATTTTCAGCTGGCAACAAAAATAGTCAGTCTTAAATGAGAAGGGAAACACCTAACTGAAGCACGCTGGAATTCCATCTGCAGAAGCAAACCTCTATGCCCATGGATTTTACAATCACCTTCCAAAGGTGTGAGAGAGCTGGATCTTAGCTGACAGGACACAGAAATGGTTTAAAGGAGATGCATTGTTTCCCCAAAGCTTGTCATGATGTTAATTATCCATTTTTTCCTGTAAGTTTGCATAGCTGAACTTGCAAATTCACCACACCCTTTTGTGTCAATGAATACAACAATCACCGACCTAATTTCATTGAAGGTAAAAGAGAATCCCAAATGGATAGAAAAAATCTCACCACATACACATATAGATAAAGCCACAACAAAATACACCTACCAGTAATGACCTTGGGTTTCCTGGCCATATATTCCTTCCATTTCTTGGTACTCAGATGGGCAGGAGACGGGATCACTACACTGCTTACATTACATGGCAGTGTAAATAAAGCTCCCACCTAAATAATGAGAGCAAGTACAACACATGCAGTATTACTGAAACCTGTTTTACGTTTCACTCTTGAGCTACTGATTTGGCATTATTTCAAATGTACTTCAATTGATGAAAAACACCTTAACACATCTGTCAATTCACATCAATCAACATGGAACTGCATTTGGCATAGAAGCTGTAAAAATTTTATTTACTTCTTGGTCTGGTTGAGAGATGCTGAATTTCTATTTTATAGATAAAAAGGTATTTATTACCTCTTACAAGTCTTTCAATATTCTGGGTACAAACACTACTGTAGAGCAGTATCCAGAATGAGAAGAGAATTCAAAGATATCAGTTGGCATCAGTGACTCTGCATTCCTTTGAAAAAGTATTTCTTTTTTTTTTTCCTTCCTACATATTATCCTTTTCTATTAATCAGATACTGGACTATGTTTATGTCTCTATATACAGTCCAGGCCAGTAAGTACTAACAGAAAAAATGCAGATATATTAGAATACTCAAGCAATAAAACAATGCTATTACAGTTATTAGAAAAGCCTACAAATGTGCAATATTTCCAGTAGCAGACTGAAAAAAATCCCTATGAGAAACTGTTATCTTCAAAATACATTCAAGTCAACATGTGCAGACTCTAAAAAGTAACCTGGCAATGTGTTTTGACTGTTTTGGCTTCTTCTTTAAAAAAATAATAGAAAAGCAAGCTCTTAGATTGTAAAAGATGTTTGACCAAATGTTCAGTATCCTTAAGTAAAATAAAAATTATCTGGGATGGATATTTAACAATATAAGACCTGTAAGATATTTTTGGTACAGCACTAGAAAAAGGACCTTTTCCTTTTCTGGCTAAGCATAATGGAGAATGGAGAGGCAGGGGAGGAAAAAAGTCACTAAAAATCTAAATAATAAACTGAAATGAAACATACAGCTTGATAATGGGATACCATCTCCACAGCAAATAAAGAACATAAATTATTAAGAATAACTGTATCAGCATTTTAACATTGCAGGTTTTGTTTTGATTGGCATAGATTTATTTTATAAACACTAAAAAACTTTCCTAAACAAACATGTATCACCTTTTATATAAAGGTGATATTCAGGAAAACATCTTCAATTATGATAGCACAGAAATTATCTGTCAGGATATGACTAAAAGTTGCAAATTGGTTTAGCAGATTGAAACTTAGCTAAGGTAAAGAGAAAAACATCTTTAAAAGCTCTATTTGGTTTAGAGCTGAATATTGAAGAGGCTTACACAGAGACTAGGTTTAAAAATATTATTCCTGTATCTTTTATAGGCAATATACATGCTTCCATTTTTCTGTTATATGTAAATAAAAAGAAGTTTTTACCTTCCCAGAGAGAAAAGAAATCTGGTCCAAAAGCAGCATAGATGTTTCCTTCTTTCTTGACAGGCTCCTGAACAGAGCAGTTTAAGGAACCTCATCTTCACAAAGAACTCTGCATCTCAATTTTGCAAATCAAGTTCAAAGAAGGATTGCAAGTGTTTAACTTTTGACACAAAAGTATCACAAAACATACAAAACTCACCACAGATACTTATATATTCAAAATCATGTCAGACTTATACATCCTAAGCTACTATTGTTACACCAAAACTAGTACCAAAAGTATATACATTTAAAACCAACAATAATACACATTGAGATCTCTGCAGCAAACAGACAAGAGAAAACTGTTCTGCTACATCTTGCCACAGATTTTGCCCCTGCACAATAAAAACATGATTTGTGGGCAAATGTTCCTATATTGTGATGCATGCTACGTTCATTAATTAGTAAGGCTTGAGGGTTTTTAAACTTACACAGAAAAAAACATTTCTCTATTCTTGTCCCACAAACAGCATGCACATCGACAGACAAATGATATGTGTGACATTATCAACACTATCTGGTCACTGTTAGTGTAATTTAAATTTCAAAATTAAAAAATCAGGTTGTGAAGAATCACTGACCATTTTGGCAGGCTAGAATGGAATGAGCCCTTGCAATCCCCATCTCTCTATTGCTTGCACAGGTAGATTCTGATTGGCTCTTTTTCTGCTATAGACAATTATCAGTAGTAGTTTAGCTCCTTAAAAAAAGGATACAGCTCAAATTCCAGATCTGATATAAAAATGGAAGGTAGATCGGAGAGCACCACCATCTGTAAAAATTCCAGGGCAGGACCATAGTAATGAAAAACCTGAAAAGACAGCAAATCAAAAAACCTGTAACACAATGTATGATGCTACCTCAGTACAACTTTCTCAAGTGTTTTGCTGGCGGCATTTGCCTTACAGATGCCTCCTTAATGTCTGAAGGAGGCATAAAAGACATAAAGAAATAGAAAAACAATACACAATATTATATTAAACATAATTATATAAAAACCAAGGCAGGTATTTAATTCTGTTTAATAAAGCTTACTTTCTAGAAGGTCAACCATGTGCATCAAATGAGTTCTAACTCGTATCCAAAGAAAAATAAGATCTGCCAGGAACAGACAAATGCAATCCAAAATGTACATATTTTAACAATGAAATAACAAATTCGTAATTGATACCAATTTTTATAAACACTCATTTTTGTGTTCATCAACAGATATGATCCTGGAGTTCCTATCAATTATCTACTTCCAATGGAAAACATGAAACAGCAACAGTGTAAAAAAAACCCCCAACCCCCCAAACTTTTAAAATTAAGCGGAAAAGGTTAAATTTAATACAGAGTTCATAATTCAGATATTTTGAGTATTAAGACTGAATAAAATCTCAATTTCTACTTGAAAAAGATCTTGGCATTGTATTCCTAAGAAAAACAGAAGAAATTTTGAGAACACACATGAACAAAAGAAGTATTCCTCAATATTATCCAATTGTCACTTTTATGTTTAACTTTCAGTTCTGACTAGAGTTTCCCTAGTTACTAGTTTTCTCAGAAAAGTGAAACAGATGAGTTCTAAAATTCAAAGAAAAATCAGAATAATACTTGCTTCTGGCAAAGCGTCAGTATTCCTCAATTGCTGCTCTTTTTTGCCAGCAAGGCAAGAACTTAGATGTGCAGTGCTGAATGTCTTTGGTGAAGTGCTTTTTATACAAAATTCTGGGAAGTCAACTCCTGATCCAAACTGGGGGGGGGAAAAAGACAATAAATATGTAAAAAAAAAAGAGATAAAGATTATTTCTCTTCAGTCACTTAGATGTGTTATTATTTTTAACAATTAGTATTATATTTGTTTCCATCAGATCTGTAAAACTAAGTAAAAATACTGGACTTGGATAACCGAGTACTAAGTCCAAAACCTTAATACTGAAAATGTAGACAAACCCTTTCATGGTCACAAAGTTTTCAGTCCTTGCTGAAACGTGAGATGTGCACTTGCAACAATGACATACAGTTAATATTATAATGATTTGTGATAGATACAAAACAATATAATTTTGAACAAGAAGTTCTACAACAAATATTTCAGAGGAGAGAGTCTGGATTTCAAGTTCAAATCTTGATGCATTAATCTCATTTATCCTTTCATCATGCTAAAAAAGCAAGTTATCCCACCACCCACCCAGACACATTGCACATTAGTTCTCTGAATTACATTGTCAAAACCAAATTTGGCTTAAAGCATAAAATGCACTGTACAATACACACTCTAAATAAGAACCACATATGCTTTAAAAATTACCACAGCTGAAGAAAGTTATTTTACCTTTCTTTCCCATATCTGAATCTTTCCTCTCCAGAGTTCTTTTAAATCAATAATATTCATGATATCATCTGAAGATACAAAGTCTGCTGATAGATAGTCTGCAATCTTTTGCCAGCTACTGCAAAAATATGGAATTAATCTTACTGATTTTAGTATTACAAATTAACATGAAGAAATCAAATAAGACTGGCAGTGGCAAGCTGCAGGCAGACATAGTAAGGTTGACCACTATAAAGCTGCAGCAAAGTCAGGTAGTCATCAGTAGGGCTATCACTGGTCCCTCTAGATGGTTTGTAGTTAACCCTCTAAGTAAATATGACTGCAGCACAAGCATTACTCAAACTCAACAAGAGAGAGAACAGCCAGTATCTGTGGGTTATGGGGCAATCTGTCTTCCAAGTGAAATCAGCACCATCAGCAGAACAGGCAGAATAAGTGAGGTAACTTTCATCAGAGATACTCTATGCCCAAATGGCCTCGTTTTACATAAAAGGCAGCAGGAATATTTATTCAGTCAAAAGGTGGTTCCACAGGATGATACCAATGAGCACTGAGATCAAGTGCTTGTGGAAGTCACTGGAGTTAAGTTTATCATCCTCCGAGAGCACTATGGGTACTAAGGACCAAACATTCACCTTTTGATTTTTAAATAGTTTTGTTAATTTAGGATTAACCTTAACCACACATTTTATGAAGCAAACTTGAATCTTTTGGGCATGGAAGGGAGGGGAAGTGGAGGTAACTTTGCCAAGTTGTTCGGTATCTACACAATCATTCACTGTGTGCAGGGAAAAAAACCCAAACCACTGTGATTTATCATGGCCTTTTTATGTCAATTAGAGGAGGACAGTAAGGAAACTACTGGACTTAATTTCATATTGAATTAATAGCCTTGGTGACTCTTCAGAATAATAAGCTCTTCAGAAGCACACAGGAAGTAATTGAGTATTTATACTCCTTGTTCAGAAGGGACAAATCAGACACTCTACTTTTCCTCCCTGAAATGTAATACCAAAGGTAATTAAGGTAATGTAAAATTTTAAGTAAAATCAGCAGAGGTATGGATTCATTTAAAAAAGACCTGGAAAACTACAATCAATACACAAGTTATTATGCAGCATAGTACAACAACTTGAAAACATTGTAGGCACACTAAAACCAATAGGGAAGAAAAAATATTTTACCTTTTCCTCCCAGAGAAAACAAGAAGTTCAGAGGACTTGCTTTTTTGCCTGCTCCTCTGGTGAGGGCATGTATTTACAATAAATCAGCATGAGTAATTCCTGCCCTCATACAGTAATAAACTAACCTATGTATTTTCAAAGTAAACATGTAAAGTAGTACTCAAGATGCTGTTTTTATTTTAAACCACTGACCTATGCTAACACAAAACAGGAGTGACCCTGTTTACAGCCCTGAAATAAATGCCATACCCTCTAGCATCATTTGCTGCAATAGTGATCTGTGCAGAGTGCCATTCTCTCAGGTGTTTCAGGGCACCAATAGCAGGTAAGCAGTCTTTCAGCTTGGGTCCATCTTGTTCAACAGCCTGCAGTATCACATCAACCATTGCTCTGCCTATAAAAACAGTTATAGATGACTCAAAGTACCATGATTCAGTAAATTATTCAATCATTTAAAGATACAAAAGCTCTGATTATCACCGATTGCATTAAAATGGGCTAAAATATCAGTTTAAAGTAACTTCAGCAAGACCTAAAACACTTTCCATGCATTTTAGCTCATCTCTTGCTGCTCCTCTTAGATGAACACAAAACATTTTGCCATTCCCTCAGTGACAGTGGTTCTATACCTTCCTCCTCTCTCATTCAGCACTGACAGATGAGAGTTGCCCCATACAAATACACTATCTCATTTCCCTCCTTTTAACACTCTAATCTGCTATTTCTCATACACTGAGAGGCCACACCTCAATCCTGTGTCCAGCTGGGCCCCTCAGTTCAGGAAGGACCTTGAGGTGCTGGAGCAAGTCCAGAGATGGGCAATGAAGCTGTTGAAGGGTCTGGAGCACAAGTCCTATGAGGAGCAGCTGAGGGAGCTGGGGTTCTTTAGCTTAGTGGAGGCTCAAGGGGAGACTTTCTCACTGTCTGCAACTACCCGAAAGCAGGTTGTAGTCAGAGGGCACTTGGACTCTTCTCCCAGCAACTACTGACAGGACAAGAGGACATAGTCTTAAGCCACACCAGGGGAGATTTAAGTTGGACATCGGGAAGAATTTCTTCACAGGAAAGGTGATGAGATATTGGAATGGACTGTCCACGGAGGTGGTAAAGTCACCATCCCTGGAGGTGAAGAGTGGATGTGGCTCTTAGTGCCATGGTCTAGTTGACAAGGTGATGTTTGCTCAAAGGTGGACTCGATTTCAGAGGTCTTTTCCAACCTTAATGATTCTATGAATCTCATTCCTCCTACATTCCTTTGCTATCCCAAATCAACCACTGCAACATTATGTAATCGTAACTTGCAAGGTGATACTTATCTCCAGTTTGCAAAATCTGAATCCAATAGTTCTGATACATTTTCCTTCTCAGCTTTTTGACTCCCCCCAACAAGCAGTCAGCTGGCAACTCAGATGTAAGCCTGATGTCAACACCTTCCTTTATTTTCATAAAAAACTTCCTGTTGAGTTTTGTGTTGCTGACTGTCTATTACTACTTCGATGTCATTTCAGGTGGAAAAATTAATTATATAAATATCCACCTTAAGCTCTACTGAAATAGAGCCCACCAAAGAAACAAGCAGCAAACTAGTCCACAAGCTGATCTGCAATGCCAACTATGCTCAAGTTCTTTAACTACCTGCAAGAACTTAATTCAGCTAACAAACTAACATCCTCTGAACTTTTTCATTTGACTATAATTTTAGCACATGAGTTTTTAGAGTAATAACTAAGAAGATAATCTCCAATGAGATTTCTTTTTAAAGAGAGATTACCTGGGGCAGGCAGTTTATCAGCTAACTGATGTAGACTTTCAGCAGCTTCATCATAGATACTGAAAATGAAGAGCAACATGGTTAGAAACAAAATATAAACAAAGTCATTTAGAAACCAAAAGGTACAACTAACGAGGACTACCAGATGTAAGTATCTTACATCTTTAAAACTCTACACAAACATATACCTAGGCAATGAGAAACACTTATCTTTTACTGAGGCAGAAGTAAGCCTAATGACATCAAAATAACCTGCAATAAAACTGGAAGTAGGATTCAACATGGATTAGCAAGTAATTTCTTTTGTATATACAGATGTCAGCTGTTAGGAAACTGTTCAGTTATCCTATAAAAATCCTTTGTAACTAAAAAAATTAAAGCTATGTTTAACAAAATAGAATTATTTTTAGTAGTAGTAAGGGATCGCTAGTTAACATAGTTAACTGTTGCTTTGGTAGTTACTTTCACTTGTTAAATTTTCTTGATTCCCTTGGGTTATTACTGTTAAATGTCAGACTACACTTGCAATAAAAATATTAATATGCATACTCAGTCAGAGACAGTGACTCCCGACTGTTATTGTCGTCCTCCTCAAAGTTTTGTATGGCTCCCAGGTATTCATCAATGCTTGTTTGGAGAGAGTCTTCAGCTTTCTGTGTGTCAACATTTATCTCCTCCCAGTCAGAACTGCAATACTAACCAAAAAAAAAAAAACTTTATTAAGCAAAAAGAATTTTAAACATCACAGTTTTAACTTGCTCTACACACAGGCAGACAGGGAACTTATATTCTGAAAAAAAAAAAAGTGTATCTTACCTGATAATAACCACATATAATATGACTTGCAAAATACCATTTCTTTGCACCTGGAATACCAGCCACTGAACATGCTGCAAAGAGATGCAACAATTATTTAAAATAATAGGTCCACTACAATCTATTCTCCCAATTATAATGAACATATCTGTTGAAAGACTCTCTGTAAGTCATTTAATGTGCCACAATGACTTGAGTTCTACTTTCCTTTGGCATTGTAATTAAGTTCTAAACATATTAAGATGTAGGTAAGTGTTTTGGCAAGTGTCTATTACTGGCCTTCTGACTGTTAATAAGGAAGAAAATCTTTTACCTCTTCTCTCTTCTGGGTAATATTGCCTTCTATTTACAGGATCTGTATCACACCTGAACTAAATCACACCTTTCACAAATGTGGTTCACAGAGTTCACAAACTGAGATGCTCTCTCAACATTTCTATGTAATAAAAAGCACAGAAGCTGAAAACAGCTCAACATTCCCATCTTCATAAATTTTAAGAGCTTATAGTGGTTTCCCCACACGAATCCCAATAATACGACATCTGTGACAAGATAAGCTTTTAACAGTTCAACACTAGATATCCAAAACAAGAACTAAGAAAGCATTTATCTAACAAAACAAAACAAAATCACAAACATCTGGCCCCAAAAGTACTAAAGCAGATCTTCAGAAATCTACTTTAAGATTATAAAATTACTTAATAAATATTCATGGGTTAAGGTTCTGAATTGTTACCCAACAGACAAACATTGCTTCCACTGAAAAAATTAAAAGACATTATAGGATCAATGAAAACACCTTGCTTCCCACCAACTTGAGAAAAGCCCTTTTCTACTTTTCCTTGCTCAACTAGAATGAAATTCGTCAACTTTTCAAAACCCTTCCCTTTAATTTCTCATGTCCAATCTATCTAATCTCCTAACACCTTAGCTGATGAATTGTCATCAATTCTCCACAGAAAAAAGGGGCAGCAGGAGCAGTCCCACACCACTGCCTTTGGGTTTACTTTCATTTCTGACTTGTTTCCCCTTGATCATAAGCTGTGCCTAGATCAATCCCTAGTAATGTTTACCTTACTGTCCATTGCTATATTTACCTGGGAATGCACTCAAATCTGTGTTTATAGATGTGTTACAGCTTTCTTTCAGGAACTGATACATGTCTGCAGCAATCCCAGCTGGAAAAAAAAAAAAAGTTTTTTTTTAAAAATTACTGAACCACGGAAGTTAAATCTTATATTCCTGGAAATACAGCATAAAGTTCAGTGCAATACTGGAAGTTCTTGTTTGATTTTTTTTTTAATTACAGAGAACTATCAACTGCAGATTTACAGGAGTTTTAAGAAGGCAAATTTTGCAAAATTCTCACTAAAGGCCTGCTCATGAACCGCACCGCAGAGTTACACGGCAGCGTCCAATTTTCTGCAGGTTGAGGTCACTGTGAAACTAAAGCGGGGTTTAAGCAAGCAGGATCCAGGAGGGGTTTGAGGAGGCAGGACCCGGGCGGGTCGGGGGGTTGGTTCAAGAAGGCAGGCTCCAGCGGGGTTCAAAGAGGTAGGATCCAGGGAGATCGAGGAGGCAGGATCCGGGGGGGGTCCAAGGAGGCAGGATCCAGGAC